>LPNX010805835.1:191596-386281 GCA_001517045.1 Pseudotsuga menziesii | reverse complement strand
ATAATTTAATAATTCTGTAAAAGCTTTTTGAGAAGTGAGGCGTTGGGAATACTAAAGGTTGGGAAGCCCAAAGGTCACTTTGGGCAGCCCAACCATTTTACCTCTTTTGTATAAATGTAATAGACTAAGAAGAGAAAGGGGGCTTTTTTCCCCAGTAAGACTGGTGATGAGATATTGTAAGAAGAACTACTTCCTTTTGCAATAAAAAATTACAGTTTGCCTGTTGAAAGAAGATCGGTGGGGTTTCAAATGTTTTGCCATGGATGGCCGGAAGATGAACTATTTTGTTTTTCAGCACTATATCCATGAATCGTGAGATCGTTCTAACTTTACGACCTATGTCTTTGTTTAAATGATTTCTGATTTATTTTATGAAATAACCACCATGAGTAATGTATGTTGATCATAAATAATTAGCTATCTGGTTGTTGAAATATCTCTCATTGTTCATGCCTGTAAAAGTAAATGTCAGCTATCTGTAATTGCTTTTATCATGTCTGCACATCCACATTACTCATATATTAATTACAAGTTCACTCCCCGGGGATAGATAGATAGATAGATAGGTAATTAGTTAGTTAATTGATTTACTTCATGGCTGCATATGTGATTTAGGTGTTTGTGAACCTAAGACGAGAGGTAAGAACCTGCGCAACACATTGTGCAGTTCCTTACATCTGTATCACCCCGCATGGTTAATTAGCATTCGCATGGCATACATTAAGTCAAAAATACAAAAACTCGGTGGACCAAGCCGCAACCGGTAAACCCTTTGTTTTGTTACCTTAACCTACGGTAGCCGGACCGCAAACTGGACGGATTCCCTACTCCAAACAGTCAACAGGCTAGTTGGGAACATTGATTGGGGAGAATCCTTTACTGTTTCCGCCTGCGAATTTCCAGGCCTCAATAGCTGGTCTTTGCCGACTCCAAATTTCGTCTATAATGGTTGAGCTATTATATAGATTGCTCTTCTCATTTCCCTTGTATGGAGAAATATATTTGGATTGAAGATAATCCATTGCTTTCCTTTCTCCACCTTTTGTGAATGTACTAGCATAAATTTTCATTATCTCACTTCCTGTGAGACATGTAGATTCTTCCTCTTCTTTGTTAATAATAGATTTTTCTTTAGTAACATCCTCTTTTCTAAATACTAAGTCAACCATCCTTTGATACCTAGCCTCTTTCTCCTTTAAGGTTGCATGATCTTTTTCAATCTTCTTCTTGTCATCCTGCGGTTCCTTCTCATTCTGTTTTATGAGGATATTCAAATATTATTCTCTTTGATTTAGTGACATTTGTCCTTCTATAAGCCTTTCTTGTCTTTCTTGTAGGTTCTTCTCCCAATCCAGTAAATTCTGCCTCTCTATAGGCTCCCTTCCTTTCATTTGGTTCTCTTGGTCAGGAAGCCTTCTTTCATTAGCTTCAATTTGTCTTCTAAGGTTAAAGACTTCAGACTTTACCTCTTTTATTTCATTAATTTTGTTTTCCAATTGTAAATTAAAACTAGAGAAAGTGTTCTTCAATTCTTTTTCTTTGTCATCTAGCTGGATCCTGTGCTCATTCAATATCATCTCAGCAACCTCATGTTTCTTGGTTAGTGCACAAAACTTATCCTTTAGGATCTTCAAGTCATTTTTTGTATCTACTAGACTCTTGCATGTTTTTCTAGAATTTTTGGATTCCATCCACAATCCATGTAGTAACTCATTGATCTTGAAAACAGTTTCAAGATCATTTAGAGTGACCATAAACATGTTTTCAATCTTATCAAAAACATTTATAGGATAAAAACTTATCTTTTTCTTGGTATTTTCAATTGCAATAAGAAAGTCTACCTTCAGTTTCTTCAAGTCTTCATTCTTATTAATCAGGATTTTATCTTTGAGAATTAATAGGTTTTTTTCTTTTTCCTTAGAGAGTAATTCATCATCATAACAACTGTCATTTGAAAGTCTGTCTAGCCCAATGTTTTCTTTGTTTTGTGATGAGGCAAATGAGAGATTGTTCTCTTTAGTGCTCAACATATCTTTACTTAGTTCTTCATTAGATTTTTGACTTGTATCTTCTCTTGCACTTTGATACTGGGCTTGATATGTGTCTTCAATCTTTAGCCATAGCTTTCTTGCAGAGGTGTAGTGCCCTAGTCTCATCTTGACGCCATTTGGTAAGGCTCTCTTAATAGTTTGCAAAGCGATAGAATTGAATTTTTTATCATCTTTTGAAATTTAGGTTTTGTTCTTCAAGTACCATTTCTTGCTTGCTACTGCAACCCACACATGTGCTCCTTTGGACTTCAACTGAAACTTCATGGCATCCCTCCAATTGGCATAGTCATCTCCATTAAACAAGGGGATTTTATCATCTTCATTTCCAACCATTTTTAAAATGTTGATTCTGGCACCTATCTTTAGATTAAGTGCTTGGCTCTAAAAATGGACATGTTTTCCTTTTGGATCAGCCTTCCAGCAGTGATCTGTTCAAAGACAACCCGCTCTGATACCAATTGATGAAACAGGTCTCAGACACTGAGGGGGGGGTAGGGGTGAATCAGTGTCTATTTAAAACTTTAAAAAATATCTTGCCAAATCGCTTAATCTAATCAGTCATATATATTATGAACATAAATATACATACAAAGAATAAATATCAATATTAATTTATTTTATTGAATAAAATTCTTGTTTACAAATTATAATTTCATCTATACCTAGCTAGATGGAGAGACCCAGCTTTCCTGGAAAGATTCAACTTTCCTGCAAAACCCAGTTTGCATACATGACCCAGCATGTAGAGAGGAATCCAATCCTCATTCAGGCTCCAACCTGATTACAGACACCAATCTGTTTGTATGAACACAAGGTCCATATCAATGATAGAATATCCACCAAAATATTATATTTAATCCATCGAGATACACTTAGACACACTCTGACTTCAAATATATATATGCTTCAATAGTCTTGGAACTTGAATCATCGTGACTCTTAAAATGATATGATATCCTTTTCAAAGAGGACATGTCTCTTCATTAAGAATTTAACTAATATAATAATGTAATCATGTCTTTATCTTTTATAAGACATCATAACTTTTCACAATATGTGCCTCTTTATGTTTTATAACATATCACTTAAGTTTTTATATTTGTTTATTCTTAGCAACGTGTCTTTATGTTTTATAACATATATTTTAAGTTTTTATATTGTTATTCTTAACAACATGGAACTTATTAAAGTATTACTCATCATAAAACTTCATTGACTTCATTGACTTCATTTCAATTGGAATTTTTTATTTATTGCATCTTTTTCAAACCATCTCATGCCCTTTCAGATCTCTATTTTAATCTTTATTTCATAATTATGTTAGTTTATTTAATTGTTAAATTAAATTAGTTAATTTAACCTTCATTGATCATCTTTGTCCAATTTATTCCTGTAGCTGCTCCTTTTTAAAAACTCTATTTATATCTTCATTTATTTTCCTGTAGTATGTTCTCTGCCAGCAACCTTCCTTTTATTTCATAACATATTCACTTATTTTTATTCATTTGACTTAGCTGGTCAATTTTAATAAAAACTTGTTTAACATATATTCTCATATTTATTACTGTCATATTCAGATTTTGTGTAAAACAGAATTTTTCTTCAACTTGGGAAGTTGATTTTTCACATATGAAACCATGGCTAGGTGGACAATTAACCAAGGAACAAATCCATGTCATCTTATGAATTTATGGGAACAAGAACAACATGTGGCATGCATTGCCAAAATGACTTTTTATTACTGGTTTTAACATTTAGACAAATTTCACTTTAACAGGAAAACATGAGTTTTCTCAATTTTGGCAAGTTGATTTCTCCCTCATGTGATCACCATAAAGGAAAAATAAACCATGGATAGATAGACATATATCCAAGGAACACACTCATGTTATCAGATTAATTTTTGGGCACATGAGTGACACGTGGCGGGCATTTGAAATTAGCTACTCAACCTTTTTGAACATCAGAAACACATTTTTTCTTATTTTGGCAGTCTCATAATTCACACATGTGCACACCTAGAGGAAGAATGACTTCTTGGCTGGATAGCCACTTCAACAAGGAACATTCCCATCCTTTTTAACTAATTTATTTGTACAGGAGGAACCTCTGGCGGGCATTTTACTAAAGCCAGTTTTACTAATTTTTCAAACATTAAAGCAGTAAAACTGCTTAAAACCTTGTTTTGGAAATTCTCTATTTTTCTCCTCAAAGACTCTTAAATCAAACTGAGACCATGGTCTTGTGCACCTATGAACAAGCTACATAATGATGCTTTCATTTGATTTTTATCATCAACCTATGAGGCATGGCCCTTTTATTACCAGTTATAACACTTAGTTGATTTCAGGATTTCCTCTAAAACTTATTCTGAAACCCCTTTTTGGCAGATTCATATTTTCTTTCTTATTAACTTCCAAAGAAAATTGAATACATGGTCAGGTAGGCAATTTAACAAGCTATAAGACCCCCATACACTGCAGGAATTTTCTCTCACCCATAAATTATGGCAGGCATCTTTCTGAGGTGGTTTATTCATTTTTGCTTGCTAAACACCTGTTTTGGCAGGCTCATAACTTTTTCCTCATGAACTTTCAGGACAAAATGAAGACATGGTAAGGTAGGTAAAACAACAATATACAAGAACCTCCTATGATGTGGGCATTTACATTCTCCTATAAATTATGGCGGGAATTTTCCTAAACCATTGTTTTACTAGATTCCCATACTTAGTCATTTTTTTTGTTTTTCACCAAATTGCCATATTTTTCAAAAACTATGTCAGACTGCTATAATGAATTTCTGATAGCTTCCAAAACACCATCATGTATTTTTCAAACCTCATCACACATGCCACATCACCATACATGCCATGTCATCATTTACCAATCATGCCACATCATCATTCATGCCATGTCATCATATCTTGCCATATCATGTCCTTGGTTATTCCTTTGTCATTACTGAGATCCTTTTGACATCAATGACAACCACATTCGATATTGCCAACAAATAGATCCTTTATACAATTGTTTTTCTTTAAAGTAAGTACCCACGGGGGATTTGAACTCATGAACTTTCATTTAGGAATTCTTATCTCAATTACTCATTATCGATTGATCTAACCTACATGGGAAATACAACTTATAACTAAAATATTAAAGTCCATGATTTTGAACAAAAAAATAATTAAGGTACAAGTTCAAGTCTACACAGTGCTTAACTTTTTATTTTAGTTTTCTCTTTCCACCGATTTCACCCTCCAACAACAACCTATCGGCGTATTTGGCCTTCAAATTGGTTCATCAACTGGCAAACCCATTGGCCTCACAAAAGAAAGTGATGTTCACTCATACCAAACATCAATTACACCAATATCCATGCCTACTACTGTAACTCCATTCAAAGCACTCAACTCCAACTACAAAAAATGGTCCATCCAAGGTAGCGTACTTGCAAAGACAACCATCCATGAATACACCAACCAACGAGGCCCAGGGAAACTCTTTGGATTCTCCCTTTTTGACTATTCTGGAGAAGAGATCCATGTATATTCCTTTAAGAACTTTGTTAACTCCTTTTATGCCCTTGTTGAAATAGGGACATTGTATGTTGTCTCCAATGGTACAATCAAAACAAGCAACCCTTCATATAACCATTTGAACAACTATCTTGATATTATCCTTTCTTCCGCGTCGACCATCCACCCTGTCTCCATGAATTTCCCTCCATTCCTTTACATTCCTTCCAATTTAAAACAATCAATGACCTTCAAAGATTACCTTCAAATTCCATGGTTGTCCTTATTAGCATGGTCGGCTCTATATCCCCTGCATCTACGATTCAGAAAAAAAGACGGTTCTGAAACAAGCAGGCGAACCGTTTTCCTTAGAGACACATCATGTTTTAGCATCGATGTCATGCTTTAGGGTCATCATTGCCACAATGAGGGTTCTCATCTTGCTTCATTGTACTCCTATGATCCACCACCTGTCCTTGCAGTCAAGGGTGGGTGTCTTACTGATTACAATGGTAAAACAATTGGAAGTGTTCCCAGTAGTACATTGCTTATCAATCCAGATATTGAGGCAACCCATATCCTTCAAAAATGGTTCATTGGTCATGGATTTCACACAACATATCCATCCTTGAGTCACAAGTACATAGGCTCTATGTCTTGAACACACCCAAATAAAAAAATCATGGACTTGCAAAGCATGCAACCCTCTAATAAGGCCCTATGGTTCTCTGTACGTGCTTCCATCATTGACATTAACATGGACGACTTCCACTTCCTTGCATGCCCTCTCTTTGTTGATGGCATTCAGTGCATACAAAAAATTTGACATAGAGCTTACAACACTTGGAATTGCAACAAATGTGATGGTGAATTCACATAATGCGACTACAGGTACATTTTAAAGCTTTCCTTGCAAGACCACACCGACCAGATCAATGGGGCCACAACTTTTAACAATGCAACCAACCAACTCCTTGGTGTCTCTGCAAAATATTTATGCCTCCTCATCACTAAACCCTCAACTATAAAGGATATCTCTCTAAAATTAACTTCACGCTAACACCTTTTCACCTTATCCATGAAGACAGAGACTTTCAACTCCACTACAAGATTGAAGACAACCATTGTCAATTCTGAAGAGATTTCTTATGCCGCTGCATCAACCAAGATCCTAGAAGAAATACATGCACTCAATACTCAAAACCAGCCTATTGCACGTTGTCTCTAACCTCCCCTTCAAACAGTACACCCTCTATTTATTCCAGACACCCTTTTGCATCACCCTTCCACATCTAACTCTTTCCTCACTTCTTTGTTCTACCTCCATATATTCGAGACATCATACCCCACAATAGACCATCCTATGTCTCCAAATGCTTTTCACCTCATCTCCACCCAATTATGTTGTGTTAATGGAGCTCATTATTGGAAAGAGGCACTCGATGAGATTGAACCTGAGGACAACATGCATTTAGTATCATGGTTTTGCTAAATGAACTTAGACAAAGAATCATTAATGAAGGAAATAGACCGAACTCTGGAAATTACAGATGAAACTTTTGAAAGTATTTTCATTGTTGCTAAACTACTAGGTCATTGCATTGCACATGAACCATATCAACGACCTGATATATGCCATGCTGTCAATGTTTTAGCACCTTTAGTTGAGAAATGGAAGCCCAAAGATATAGATAATGATGATTCCGGTGGAATTGATTTTGAAATAAGTCTTCCTCGGGCTCTAAATAAATGGCAAGCATTCGAGGAAAAAAGTGTATTAAATGATAGCCAAGGAAGTCTTCCAACACGTCCAATTGGGTTTGCTGACTCATTCACATATTTCAATGGATGTTAAAAGTACATGGCGAAATATTGGACCTAAATATTCTAAACAATTGGGAAATCTGTAGAAATACATGTATTGTGTCTGTTATGTCTTCATTGTCTATTGTTTCTTGAACTGCTACTTCTATATTAGAAGCGGATGTGCATGGATCCTTTGACTTGTGTTTTTAAAATATGAAATCAAGCTAAGGAGGCTATTTTCAGCCTAAACAGTTTGAATTCTATCATATTCCATGCATTATTTTTTGAAAAAATTTGTTGTTATTGATACCCTCAACCAAGTAAGATATTTGGCTTGGTTTTGAAGTTAGATGTTGCTCAAGGTTGGAGGGACTATTCACTACATTGATATATATTAAAGAATGAAACCAGGTTGATGAATATGATATATATCCTAATATAGAATGAACCGGTATATGGGGGATATATATCAAGAGCCAACATATTGAAATGTTTTTGTTCTCATTATAAATCAATCATTGATGTCTATAATCATTTCAAGAAGTCAGGTATCGATCAAGACATTTCCCACTACATTAGTTGCCAAGGAATCTTGAAATGTTTCAAATCATGTTGTTATTACATCCTAGGCGAATGCCTAGCTCCATTGCATCCATTTTGAAATGCTTTTCATCTCATTATAAATTGACCATTCATGTCTATAATTATCTCAAGAAGCCAGATACCGATTTAAGAGGCTATAAATTCTACTAGTTATTTTCCAGGATCTTTGAGGTATTATAATACTTCTGGAATCCCCATTTCACATCATATATCCGCTGAGAGGAAAGTGTCTTTGTTGAGAGGAAAGTGGTTGTGATGGAGAGGGCCATTTGAATGATAAGATTGTTTTGCTTCAAGGCAGGTTGATAGATTATAAGTTGATGCAATTCATCCAAGATTACAACTGACCCAATATGTTTGGAACACCATGTTTGAATACATGCGTTCTTAGCAAACATGTTTTTCCTTCTTTATAGTTATAGCAACACATTGGAGTCTTTTCTTCATGAGATAAATTTCTCCCATGACATCGCATGTTCGTTGTATAATGTGATGTTAATTGGAAAGCCCTATTTGCTATTGTGTAAAACTGTTAAGTTCAATAAGCTTGTTATCTATAATGAGTTGGACTATTCTCTATCTTTTGATAAATTGAAGTGTTCCATTTTGTTGTGGTATTAATTGTAGTCTTGCACTACCTCATTTTAATATTAGATTTTATGTCTTCTTTTACCCTCTAGCAACCACCTTATGGGTGTATTATTGCACCTCCTTGGGGCAATTGCTAGTAATACATTCTATAAAACTTTCACTCTTAAAAGTTCAATGATTCAATATTTACTATTCATTATTATCAAATTTTAACTTCTTTGTAAAAAATTGAGTTAGCAAGAATAACAAGTTAGATAAAATATTGGAGAGCATAGAAAGTGCAAACTTAGTATTACAAACATAGATCTATCTTAAACTTGGATGTGTAATTTTTTTTATATACGGTAATCTCAAGAAATTTGATCGGTGTGATAGAATATAGTTTTTATTTTTTATTTTTATTTTATAGCCATATATAAATTTTTGTAATTACTTTTCATAATTTTTTATTTTATAAGCCCACAAGATTTTTTTTAAGTATTATTATTATTATTATTATTATTTTTTGGTAATGTAATGTAACACTACCTTACTTTACATGATAACATCTCTACCATGTTGGGTTGTAAAACACCTTACTCCTCTTAGTACTCTAAAAGTGAGCTTAAATTAAAACAAAGTTTCATCTTATTAAATCACTACATATTTCTTTCTCCCCTATTTTTTGATATTTTCTATCTAATTTTATTGCGTCGAGAGGCGCTCTACAACCCAGTACAAGGGAGATATTGTAATGTTATGTAACATTCCTTTTGTAAATGTCGACCATAAAAAATAAAATTTTTAATTGTCCTCCAAAATAGATGTCGGCCACAAAAACAACCTAATATGCGGGAGATGTTGTAATGTTCCTACCTAACAAAACAATAAAAAATAAAAAAATTAATTATCGGCCAAAAATAATGTCGGTCAGAAAAACAACACAATATGGGGGACAATGATGGAATTTGATGGGTAAATGCCTGTCATGGGCCAATTTACCCGACAAATACAGCTAAGATTTTATGGAGACCATCAAAATCTAGCTTAGAATGCAAAAAACGTTTTATATTTTGATTAGTACCGACAATTTTGATGGGTGCCGCTATTTGAAATTCCTACCCTAATGGGGGAGATGTTGTAATTGTCACATGCCCCAATTTTGCAAAAAACAATATTATCTTATTTGATTTTATTTAAAGACAATATGTTATATTTTATGCTAAGTTGTAATTGATGACTCATCAGAGTCAAGGATATTTAATGTAATTCTGAATATTTAATTATAAATAAATAAAGGTGGAGACAACAGCTTAGAAGCGCTGTTAAAAGAGTGTTTACTGGTCAAATTGGTGGAGGAGACTAGGTGGAGAGCAAACAGACATGTGGCAGCATCCTCAAACCACTTCCAACTGTTGTAGGTGGCAACCTCCCTACATTTGGGGTCATGATCCCCCAAGAAAGTGGGATCAGAGCAGGTGGCTCAATTAATGACAACCGACCTAAAAGACCTAGGCAATCTTTATAAAAATACCCATTGAAGAGAGCTGAGGCTGTTCATTCTAGAGAAGTGATCATTCAGGTGAATGTACTTCAGAGAAATTCAATGGCAAGGGAATTTGTGGAAAGAGTTTGAGGGGTTAACTGCTAAGTGATCTAGTGCAGCTTTTCAGCTGAAGGATCTTACTGCTAAGTTCAAAGTGTTTACTGAGTCATTAGACTAGTCTGTTGTTTGCATGCTCCACCAATTCTCAGCCAAGAAGACCAGGAACAGGCTCGGGGGTCCTGAGGAAGCATTGTTTGAGCGCTCTCCAAGAGTTTGGTAGGGAGGAACGACCTCCTAACGCTGTTGTTGTCCATCTTAATCAGGTTCTACATTCTATTGTGTTACTGTGTTAAATAGTAAAATGTGAATCTGACTAGTTAATGAATGTTAAATGTTTAGTTGTGAACTGTCAGAGTTAGTAATCTTTTACTTTATTGAAAGAATGAATCTGAAATAGATGGAAAATAATTCTAATCTGTGTTTTTCCACGTCTGCAAGGACCAGACCGTACTCCAGCACAGACAGAGTATTTAAAAGTAGATGAAGGAAATGATAAGAGACTGAAATGATTAGATGTGTTAGGCATTTCATATTAGCAAAGTAATTTATTGCAGTATGTAGGTTATTATCAAAAAGACCAATAACTTGGTTAACTATGTTCCTTGTTTATGTAAATATACTGGTAATGAAATAGCCGTATTCCATTACAGGTAGAAGAATAATTATGTTAAGAGAATACACTAGTAGTTAAGATGATATGTTTATACACAATATATTATACTTTCATTTCAAATTAAAATATGCAGGAGGGTAAACAGTGTCATGTTGTATACATATTTTCTTTATGTTTATTAAATAACCAGTTGCTTATGCAGTAAAGGAAATGTAGTTAAACTACTTTGTTTACATTAAGTTCATTAAAGATATAACTACTATTCATATAGCTTATTTACTAATAACATTAACTAAATTAAGTCTAACATTTACTAATAAGCAAGTAGTGAATTACTAAAGTATGTAAAACATAAAGAGCAAACTAAACTAAGTTACAGAAGCTGAATTCTGAGTATTTTTCAACCAATCAACTTCAGTAAATTAAACAATAAGAATACGATAATAATAAATTCATAAATGAGATACACATCTATGTAAGAATTGTTCTGTAATTATTAACAGGTTTATACCTGCAAGAGTAACTACAGGGTCGAAACCCTTTATTAATCTCTTTGTTTTAATAAAAGAAAAACAGTTAAGCTATAAATCTATTATTTAGAACATTATCATTAAACAAATTGAACTATTGTAAACGGGTTACAGTCTTCATAACAAATACTTATATACAGATGCAAATTTAAGAAATTTCATTATATACAGATAGTAATATTAACTTAAACAATATTTGTTTTACAAGTAACAGAACCTACTTAAATTAATTAAAAGAATGATTTTAAACAAGGTTTTCATCCAGGAAACCTTAGCTCGTAATTCATGAGCCAAGAAGTAAAACAATTTATACCATGACTGAATGGAGGTCCTAAAATCATTATCAATAATCTAAAGCAAATAATAAACAGTAAATTAATATTACACAATCGAATAGGGTAAATACCCTAAGTGCACAGAGTTACAATAATAGCATTTAGATAAACTAAGTCCGAGCACGAAGGAAAACCCTTTTGCTTTATAAACCCTGGTTATTGCTTGGCAGGCCAAAAGGCTTAAAACTTAAACAGAGTACAAAAACCAGCTCTGAGCCGGTGCACCCATATCGTGATATGGGATTTAATAAAAAAAAAACTAACAGACTTTATAATAACACTTACAACATTGTAAAATTCCTTTTTCACAAGAAGATAGCATTACAAGTCACGGCATTGAGCCGGAGTCACCCTGCTGTAAGCAAAGTTTTAAAACGAAAACAAACTCATAAACCGAAGAACAATAACCCAAGACTAGGAAGGACCATGCTGTAACTTCTTCCAACTGTAAACAATTCCCCTAAGTATGTACAAGCAGGGAAGGCCATTTTATAACCGGGGCTTACCGGTAGACTGAACTTCGGTCCAAGTGAGAAGTGACTCCTTCCAAATGTTATGCGAACTATCACCTACATTTTGAAAACCTAAATTTAATTAAAAACTTGAGCATAGAATTGAAAATGCAAAATCTTTTAGTTTTCAAATTCTTAACAACGATGGGTTACCTTTAATGCTGAAAACCGAGGCCGAGGTCATGAAGAAGGCAGACCGATACCATGAGTACAGCAACCCTCGTATTCACCTGAGAAGGAGGTAGCGGAGTTTGAGATATCAACCACATCGACAACTGGAGCAAGAGCAAGCCAAGGCAGTGGCCAAACCACAAATTTCAACACTGAAATTATCAACTGTGTAATACAATCTTCACGCACATCAAGATTGGTTATAGAATCAACTCATTCACGAGCTATGACTTACAACTCTCACCCTAAACAATGACTCTTTAAAAAAAATGCACAGACAGTGGAGATGGAGGCGAGTAGCTGCGAGCCCTCATGGCCGCAGTAAACCCAACCATGCAGAGACCGAAACCCTCGCTGAACAATGTGGACTAGGGTTGCAAGGTAAGCTTTTAAGTCAAGTGTTGCATGGCGAGGAGAGTTCCACGTGCCCACATCACGGTGGGTTCTTTTGTATAGTCTTCACTGCATTATTTCAGATCAAATAATTGTCAATTATTCACATCATTGCATACAATGATAATGTATCTTATACATAAAGTCAATATCATAATATTGTCACAACGAAATCAAGCCTTCATAATGAACGAGGTTTGTGCTACCATTTAATCTAATGTTAAACCTTGTAAATAGCTTTGGTAAAGAACCAATTTGCATATGGATTTGATGCACTTGTTTCTCAAAGTTTTTATTTATGATTTTGATGCCTAGTTTTGTAAGGATCTTATAACCTTTCATAATCAAACTTATAAGAAAAGATCAAGAGAACAGTAGAAGCTTGAACAGGATTGATAATGTCTTTATTAGCTTGGTCTTATAGTATGATTGTTAAGCTATAGGAATTAGATTTAAAATAATAAGGTGTATATAGGTATAGTAAAATTATATATACAGGAATAGCTCCTACTCTTAAAAAGGGATCTACAGTACTAGAGGTAGGATATAAAACCTACAAGTACATGATCTTTGACTCCATAATAGTTACCAAGTTTTAAGACGAATTCAAATCAAGATTAAGTTAAAATTTGGAGTTAGAATAGTAAACTCTTTAGGATTTTATTGCACTACTTTTACATTTAAGTAAATGGTAAGGTAATGTGAAGTTATCGCATGATGTTAGTCATAAAGAAAATGGGAATTCAAGTCACAACTTGACGATATTTTTTTTATGTCGAGGATACTTTAAAATTATGGGCGATGTTAAGCGGATAAATTCACTATATTGAAGCCTAATTAAAACAGAGCTAAAAAGTACATAGTAGGCTTATAGTATGAAAGGATTAGGTCAATTTCTATAATGATAAGTAGCGCTTTAATTATTTTGATAATAATAGCAATAGACTCTTATGCCCAAGGAAGAGTTATGAAACTATATCATGAGCTCTTTTAAGAACTGGAAATCATTTAGAGTAAAGTTAGAAGGAGGTTTTATCTATCTTAAAGATCTTTATGATAAAGACAAACAGTAGGGCAACTTTAATAACCCTTACGACACAAGGATGAAGTAATACCATATTGTCAATCAAGTAATAGAAACATTACTTTACCTTGCAGGATCTTGAGTCTTCTAAGCAAACTTTTACTCTAGCAGCACTTTTATATGAAAAGAAGTATATATGGTTTAACGCCTTAATAAACTTTTACTGGGTCAAAATTTACCTATCAAGCCTGTAAAGATCCAGAAATCCACATACGTTAGCAATCGCTAAGTAAGCCCCAACTAGAAAATGATTCCTCACCAATTTGCCATTCAAACCATCAGTACAGCTAATTATTCGAATGCAGATTACTTACATCACATATCAAATTTAAAACAACATTAATCTATATGTGTTAAAGTTTAATGGTTACTTTTATTTTCTGTTTAATTTCTTCTATTAACTGCTAGCAGTTATCTAACTGCAACTGTAAACATTTTATGTTATCTCAAAATTTTAAATTTTTGTGAAAATTTGGGGTTTTGACAGTAATGTTCTTACTTAACAAAATGATAAAAAATAAAAAATAGAATTATCCCCCAAAGAAATGTTGGTAGTGCACATGGTTTTAAAACCATGTGCAAGGCCTCCTAAACAACCCATGGTTTTATTGTACATGCTTTAGGAGGGGCTTGCAAATGGTTTTAAAACCATGTGCAAGACCTCCTAAACAACCCATGGTTTTATTGTACATGGTTTAGGAGGTCGTTCCAAATGGTTTTAAGATCATGTGCAAGGCCTTTTAAGTAACCCATGGTTTTGGGAGGGCCTTGCACATGGTTTTAAAACCATGCATGGAGGAGATGTTGTAATGTTCTTTCTTAACAAAAAATAATAATAACCTATAAATAGTATTAAATATTAATAATAAAAATATTATATATCGACCTTCAATAAAAAATGTGTTTTTTTGGTCTAGTTTAATGCAATACTTAAAAATAAGTTTGCACCTCAAAAGATTTGATCCCTCTTGGCATCTCCAAAAATTTCATCCCTCTTGGCCCTCATAAAACCTAGGATTTGGATTTTGTAAATATGTTCCATCATAAAATTTTGTAATTGATTTCACATTTTAAGAACATTTAAACATGTTTCCCTTTATATATTCAAAGCACAAGCTTCCACAACGAGTGAGAGGACCTTCACTATATAGTGGACCTCTAAAGCCCATTAGTTTCACTACATTAGCTAATAACAATGTCTCAATTTCAAAGTCGACATTGTTCGTAATTTGTAAATAACGGTTTCGATTGAAGGGGGCGAACACAATCCGGTATATAAATATTCTGAGTCCAAAGCAAAATGTTTGCTCAGTTAGAGCCGTATAGACTCGACATTAGAGCGCACAGGCCAGCATTTCCATCCATTTCCACTCGTATTGAGAAAATCTCTGTACCTGAAAATTGTTCACCATTACGGCGATTGAATTTCTTCATCTAAAACTTCTGGCAGCAAAATCACGTCTTATCATTTTTCATTTTTTCAAAGTAAATGGCTGGCAAGAGAAAAGCCGAAGGAATTGCCCTGTTATCTCTGTACAATGACGAAGATATGGACGTAGATGATGATATGGACGACAGTTCTCCCGTTCCGTCCTCTGCGTCGCCTCCACCGCCTTTGGCCGTTGAAAAAAAATCTTCAGGGAGTCCTTCACCCGCAAGTCCAATGGAAGAAGAACGGCCGAACAAAGGCGGCCTGGGGATCGTTGATTACGCGCACGACGAAACGGCAATGTCTCCCGAGCCCGAGGTGAGATTTCTGGTTATTTTTTCTTTCGTTAATGTAGGGACCGGGACGTTAATTTTAATGGATCTTCTGTTCGGCTTTTCATATTTTTTAATCAAAGTAGTTCGGCAAATTAGGGTTTTGTTATTTTTTTGTCAATTTTGTATAAATCAGGGTTTCTGATAAATGAATTGGCAAAGCAATGTTAAGGATTGTCTTTGTTGTTTTTAAGCGTGGCCTTCCAGGGAATTAGGCAAGAAAAGTTTATGATGTTATTGTTTTTATGCATACTCTGAGTTTTACTCAATTAAGGGTTCATGCTCAATGAAATTATGCAGAAATCTTTAAAATTTGTATTGAAGCGTGCTCTTTCTGTTCGACGAACAACCTACATGTTACGTCTGCAACGTAAGTCGTATCAATGCAATCTCTTTTCGTAAGCATGTGGACCATGATGATCGAAATTTCATATGTGGCTAATACGGACTTCCCAAGCCATGGTAAAAGTGTCTGCATAATAAACTCAGAGTTATGATTGAGACTTAGTTATGATTGAGACTTGAGCTTTGCTAGTTGAAAATTCGAATTTCCTTTGGGCAATCTTGGAAATAGATCCCGAGAAGAGCCATTTTTAATCTTTAAGCTAAGTTAACTCATTCCTGTTTGGGTTTGAATTTGTCGACAAAGGAAAAAACATTCCAGTGCAAACAAAATGATAACATTCACTATAAATCCATTCTGCTTACATATTGCAAAATGTCTGTCTGTCACCACCGTGCAGGACACATTACACAAATTGATAAAATTCTCGAGGTCCGTCCTGAAGCAGTAATGCTCTGTTTAAATTTACGGAATCTAGCAAATTTAATCATCAGTGCTTATCATTCAAGCTTTTTTCAATAAATCATCAAATATGCCTAAAGGCAGTTTCTAGCCCTAAAATGCTAAATATCTATGATAACTTGATAAGCATAGTCAAACTTTTGTATTGTATGTTACCGTGGATCTTCAACAATGGAAAAACTTTATAAGGTAAGATGAGATAATTTTATTCATGTCTAGCAATTGACCACAAAAGTAGGTCCATGGGACTGAGTAACACCAATGTAATGCATAGTGGGAGTGCTGTAACATCTCAGAGATCTAATCTAGCAACAAGAAGCAAATATATAAGAACTGATGTAGAAGGAAAAATGATATGGGTACATTAGTCAAAACTTTAATAGGAAGAGGATGTTAGGTGGATCTAGAACTGGAGGTTGAGGTCGAAAAAAAGGGAGGAAAGCCTCCACTTCAAGTCCTCAATCGCTGTAAAGGCCCCAATACAATATTTGGTAAGGTTGTCTCGAGAAAAATCAGGAGTAAGGAGGTCCTTCTGCACAATCTTGGGTGTCCATCCACATGAAGAACTCTCATTGAAAAAACTTTGAATTGGCCACTTGTCTACTCGACAAAGTGTGCAGACTAGTACTTTGAACGAAGGAAGCCTGTCTCTGCCTCTGTATATGGGATCTACTAGATCTATGTTGTTTGTCGGCACTATTTCCCTTGCTCTGGTGTCTGGGATGATAACTCCTCAAACCCTCTCAAAAGAAGGATGCCTCACCTAGGGAGGAGGCCCATGTCCTCACGAATTTGACATTTGGAAGAGTCTAGGTCATGGCTACCGTTTTTGCTCCTAACTCTTTGAGTATCTTGGTTAACATGAAAGAAGGAAGTGATGCTCCTGCTGTGTCTTGCAGATGGTGAAGCTACCAGATCTTGTCAAGGTGAGGAAGATGATGCTCTGTTTTGACCTAAAGTTGATAGGGACCCTCTCTGAGCTGGCCAAGGGGGATCTTGATGGCACGCATTCAGTTCTTGTGTGTACATGGGTCGAACAATAAGGCCATCATGCATCTACATGAAGTTATCATTGTATAATACCATCTTAGGGTTGAGGCCATCTAGAGGTGAAGTTTGTGCAACTTGAATGTGTTGTTAAATGTCCTCACTAATAACCTTGTTTAGGTCTTGCTTAGACTGTAGTAGGTGGTTTGGTGTGTTCAGAGATTACCTAAACGTGGGAGGTGGTCAAGAGAGATGACCACTAACTAAATGGTTGATGAATTAACTATAATATATGATGATGATGATAGTTGATGTCCACTTAGATCAATTTTGGTTTATCAGACTTTAAGAAAAAAAGTAAGGAACTACTTGGTTTGCTTTGAAGTTCTATTTCTATGGTCAAAAAGTTTGGAGAGGAGTATTCCAAAATTACTATAATTTTGATGAGATACAAGGTTGGGTAGGTTCGTATTGTAACAAAAAATTTGAACCGAGATCTTATGTGGGTGTACACAGGGAAACTAAGAGAGTATTTTTCATCCTCAACATCGATAGTCTCACAAAGATGACAGATCCTTTCATCCCACGGAGTTTTAGGAAAGGTCCAATGCCTTGTTTCACTATGCAACTCAAGAGAGTTTGTTTGTATTTTAGCTATGTGGATCTTCTTCTTTATACTAAAACAAAGAAATTTGATCTTCAAGGTTGACCTCCTTGTAGTATCTTAATTTTAGTTTATCCTCTAAATTTTCATCACACCACAACTTCTCTTTGAATTTGGAAGTAACGATTTTTTTAATATCATCTGAATTTTGTAAAGTGACATTTTTATCAATCCCCCACGTCTTTAACCAAGACATGGCATCTCTATGTCAACCTCGCTTGAGCCTTAGGTGGTTTTGACTAGAATTTAAAGCAATTTTTTATAGTCTCTGGTCTTTGAAGTTATTTTTTTTCTTGTACATTAGGTACCTAGTCATAGCTATGCTCTCAATAGGGCAAAGACCCACTTTAATTAGGAGAATAGGATATGGCGTATTGCTTTTAATTTTAAGATTGCAAGTTATAAAACGTTTTTGTATTTGCTCAATCCATCTTTGCCTTACCCTTGCTCTTCCATGTCAGGGCTAGAGCCTCCTCATCCACGATCTGTTGGGCACTACTGGATGAGCCTAATCCTTGACCCATGAGGGTCTCCTCCTGCACAAAGTCATCCCACAATCTTTGCCAGTTAGGGAGATTCTCCCTAGCCACTACATCTTTGACAAAGGTGTCCCATGGCTTAGAGAAGCCATTGAGGGTTATCCGAACTAGCTCCTCATCCTCAGTCTTAGAGCCAACAACTCCAAGCTCATCTCTGGTCTGCATGACTTTTGTGAGATACAATACAACTCCTTCTCTCTTAGCCATCTTGGTACTGCACATCCTCTCTTGCAGCACCATCTTTTGGTTCTCGTTCTTGTTTTGGTACATACTCTCCAAAGCTGTCCACATCTCTGTTGCGGTCTTCTTCTCGAAAAGGTGAGGAACTATATGGTTCTTCACTCCATCCGTGATAATCAACATGGCTCTGGAATCAATCTTCTTCCAAGCTACTAACTCTGTTGAATCTATGGGCTTAGCTTTTGTGGAGTCAATGTGCTCCTTTGCATCATTGACATCCAGGATCTTTGTGATCCTTTCTTTCCATGTAGGGAAGTTTTGAGTACCCTGGAGTCTATCCTCGACTCTCAACTGCACGACCATACTAAAGTGTACTTGTCAAACCCTAGATATGCCCCTGATGTATCACTGCTGCTGCAAATCTCTCAGCTTTAGCTCACCATCTGATACCATGTAAATTTTTCTCTAAAGCACAACTAGGGCTAAAACAATATATTTATTTTGATTACTGAAATAACCACACGTATTTCTTTACTAGTATGCAGCGGAATATAAAGTACTGAGAAAAAGTTCACAACATCACATCACAATATAGACACTATTATTTTGGGTATGGAAAGCCTCGGAAAAACCCAAGATGGGAAAACTGGTGCAACAGACAAATATGGATTTTATTATAGAGAAAATATGGAACTTTTACAATCAACTGCTAATCACCCAAACCTGGTGAAGTAGCACCCAATAGTATCACTGGAAACCCCAGCTAAAACCCAACACTCCTCTATGTGACTGTACGGCCAGCAGTACAACCTCCCACGTGTGTTATACGGATCCGTACAACTGTACGACTGCTGCACGGAATCCATACCGACGGTACAACAATTGTATGAAATTCCATACAGTTTGTACGGCTTCCTTTGCAGCTGCTCCTGTGCGGTCTTTTTCCTGCCTAGAAGCTTGGTCATCCTGTCGGTAAGCTCCTCCATCTTCTCTGCAAAACCATCCATCTGACTCTCTCTCCCTGTCTGTACCCTGTCTCTGTCGGAATACAAGTGTGTGTGTCCTCTCAACCAATTGACCTATCTTATATAACTTTACGCTAAGCGAAAAGCCTAATTTCACTTTCACTTTCACTTTCTAAAAAGTGTTTCATCAAAGTCAATTACAAATTAGATCACTTTAATTTATTTTCCAAAATAAACTTAGGAAAAGTAAATTAAATACAACTGGTTTCCTGATTTAAGTCTTTTGCATGTAAGGACACATGCATGCAGGAAGACCTTCCTTGTTACATGAATATCTCTTAAATTTCTTTTTCTTAAATTTCAAAATGTGTATATATTTAATTTTTTATATTTGTTTATTTTTTCATGATCTGATTCAAACTCTTCGCTCTATTTCCTGGCCGATTTGTTGCCAATTCCGAGTCTGGTAACATTGATCTCAGAAATAGTCTTAGCAACCTTGTATAGGGATATCTGTCTCTAAGATTATTCTTGTTGTGAAAATGCACCATTGCCTAGAAACGTCTGGTAGAAATTATGGGGTAGATTAATGAATGGCATAATGAGTTAAGTCTGATACCCTTAAATTTCAAAATGTGTATATATTTAATTTTTTATATTTGTTTATTTTTTCATGATCTGATTCAAACTCTTCGCTCTATTTCCTGGCCGATTTGTTGCCAATTCCGAGTCTGGTAACATTGATCTCAGAAATAGTCCTAGCAACCTTGTATAGTGATATCTGTCTCTAAGATTATTCTTGGTGTGAAAATGCACCATTGCCTAGAAACGTCTGGTAGAAATTATGGGGTAGATCAATGAATGGCATAATGAGTTAAGTCTGATACTTGAACAAAATTATGAAAGAAATTGTATTTATTTGTTTTATATCAGCATATCTGAAACGACCATTCAATTTCATATTTACCTCCTTCTCTATAAGAATACAAAAAATAGTTTGGTCTTTAAAAAACCCTTTATCATTATTATTTTAGAAGAATTGGCAGCGATTGCCACAAAGAGATCACATTGGATGAATCCATCTATAGAGGCTTACATTACTGACTTATATGGAGTTTATTAAATAGCATGTTTTGTTTTAAGTTTTGACTTGCATGGTAACTAGAGTCCAAGTTTCTATTTTCTAATGATTTTTGAAGTTGAGTAGGATGAGGTCACAAAGTTGGCTGGCAGTTGCCTCCAACCATTATGAATGGATAGCCTCTGAAGGCTATAAAGAGGACCCTCCTTTTCAGATCTGGGGTATCACCATATTGCTTGGGCATTATACTTCTCCTGTTCTCTTTTTGGTGATCAACCTTAGACTCTCATTTATCGTATCTGCCGCATTGTAATTATTTTCTGCCCCTAATTGCTCTTTCTGCTCTCCATCTTGTTGATTTTTCTTGAGCTTTCACTCTCACACATACTGCCTGTCTCAACGTCTCTCTAAATTCTTAACTTGGGTAAATTCTGTGCTCAATTTTTAAAAAGTTCTAATGCATGATTTGCTGTATATTTGTAGGAAGGAGAAATTGTGAGCACTGGCCAAGGTGTTTTTGGTCAAGACCTTCAGGTTGGAAATGGTAAGCACATTTTCTACTTCAGGCCTTTGAGTGATTCAAGCACATTTTCTACTTTAGGCTTTTGAGTGATTCATAACCACTATCGCTAGACTTGTAACATGTGATGTCTAACTTTAGCTTAAGATTAACACAATCTTCTCCATAAACACTACAAAATTCAAATAACACAATCACAACCCATGAAAACATATATTTATAGTGGGAACCTGAGTGCCAGGACTACCCATTCTTCAACATGATCTCCATTTCTATATTATCTCAAATCTGTTACAAGGACAGGCTTATGGTTCTGTCCATGATCACTCATATCAATCATGGATGCAAAAAACCTAACCGCCTCAATTCAGCTGTGCAATAATGGTGAACCACCATAACAATGACCAGCATCAACCCTAACAACATAATGGAAACCCTTGGCCATTTAACAACTACTCCATGACCTCTACATGTCCCTTTATAGACAAGAGGGACACTTCCAACAAACTTTCCACTACTTCACTTCAAATTTTTTCTGCTTCCCATTAATTTCCCATCATTACTTGACATGGTCAGCCTTGATCATAGGATAAATTCCTGTTATCCTTATTTCACTCTCAAAGACAACTAATTATTCCATTATATGAGTCTACTTGAAATAACGGATTACAACTAACTGCTGTCATAAATGCAGTCCACTGACAGCCAACTGACTAAAACATGTAGACACATGTACACCACTGGACACACACTATCAATGTTGAAGGGACAAGTCACAAAAGCCTATACAGCAAATTATGTAGACTGTTTACCTGAGTTATTCATGGCTGTCTATATGGGCATTTAGAAGGTTATAATGTGTCAGTGGGTTTAAGTCTCATAGACAGGATATGGAAAACTAGATTTTTTTGTTATTTTGGCCTTGTGATTACAGTTCTAGTCAGTTGTAGGATATTGCTTCTGATATTATATAAACAAGCTTTGTTTCTTTTTTAATATTATAGTTCATAAAGCATCTTTGTAGTCTTGACTCTTGATTAAAAGATTGAGTTTGATTTTGGCCTTGTTTGTGATAGGTGTTCCGCAGGAGAGGACATCGCCTGGAACAATCTTGACTCCTGGCAAGGTTTCAACTCCTCAACCAGTTTCACTGGCAGAAGCTGCCCCCAAACCTGAAAGTGATACACAATCAGTTGACTCTGTTATGACAAAAGAACCTGAAGCTACTCCTTCGCCTGAGTTGAATGGAGTACCAAAATTGGAGATTGAACAACAAGAGGAGGATCCTTTGGCGGATTTTCTCCCTCCACCCCCAACAGCTAAATGCTCAGAGGAGCTGCAGGCAAGTTTGTATGTTTTCTCTTTGAAGTTTGAGCGAGTTATCTGCTGTTAATTTTAGTATGATATAAATTCATCAATTGACAGAATATGCATTAAACAGCATTTTCTGAATTGTTTTCTCATTTGCCATTTCAAATTCCTCCTAGACTTCAATTCTAGTTAGTGTTTACTGGAATTTTTCGTGAATGCAGAATAAGATCACCAAATATATTGCTTTGAAAAGCGCTGGAAGAAGCTTCAACAAAGAACTGCGCAATTCGAAGGGATATCGTAATCCAGATTTCTTGCAGCGTGCTGTGAAGTACCAGGGGATAGATCAAATTGGTAGCTGCTTCAAAAAGGAAATATTTGATCCACATGGCTATGATTCGAGTGATTATTATGATGCTTTAGGTAAAACACTTTCCCTGTGCATTTGAAGCTTGGTGTTTTCAAGATGTTTCTATTTGGTATTATATGTCAATAAGCTTAGTTGGATAAGTTATAACATTGTCTAATGTGCTGAATCTTATTTACAAATTGTAAATAAAAATGAATGTTTTTCTTAGATGCTTTAACAAAACATTTATGGTGTAATCAGGTGTTTTTCTGCCAACAGAACCACCTTCCTCAAATAGCAGTGACATCCTGTAGAGCTTACATAAATCTTTTGCCATGGTGGGAAAATTAAATTAAAAGATCTTGAACAGTTAAGTTAGATGCATTTGGCATGACCAACATCTGGAATTTAGGTAGCATGGTGTGTTATCTTAATTCTTGTGAATGAATAGCAGTTTGAATTCCTCTGGAAGGTTGTAAGATTGGAATAATTTATGTAGATGCATGGATGGAATCTCCTACCAAGCTTGTTACTTAACTAATTTTGTAAATCTTTATTTGATGCATAAAGAATGAAATTTGTTTGATGTTGTTTTGGTTTGGTTAAGACTCCAGGGTATTATTACTTGTTAACATCTTCGTAAAATTTCCTAGAATGCCATCATGTAACTGTGCCGAGAGGCGCTCTACAGCCCAGTATGGGGGAGATCTTGTAACGTTATGTAACATTCCTTTTGTAAATGTCGGCCATAATTTTTTTTTTTAATTATCCTCCAAACTAAATGTCGGCCACAAAAATAACCTAATATGGGGGAGATGTTGTAATGTTCCTACCTAACAAAACAATAAAAAATAAAATTTTAATTATTGGCCAAAAATAATGTCGGTCAGAAAAACAACACAATATGGGGGAGATGTTGTAATGTTCCTACTTAACAAAATAATAAAAATAAAAAATTGAATTATCCCCCAAAATAATGTTGGTCAAGGCCTCCTAAACAACCCAAGGTTTTATTGTACATGGTTTAGGAGGCCCTTGCAAAACCATGTGCAAGGCCTCCTAAACAACCCAATGTTTTATTGTACATGGTTTAGGAGGGCCTTGCAAATGGTTTTAAATCCATGTGCAAGACCTCCTAAACAACCCATGGTTTTATTGTACATGGTTTAGGAGGTCGTTGCAAATGGTTTTAAGACCATGTACAAGGCCTCCTAAACAACCCATGGTTTTAGGAGGGCCTTGCGCATGGTTTTAAAACCATGCATAGGGGAGATGTTGTAATGTTCTTTCTTAACAAGATAAAAAATAATAAAAAATATTATGTCGCCCATAAATAGTATTAAATATTAATAATAATAATATTATATGTCGACCTTAAATAAAAAGATGTGTGTTCTGGTCTGAATCACACCAAAGCTGATAGTTGAGTGCAATACTTAAGAAGAGGTTTGCACCTCCAAAGATTTGATCCCTCTTTGTGCTTGATAGAACCTAGGATTTGGATCTATGCTGGTTAAACTACATAGAAAGATGTAAATAAATGGAAAAGCCCAAGGTCTGCACTGCATATAACATACTTCCTTCAACTTAGGTGTGAGATTTGAGGGGTAACTATTAAGCCAAAATTCTTTGGAACTTGCAATTGGCATCATCTCCTTCAGACTCATGCCATCCATGCCATCCAAGTGACGGACCATAACAGAATCTAACCTTTGTGAATGGCATAAAATTCATTGACATCACCAATGGATTAACACTGGAAAAAGGAAAACATTTTGGAAGAAAATTGTGCACTAACTGAAGTTTGGTTTGGAAGGACATGGTGTTGCTTTGAGTTCATCCAGGTTGGTAACCTCTCTTTTAGTGTGTTAACATTATCTCTTTTCAATGGCCATAACCATTGAGCATGTGAGTTATTGTTATGTCATAATGAAGTATACACGATTTATTATAAATAAGCCTTCAATTTTCAATGGATTTCCTATTCCTCTATGTCACTCCACCTCACTTCATAACATATCTTTTGACTAAAACTTGTAGCTTTTGTTTACAAATTAGCTTCTTATAATTAATGGTGTCCTAGATGCATTTTGGTCATGCGTGTTTTTTGCTACACTTTTAGGGCATTTGGTCCTAGATGCATTTTGGACATGATTATTAATTTGATTGTTCTTTATGGTTTAGATCATAGTGGAAAACATCGGCATCGACAAAAATCAGCGAGAGTCCAGAAAACATCTTCTCAGCAACATTGGCGAAAAGATCGGCAAACCGCGGCAAACATTGAAAAACACAAAATATATTCATTTTTTCATAATTTTAAGCATATAAAGCAACAATGACATCAAATAAATACATTGGCACATAAATATAGAGAAAGCACTGATATATATCATGTAGTCATGCCAAATATAACATTAGAGACATCAAAGTTGATACTGAGAGTCCGAATATAACTGTCTAATAGTACTCACTAGTACTCAAAAGTAGACAACAAATGGTCCAATACAAGATGACATCTCAAAAATCACAAAACTAGTAGCTAACGATGTCTTTGAAACCAATGCCCTCTTCCCCTTTTACAGGAAAAGATCATGGGCTGTTTTCCAAGCCTGCCATTGAAAGTAGAAGGTCTTGGCCCTGCACTAGATATATTGACCAGGTCTTTGATCGGTTTCGGGAGTTCAAGACTCTCGTGGAAAACCAGACAAGGAGGAAGATCCGAGTATTTAGGACAGACAATGGGGGGAGAGTACACCTCCAATGAGGTTCTTGGAGTATTGCTCAGCAGAAGGGATCAAGAAGGAGCATACTGTGCCTCATACCCTGCAGCAGAATGGAGTGGCGAAGAGAAAAAACATGACAATGGTAGGAGCAGCCAAGGCCATGCTATTTGATTAGGGATTACCTCTATTGCTTTGGGCCGAGGCATACAGAACTGCAGCAGAACAGGTGTCCCCACAACTTTGGAGAAATCAGGCCCAAGGGGGTTTATGAACATATGGATTCGTTGTCACTGACAATGAATTCTTCACTTTGAAACTAGTGCTTGCTAGTTCCTGGGGGGTATACAATCAGATTCTTCAAATCTTTAAATAAAATCAGCAATGTCTGCTCCACAGAACCCAAAATTCAAAGATGTTAAATTCTGTTTTTTTGTATTGATCAGTGCATTAGTCCACTTGGGAGAGGAGGAAGTAGAGAGACGTGGAAATATAAAGATATTAGTAGGGCAAACCAAACATTGAATCCTACTAATCAAATCTTCTGACACTGATTCTAAAAACAAAAGTGAGCGATCATAGGAACTGATTCCCAACATTCAAATATTCACCATAATTTAAACTGAAAGGATTATTATTATCATTCATTAATCAAAGCTTCTTAGTCAAGTACACGGTTTGGAAAATTTCAGATTATTATCACCTGGCAAAAGACGTAGGGGAAATAAAGCCATGCCTTATGATCCTTATCCTGTATAACTCCGGGAGGAAAGTTGCAAAGTCCACAACCTGATTTGGAAATTTTCCTGGGACTTTTTGGTCTGTCAAGGGATGTCTGGGCATCCCTTAAGCAGCACAACATCTGGAAGTAGCCAGCCTGTTGTAGAATGCCTAGATGTTCCTTGGCAGGCTGCGGTGAGCCCAGACATCATGGTCTGTTGCGTCCCATAAAAACACTAAAACAGGCCTATTTCAGCGCTTAGTCAGCCAAGCATGATCCCAAAATTGCCCAACTTGGCATGACAACCAAAACATAATAAAATATATTAAAACAAATAAACGCTGAACCCCAAATTTTTACTAAAAAATGCGCCCCCTGTTGTTTCACTCATTTCAGTTCATTTGGAGGCAAGGGGAGAGTTAGTTGTTTTGGGTCTGTTTTTTTTTGAGAATTTTTTTTTTTTCAAATATATTTGTTTCAGTCCATTTTTAATTTTTCCATTCCTGAGAAATTTGGGGGCAACTTCCAGCCATCCTCCACACCGGTGGCCGTCTGCCATCCTGGAAATTCATGCAACATAGGTAAAAGGGGAATTAGAAGTGACCTTCCAATGCAATAAAAAATGAATACTATAAAGAGTTCTGTTGTTTATTCTGTCCTAGATGAAAAAAGAGAATATTCATGCTTTGTTTTAAGCATCATGGTTTTTGTTTCTGATTATTCTAAATTTTCCCTTTTCTTCTTTGGTAAGCCTTGGAGCTCAAGCATGAATTAGAAAGAAGAGAGCAAGAGAAGAAAAAGAGTCAAAGGGTAGATTTTGTTCATGGAAGTGTACAAGCTACATCAATACAGTCAGTATCAAAGCCAATTGTGCAGGTCATGGGTGGTCAAAAAGGTATCCTAAAAGCTTTTCCTGGACAGTTCTGTTTGATGCATGTTAGGAAGAATTTGTAAACAGTAGATTTCACTGATCGCTTGCAAAGGATTTGTTAATTCAACATTCAGCAATCATTGTGAGCTGTAGACTAAGCCTTGTACGGGCTGCTTTTTATTTCAAATGCAAAATTTCTCAATTGTTGAATGTTTTCATTTTTGTTTCAGTGCCTGTTGTTGGGGTAGCAAATGTTAGTTCAACTGTTTCATTGCATTCAGCTTCATCTGCTGGTGACAGCGCGAAGTTGGATAATAGGCCGAACAAGAAAAGCAAGTGGGACAAAGTAAATCTTCTAAACTCCAAATATTTTTAAATCAGTTTCTTTTTATGGATAATGCAGTGTAATGCAGGTTGTATGACAAGGTTGGATGATTATATCTGAGAGACATTGTGGCCTCATTTAGTCAGAGTTTCTTTGTAGGTGGATGGTGATAGGAGGAATACCTTACCAGCTGGAGCCCAAGATGCCATGGCTGCAGCAAGTGCACATGCTGCTTTATTAACTGCCGCTAATGCTGGAGCTGGGTACAATGCTTATGTGTATGTATTTTTTCTCCTTTTATATCTCATGCTATTATTTCAAGTTGGCTACTTAAAATCTAAGCCTTGATGTGGGATTTTGTAGATGCTTTTAAAATTGTATCCATGCATGCATAATTGGTCAAACATATTTGGTAGCTTGATTAGTATTTATTGCTCAGATTTTTCATCCTCCTTTGGGATTTCTGTAGGTGCTTAAGGTTTGATTAAGAGTAAACGGTCCTTCCAACAAAAGTAGGGGTCTTCCATTGTCTGAAAAACAGTGCAAAGACTCCTCTAGTTTCATAATTCATTCACCAATTTTTGCAAGAAAAAGCAATGCAAGCGACACTGTAAAAAAACACCAGAGATAGTTGCAAGATAGCCACAGCCAACAAAGCAATTAGATAGCCAAGCCCTGTTCAAGAGGGGCATTCTCCTAATACAATGAAAAGCAAATACTTCTTGATGATTATGGAGGGTTTACGCTCTCTTATTTATAGTAAAAGAGTTACTAAGCCATTAGTTATTAACTTATTTCACATGTGGGATATGTCAAATAGAGGTAGGCGGGTTCAGAGCATGTAAGGTCACTTGTTTCTTAATAGATCAAATATCCTAAGGCCAAAATAATGATTCCAAGGATTGGGTTTAGTCTTTGTTGGAGCATATTCCTACTTTCAACATGTTTTGCATGGTCAGGCCATTCCTGTTTTTTTCCAACTCTTGCATATAGGTGAAAGAAGGCTTAAACATCATTGCAGGGGATTCATTGTGGCTTTGTTTAGTACTTTGTTTTAGATGTTTTCCAAAATTAAACTGCAGGCAACAAAAGAGAAAGGAAGCTGAGGAGAAAAAGGCAATTGAGAAGAAGTCAGAAAAGAAGACTTGAAAGATTGCGAGCTCTTATCAAACAAATTGTTGTACTATAGCTCAAGTTCACAGGAATTCCTGTCAATTGCATTTGAGGCAAGAAAGTTGAAACACATTTTGAGTAGGATACATTATCTACTTTGCAGAAGCTAACTTCATTTAGTCAGCGATTAACTTGATGCAATAGTGCTAGTGACTCAAGCTATAAGCACTGGAGAGCATCATTAATGAAATGTGTAATTGACACTGTAAGCAGTGAATTTTCAAACATCCTCATTGTCAATTCAATAAACATCAGTTCATGTATTTGGAAAATTGTATGCCGTTAAGTTCCACACTGTCCTGGTGGACATTTAGGATTTTTTTTTGGTTTTTAGAGAGTATTTCTAGATATTATATAATGGCTTATATAACCCTAAATACTAGGGCAAGAATTGTCAATCAAGAAGTCTTCGGAGCAACACATTTCCGTTTTTGTTAAGCCTCCGCTAAGGCGACGTCTTACTAATTTTGGAATTGCTTAACCTCAATTCCCTCCCTTTTCATTGGTAAATAAGGCTTCATGAACTCTATGCCAGAACTGGACAATGACAAGTTTTTTAGGGTTCGATCTAATAATTTCGGCCCTCTTAGAAATCAGAAATAAGCCACTGTTTTGTACAGCTTCCATGCTTCAGACCATGGCTTTTAGCCAAGGCGGTAAATTATCCTTTAAGAAGATTAGAGCGCACCAAATAGAGGTTTGCCTTGCAGCCAATCCCTATGTTGACGAAGGTAAAACCACCTTACTTGCAGCCACTGGGTGGATGAGGTATTGCTATAAGGAATAGTACACGGAGTGTGACGTTTAAGATTTTGGCACGTATAAGAAAACCTAATTTGCCACGAGGATTAGTGCAAATGGGGTAACAAGTAAAGACTCGGGAATATATATGAAACCTATAGAAGCACCCAGTTAATTGTACGATTAGGCAGCCCACTTATGGATATGCGGTTATTTTATTCATCTAGATTTAAGCTTGAGGATAACCAAGGGCTTTGAATAATTATAGCATGAGAATAATTAAGGGCTCTGAATAATTACTTTCTACATCCTAAAGTGGATGCGATGTGACATGTTTGTTATGTTGATGTGGCAAATTGCTTCAAAAACTAAATATATAAAAAAATTATAAAATCGACCACATGTCAACTTAACCTCAAATTTAAATTAGTTAGATTGTAAAATAAATTTCTATAAATATTAATTTGAATATTAATTCCCTTTGCATCAATATTTTCATAAATAATTAACACATGAAAGATTGTGATGGAAAATATATTGGATTATATATTATTAAGTTAATAATAGAACAATAAGTTAAATATTAGTTTTGTGATAATTTCAATTAAATTGTTTTTGGTAAATTGCAAGTATTTTACTTCATAATTAGTTAGTTAATGTAACTTTTGTCTATTTGTATATTATATTATTTGGGTGTTATATTTTATAACATGAAATAGTTGGCACTTCCATTATTAAACTTGGGTAAATGACTTTTTTATTTCATAATTATTTAATGAATGCATTTCTTCTTGCCTATTGTAAGATTTGCAACATGATTTCAAATTGGAATAGACAACTATTTCATTAAATTACATTTTGACTATTTAATAAGTATTTAATGAGTCTTAAACTTGAGGAAATGTTTGCATTTGAAGGATCCCTCTTTACACTTGATAGAGCCAAAGTTAAGTTGGATTATATATATAATACAATTTTGTATTGTTTTTTTTAAATAAATTAATATTGAACATCACACACACACATATATATATATATATTAACGTTATACCCTTTTTTTTTAACAAAAACGGATAGTTTTATTGAGAAACGAAAAAAAGAGGTCTATTTTGGCACCAGATTACAAATACTAGAGAAAATGCTACATTACAACTATATAGGAATAGAGACGTCCAATCAGTCTCATTTACTTAGAAATTACATAATAGAGTAAAAGTAGTTGGATTCCCCATTAATACTGAGAAAACCTTGGGGGAGATGACAAGCTTGATTTGCCAAGCCATTAGCAAAAATATTTAATCCGCGAAGGATATGATAGGAATCAGCCTTGTCAAAAGCTTTTAAAATTCTCTTAATTCTCTACAAAGTTACAATCAGAGCAAAAAATTTTAAACTATCAGAGGAATTTAAAGCTTTGATCAATATTTCAGAATCACCGAAAATTTGGACAGACTTATATCCTTTGTTCTTTGCCAACTAAATCACCTCGAGCAAGTTGTAAATCTCCTCCTGGTTATTAGTCATAATGTCAAGCCCCCAACTAAACTTGATAGAAGACAAACCATCCGGAGAGATGACAAGGCCACTAGCGCCAAAGACCCCGGGATTACCTTTCGAAGCTCCATAAAAAAAGACTGCAGCTGAAGATGAACTCGACCGAAAAGAGTTGAAAGCACCAATATCACCCCGAAACCTCCACGACGGGGGCAAAACAGGCTTCAAATTAATATTATCCACAACATTTGAACAAGCACCCAAATGAATCGAATCTAGCAAAAAAGATGCAGGGTGACCAATTAATTTTGCTAACCATGATAACATTTTCATGACAACAAACTGGAGTTTGGGCCGTTGATCGTTGAAGCTGCAATTATTCCTTGCAATCCACAATGACCACAACAAGAAGTTCGGAATTGAGTGCTAGTATTTATGCAAGACTGCATCATTGCATTTTGGAGGTCATCGGTCATGCCAGACTAAGTAGAATTGCTTGACAGAATTTTGAATCGGGCAAGTAAGCTTAACAGATTGAAGAACCAAATACCAAGCTTGTCTTACAAAATCGCAGCTCACTAATAGATGATCGGCCGTCTCAGTAGCAACATGGCAAAAACAACATCTGAAAGGCCCATTGAATCCATGCTTCTAAAGATTGTCACCTATCAAAATTTTATTTTTTAACAGCAACCAAACAAAAAAATTAACCTTTGGGAGGCAGGAATGCCATACTGAATGCCAAATCGCAGGAGTAAAGGAGAAATTGTGAACCGGAAGAAGAGACTGAAACGCAGAATCAGCAAAGTAAAACCCATCAGTGCCCCATCCCCACCGATCTTTGCAAGTAAAGTGAACTGGAGCGAGGCCTGTAAGAAGAGTAGACAAAACCGATTTATGGGGGATAAAATGAACAGGAAGGTCTGGGAAGTTCCATCCAGACCAATTTCCATCAAAATCCCACTTACAGATATCAGCAAGGTGAATTAGACCTTTGTTCTTGAACCAATTCATTAATTCATGTAATTGAGGAACAAAGGAAAGAGGTGGAGTGCCAAAGATGGAATCCTCCCAAAGGGCCTTCATCCCATTACCTGGGACTCTATGCAATTTTTTTTTGAAAAACCCAAAACATTTCCTACAGGAATTCCATATAACAGAACCAAAAGGAGTATTTTCAGAAAAGATATTTCGTAAAGAACCACCTTGCAAATACTTCATCCTGAAGATTTTACTTACAAGGTGCTTGGGATCATCAAAAAGCCTCCAAACCAGCTTGCCTACCATTGCCAAATTAGCAAGACCAGGATCGCGAATTTGAAGACCACCATCTAAAGAGGGGCGCTTGAGAACCTCCCATCTCACCAAATGCATCTTATTTTGTCCACCTTTCCCTCCATTCCATAAAAAATCTCTCATAAGTTTAGATAGCTGAGTAGAGATAGCTTTGGGAGCAAGAAGCAAAGTTGACTGAAAAACGGGGAGCGTTGAAAGAACTGATTTGATCAAGATCAGTTTCCCAGCTTTAGAAAGCCATTGACCCCCCCACGAGGCTATTTTAGCCTTAAACTTGGCCATCACTTCAATCCACAAAGAAGGAGGAGCCGGAAAGCCAAAGAGATCTGAAATCCAGGAAAGGCACTTGATTTTTTCCCACTTGACATATCCAGGAAAGCCAAAGAGATCTGAAATCCGAAGTAGACCAAGCTGGTCTATATTCCAGCCGTATACAACACTTTTGTTTTTATTTATCAAAGCACCTGAACTTAAACAGAAATTGTTGAGAATATCATTAAAGGCTCGAGCAATTGACATAGAGGCCCCTCCTAAGAGAAGAGAATCGTTCGCAAAAAGAGCATGGTTGATTGGATCAATACCCCTGGCAATCTTGATGCCCGGGATATATCCGGCTTCTTTTTCAGCTAATAATTTTCTGCTAAGGGTTTCAGCCATCAAGATGTATAGGAAGGGGACCAGCGGACAACCTTGACGAAGGCCTCAGGTGGCTTTAAAGAAATCAGTGGGTTTATCGTTTATTAAAGGAGCAATCCAAGGCTTATCAATACATGCTTTAATCAAGGAAACAAATTCTAGGCATAAGCCAAAAGAAAGCAAGACTTCGTGTAGGAAAGGGAGCTTAACTCGATCTAAAAAATTTACATGGTATCACAGCTTGATTAGAGAAGGTGCAGAATTAATACAGTGATAATTTTAGACTGTCAGTGGGAAGCACCTTGTTGAAGCTTGTATTTATAGTGAAATGGAAATAAGACTTGGGTGATGAGAGACCTATCACAATTTGCAAGAGAGATATTGCTTCAGAGTATGAGATGAATGGCATTGGGTTGATGCATTATTTTTTGGGATTGGAGGTTTGGCAAGATCCTAGTCATATTTTCCTAAGACAGGGAAAGTATGCAGTGGATATTCTGAGGAGATTTCAAATGGAGGATTGCAAGCAGTCACCAACTGGAAGAAGTTTCATGCTTATGAGGGAGAGTTGGTGGAAAACCACATTATATAGTCATCTCATAGGTTCGTTGATGTATCTGGTCAAATCTAGGCCATATTTGTGTTTTGCGCTGAACAATTTTAGTCACTTCATAGTGGATCCTACGGGAGTGCACTGTGTTGCCTCAAAACATGTGTTGAGATACCTTGCCAGTACAATGTATTATGGTATGGATTATATGAGATCGGATGGGGTTAGTTTGATTGGATTCACGGATTTAGATTGGGCAGTGAGTGTGTCAGATAAGAAGAGCACTTCCGGATGTTACTTCAATTTGGGATCGGTAGCAGTGTCGTGGTTCAGTCGAAAGCAAAATTCTGTTGTTTTTAGTTCTATAGAGGTTGACTACATGGCATCCAATCAAGCTAGTTGCGAGGCACTGTGTATTCAGAAGTTATTGTTGGTATCATTTGATCGGGAGTTGATACCTAGGGTGATTTATTGTGACAATCAGAGTTTTATCCAGCTCTCTGAAAATCTTGTATTTTACGATAGGTTAAAGCATATTGAGATCAGCTACCATTCCATCTGTGATTATGTTCAGAGAGGAGATGTGAAGTTGCAGTGTATTTCCACTGATGAGCAAGTTTTAGATATCCTGACGAAGTCTCTTGGAAGAGGCAAGTTCATTCACTTCAGAGACAAGTTGGGTGTGGTGTAGAACACATTCCTTAGTAAGATGGAGTGTTGATTTTTGTACCTAGGAAAGTGTTCCCCTAGTGTCTTTTTTCCTAAGTCACTTAAATGGGGAAAATAGCATGACCCTTGCAATTAATGACTTGAGATGAGTTTTTAATTTTCACTTTAGTGATTAAAGTGACTTTTTGGAAAAAATTAATTTTAAGTTGAGTGAAATTAATTTTGGAGAGAAATAAAGTGCACATTATTTTTCATCCATTGATTTAAGTAAATTTGGGCCCTTGGATTAGATGACCATTCAGCTTCCTCATTAAACACCAAAAAGGAAAGGGAAGGAAAGAGAGACTCATTCTTTTTTTTTCCCTGAGAGTCTGAGAGTTGAGAAGGAGAAAAACACAGACTAAGAGAGAGAGAGGAGCAGTGGGCACGATTCCCAAATTGGCGAAACCTGTGAGAGAGAGAGTCTTTATTAATTTATTCTTCAAAAAAATATACAGCGGAATTTTAACATTAAATGCAACTTATCTCAACTAGTTAGGCCAATTTTCAGCCTCGATTTTAGTGCCAAATAGTCTCAAAATCTGTGCAAATTCTTCTCGAACAATGTGTTGAAAGTACTATACGAACAAACTGTAAATTACACTCAATTTCTCCTCGAACTTCATGTTATCAACATGGTCTAAAATTATCAGTTTGTGTGCATGTTATCTCAGTAATAAGCACACTCGAATTTTATGCCCACTTTGCCTTGAAATTCGAACCCATCTACAGTAATATAGTAGGGACAATAGGGAATGTATGGACTGTACGTATTGTCAAAATTCAGCTCCTCGAAAATCATGCCAATAGCCTTGGAATTTGTGGTGTTGTACTTTCACCTCGATTTCCATGTTGTTGTACAATTTTTCATTTCCTATGAATGTGTGTTACAATCTCTCTCTCTCTCTCTCTCTCTCTCTCTCTCTCTTTCTCTCTCTCTCTTCGCCGCTCCTTCTCCTCTCAATAATTCGACCTCCTCTCCAACTCTCTTAGCTGAGTGAGTAAAATGAGGTATGAAATGCCTTTTTACTATTTTCCCTCATCTTTTCACTTCCTCTACCCGAGGTAGCTGAAAGGACACTAAATCAAGATCCACTTTTAATTTAGTGTTTTATCATCAATGGATGTGGAAAAAAAACTCTCCGTTAAATATTTTCTCTCTCAACTCCGACTTAAATTTATTTAAAAAGTCACTTTATTTTCTAAAGTGAATCAATTACCCATCTCAAGTAATTAATACAAGGGTCATGTCTTTTGTCCCATTTTAGTGACCAAGGCATAAAGTCACTAAGGGAACACTTCCCCAGGTACAAAAATTTAACACTCCCTCTTACCTATGAAGGTGTACTCCCTCACTCCAAACCTATCCATGAAGAAGATAAACTGCTTCTCCACTAAAGATGGTAATTTTCTCATGTTCTTCTCACACAATTGAATAATTCCCACCCTCTCTAAACTCCTCTCTAGAAAGGTCAAATTTAACGTCCCTTCATGTTAGGAATCATCACATGAAGGACATCCTAAGCTGCAACACTCACCACTTGCACTTCCTATGGGAAGTCCTTCTGGCTTGTCCTCCACCAGAATCACACTCGAGTATCATATTGTTTGTTATAGAATCTCCCTATGTCTCTATAACATCCCTCTACATAACCTGTACACTGCACTGGTGCCACATGTCGATAAGTCTCATCTCGCTCATCCATTAGTGACAAGTCATATTAGTTTACTCTCCTACTGGTACTGGAATATGTAGCATCTTGCATACTCCCCTGAATCAAAGACTGAATACCCAGTACCATTTTAATCTTTAGAGCATATCGCTCTCCCATATGAACTAAGGACAACTACTCAACGCGACATCATTCCTTGGAGATTCACGCTCTCCATCGGTCTCAAAATCCGACCATGTCATCCACCCAGATCCTCCAGATGTAGGTTGGCTATGCACTACATACTTATCGTATATCTGATGACCAATCAACACTAGATCAACCAAACCCACTCCCATTAGGTAGATAAATATGTGTTCACTCTTGAACACCACTGCTTACCCTGCACCCTCCAAGGATGGAATGGAGAGTCTGCTATTTCTCATCCCTAGAACAAAGAGCACTAGTGTTACCTACAAAATCTCTCCAAACTCTAGCTAGAACCGTACTCATCCCATCTCTCGGACTGCATACAATGTGCCCTTACCATCCTATACGATATGCTCTGGATTAGTCTCTAAAGTTAGGAATGCATCCCTTATCCCGATCATGTGCTCACAATACAAACTCTCACCTATCCACTTCCCTGCATCCATAGGTCTTCTATTGTCGTAGCTCAAAACAAATGTGACAAGAGAGAATTATTTCTCAAACTTTGTAGTGTAACTCACTATCTCAACTATATTTGCAACCCATTCCTCCTCCTAATTCCCCTCTTCTTAGTAGGACATTGGTCAGCATAATGGCGAAATGCATTGCATGTATAACACCTAAATTTGCTCAAGTCCTTCTTCTACTCGCCTCTTTGTTTCTTAGCCCCTCCCTTAGGTTCCTTCTTGAACTTCTTGCATGAGGGTGACAAGGAAGCATTCTCCTTTTCCCCCTTACCGTTTGAAGATTTATCCTCCACATAATTTCTCTGGGTCTCTTCCTACACAAATTCATCCCAAAGACGATCCCAAGAAGGCATGTTTTCTCTAGAAACAATAGCCTCCGGGAAAACACTCCATGTCTTTGTCACACCATTCACAGTTGTCTGCACTAGCTCAATGCCATCAACCTTCTCCCCAACTGCTACAATATCTTCTCGCACCTGAGTGATCCTGGTAAGGTAAGAAGCCATGTTTTCATATGTATCCATCCTTATTCTCTTCAGCTTCTCTCACGGTACCTTTTTTCAAGTCTCATTCAAACTTTGGTACAAATTGGTCAAGGCATCCACATTTTAAATGCACAGCCTTAACTTGTAATGTGTGGGATTGCACGGTCCTTTACAACATCAAGGACAATTCTTCTCACTTAGATATCCTTCTTGTTGAAGGTTATGAACGGTTTTGCATCAGTAGAAGCAACTACTTTCACTGGTTTAGCTTGAGTGTTATTCACTACGTCATCCCACAACTCATTTTCCTTCAGTATAAGTGCAATCCTGGCTTTCCACGGAATGAAGTTGGTTTCCCATCCAACCTGTCCTCCAACCATTACCCTGTAACCATCTCACTTAAAATGTAAGTCCAAAAAATTGCTCATTGAAGAAGTCTCTCTCTGAAGTCTGAAATCACAGCCAATAATCTGCCCTACTCTGAACAAAGCTCTAATGCCATGTAGAAATTTCACTTCTCAAACTGGAAACTAGCTAATCTTAGATTATTGTTTAATACACTATTTCATTAAACATTCAACTGTAAATGAAAATTAACTGGTAAACATGTTTTAACTAGAAGCACATGAAAAATCCACAAAAATTACTAAGAGCAGAAATAATTTTAGTCACACACAGGAAAAATTTGAGACTCTGATTTTTAGCCAATTCGGGCTAGCAAAAACCCCAACTTAGGGAAAACCTGTGAGAGAGAGTGTCTTTTCTTAATTTCTTCTTCAAAATAAAATGTACAGCACATTTTTAACAGTAAATGCAACTTATCTCATTAACCAATCAGACCAATTTTTAGCCTCGATTTCAGTGCCAAATAGTCTCGAAATCTATGCAATTTTTTCTTGAACTGTTTGCTGAAAATATTGTACGAAAAAACTGTAAATTACAGTCAATTCCTCCTCGAGCTGGGTGCTTCCAATGCGGTCTAAAAATTTATGTCTGCATACCTACTATCTCAGCAATAAACACCCTCAAAATTTCATGCCCACTATGCCTCAAAATTCGCGCCCAGCTACAATAAAATAGTACATACTGTAGGAACGTACAAACGGTCAAAATTATGCTCCTCAAAAATCATGCTAGCAAGCTTGGAATTTATTTTGTTGTACTTTCACCTCGATTTTTGTGTTGTATAATTTTTCACTGCCCCGGAATGTGTGTCGTAGTCTATCTCTCTCTCTCTCTCTCTCTCTATGCTTCTCCTATTAAGAAGTCAGCGTCCTATCCAACTCTCTTCGTCGAGTGAGTAAAATGAGGTATGAAATACATTTTTAATCTTTCCCCTTGCCATTTCACTTCCTCTTCCTAGGGTAGCTGAAAGGACACTAAATCAAGGGTCCACTTTTAATTTAGTGTTTTCTCATCAATGGATGTGAAAAAGAAAACTTTTTTCTCTCCCATTAAATATTTTCTCTCTCAACTCCCACTTAAATTTATTTAAAAAGTCACTTTATTCTCTAAAGTAAATTAATTACTCATCTCAAGTAATTAATACAAGGGTCGTGCATTTTGTCCCATTTTAGTGACTAGGGCATAAAGTCACCAGGGGAACACTTCTTTAGGTACAAAATTTCAACAGTTATTGTTGTTATAAATACTATGCATATGTTTCCTCGTATTAAGAATTGAGAAGATCACTTCTATCAAACCTCTGAACTTATATATTGGTATATTTTACCAAAAGTGTGGTAGCGAGATCTCTTTTATTAAATATGTGGACTTATAAATTGATATCTTCTACCGTGAATGTTGCACTTCTTTCAGTATAATATAGGAAAGATTATTTGTTCGATCAATTCCATTAAATCTTAGAGCTTACTCATAAGAAAATTACATTTATCTTTCAAAGTTTTTTCATTTAACTTTCACACATGAAGATGCAAAGATAGTTGGTTTTTAGATTCAAACGGTTTGGTTTTGAGGATGATTTTAATTTTAGTTTATCAACTTTCACCATAACCACAATATGGTTGGCAAAATTGGTTGAATTATTTTCAGTTTAAATTAAATTGCTTAGCTTTTCTCTATAAAGATAAATAGCTTATTGCTTGAGAATTTTTTATTATTATTGTGGTTTACATTTGCTAAGTTCCCTATAAAACATTAAAATTAGTGCATAGGTGCAAATGCACTTAGCATTGACCATATCTTAGAATATACATTGAAAGTTCTCAATTAATGTCACCTTTATGTTTGATTCTCTGCTCTCGTGGTTTATAAAACGGGCTTGCACTTATGCATAAAACCATTTGAGAAGGTTTATATTTGATCTAGATTGTTGTCTATGCTTTTCTAAATAATAATAGAGAATGTGATTTATACTTTCGCTTACATTTCTAACTCTGCTAATTGATACAATTGCTTTGTGTTATGTTTATAAAACACATACAAAGTGGGGGTACCAATATATTACTGCAACTCAAGGTTATCCAGCTCTACCCTAGGATGGTACCAGAGGAAAATGCTTCCGATCTTTCCTGTCCTGTCACCATTGGGGAAGTTGAACATGCACTTAAATCATTTAAAAAAGATCGTAGTCCGGGTCCGGATGGCTAGCCAGTTGAGTTCTACTTGTTCTTTTTTGATCTGCTGAAAAATGAGCTTATTTCTGCTGTTGACACTACCAGAGTTACAGGGATCATTCCAGCTTCTCTGAATTCCACATTCATTGCCCTTATCCCAAAGAAAGACAACCCTCAGACTTTTGCTGACTTTAGACCTATATCTTTATGCAACCTTCTGTATAAACTCATTTCCAAAGTTATTGCGGTTAGATTGAAACCCTTCCTGGACTCTGGTATCTCTCGTCAACAGTATGGGTTTTTGAAAAACCGTCAGATTATAGATCCGATTGGGATTGTTCAAGAATCTCTCCACTCTATCCAAAAAAAAAATATTTGTGCTTTCCTCCTCAAAATTGACTTGATTAAGGCTTTTGATAGAGTAAATTGGACTTTTATTCGCCTCATTCTGCTACAAATTGGCGTCCCCCTTCAGACTGTAAATTGGATTTTGGGTTGTCTAACCTCTGCTACCTTTGCTATACTTATTAGTGGGATTCCCTCAGATTTTTTTCCTGCTACTCGTGGTATCCGTCAAGGCTGTCCTCTTTCTCCCCTTCTATTTATCCTGGTCATTGAAGGACTTAGTCTCCTTATTGCTGATGCACGTAATAATGGCCTCATAAGAGGGATTCAGATCTCGCCTACACTTGCTTTAACACATTTGCTCTTTGTGGATGATGTTATTGTTATGGGTCATGGATCACTTCGGGAATGGGCTACTTTTGAAGTCATTTTGGATTCCTTTTGTTCTGCCTCTGGCATGTCCATCAGTCTGGATAAGTCTGTACTCCTACACCATAATATTCCAGAGTCGGAACTTCTCAGTCTCACTAGAACTATTCCTTATAAATTGTCCCCCATTTCTTCAGGTCTATCCTATCTGGGATTCTACTTAAAACCCCTCAGTTACTAGATCAGGGACTGGTACTAGCTGGTTAAAAGATTTGAAAAGAAAATTAGCCTTTGGACCCATAAGCTGCTCTCCTTGGGTGGCAGGCTGGTTCTAGTTCAATTTGTTCTCTGTAGCATTCTGATTTATTGGATGGGTCTGGCCCCTATTCCGGCTGCGATTCTGAAAAAGCTCAGGAGTATCACATTTGCATTTCTTTGGGGTTCTAATGGCAATACTCGTCGTTATCATTTAGCTAGTTGGTCAGATTTATCGTGGCCAAAAAAATTTGAAGGTTGGGGCATAAAGAATCTCTGCTGGACTAGTATTGCTCTTCGGTTGAAAAATTTCTGGGAGGTTCTTTTTTGTGACAGTCTTTGGCATCAGGTGCTATCAGCAAAGTATTTAAAACATGTTTATGTGGTATCATGGCTTCGGGGAAAAAAAAATTCTACTCGGGGAGTATCAGCCATATGGAGAGGCTTCATGCAATCCATACCATGGATGGGGAGACATTTAGCATGGCAGGTGGGAAATGGAAATGACATTATGGTTGGTATTGATCCTGTGTTCGGTTCCTCTAATACTTTTCACTTTCCTGATGGTCTGAGATCCTATTTGGAGGATTTGAATATTATTTCACTTGCACAGGTTCATAATACTCTCCCGGATGCCTGTCAGTATTGGTATACTGCTGATGAATTGCTTCTGGCTGGGGAGAGGAAATCTATATGGAACAGGTTTATCAGCCACTTGGTTCTATCTGGTATTCGCCTAACTAATGATTCGGATACTCTCCTCTGGGATTTTAATAAAAAAGATGGGAAACTTACTGCAGCAAAAGCTTATGAATGTATTGTAAAATCCCATTGTCCAGTTCCTGGCAATAGATTGTATACATCCCTCTGGTCTTCATCTCTTCCAAGGAAAATCGGTTGCTTCACTTGGCTGGTGCTGAAGAATAAGATTCTCACATGGGATAATCTTCAAAAAAGAGGTAAAATTGGCCCGGGTATTTGCCCTCTCTGCCATGCGGGTGAGGAGACTGTTCTTCACTTATTTTCTCGCTGTATGTTTTGGAAGCATTTGCAGGAACTTCTATGTGAACAGTTCCATTATTACATTCCACCAGAGTACGATTCTATAGAGAAGCATATAGATTACTGGGTTAATACATTCCCATGCAGCTCGTCTCACTTCTACCTGCCCCATCATACTATATGGGCCATTTGGAAAGCTAGGAATAAGTCAATCTTTGAAGGGAATAAATCGACTGTCAGTGGTGTTTTTCATCAGATTTTACATTCAGCTCAACAGTTTCTCTCACGGCCCGTGTTGATAGGCAGAAAGACCAAACCTGTTAGGCAGATTGGGAATAAACCTGATATGATTTTCCCATGTGGGTTTTTTGATGGAGCTTCTATCACTTCAGCTGCTGGTATTGGATATTGTGTGTTTTTCAATAAAAATCACCATCTGGATTGCGCGCTGGGGGTCGGATATGGTTCCAATACAAAAGTTGAACTTTTGGGTCTATGGGCCCTTTTGTTCACTTCCCAAATGATGGGTATCCCGCTGTCCCACATTTATGGTGACTCACAGGTCATCATTAATTGGGCAAAGGGTCTTTCTGTTCTCACCCCACTAGACCTTCATCACTGGTGCAGGGATACACAAAAGCTATTATCTAGCTTTCTGGGTCTCACTCTCAGTCACATCTATCGTGAACATAACCGGATTGCAGACAGTCTTTCAAAAACAACACTCACACTTGCCCCGGGTATGGGCTGTTACTCAAATTTTTTTGATGACCATTTGGTCACTAGTGATACATTTCAGCTGTTTTGAGTCTTGGATATGAGGTGTCTTTCTTATCTTCTAGACATTTGATTGATGATTTATGAGTGGATGCTTCTGGATAGCAGCTTTGCATCCTCTTAGTTCACGATAGATTTGGATGATTGTATGAGACCCATTTATGATGAGACTGATATCTGATCGGACACGCTACTTTTGCTTGCCATTCCCCCTGGCCGCAACTGGATGTGATCCTTTATTGATTGGTATATGTTTTTGTAACTCTTTCTGGGTGAGTTTTAACACTGCCCTTTTATTCTTAATAAGAATATCAAGGACAGGCTTTTTCTTCCTGGAAAAAAAAAACACATACAAAGTGCAATATTTGAAATTTTTGAAACACCTAGATAAGAAACTTGCTTCAAAAAATTCGTCTAATTTGCCTAGCAAATTTTCTATTCGATTGAAAATATAGTATCTGTTGGAAATAAAGAACAATGCTTCTCTTAAACTATTTTTTAGTTTAAATTTATCAAAATTTATTACAATAGAAAGAATGACAATATAAAATATTCATTGTGTGTGACCTTCTATCTATACCTACACATTTCCAATGCTATTATTAGCTTTGAATACAGATCCTTTCAATTGCAAACACACAAGCCAGCCTTGGAAACATTGCCACCTTGTGGATCTTGTTTGAAATGGCTACTATTTATTTTATTGGATCTTGTTTAAAATGGCTAGTATTTATTTTATTTTATGTATTTAAGTATTTTAATTTTTTGTTTTTTAAATTTAAATCTAAAATGTTGATCTAGTATTTATTTTATTTTATGTATTTAAGTATTTTAATTTTTTGTTTTACAAATTTAAATTTAAAATGTTGTTCTTTGTAATTTTATTTGTGAAAAACATGTGTTTTATTTAGTTTATGAGATCTTTTTTCTGTTATTTATTTTTTCTATTTTTTAATTATTTTATTTGTGATAACATTGATATTTTAGGCAGTGTTTCCAATTTTAAATGCCTTAATTTTCAATTCATAAATAATGACTACCATTTATAGTATTTTTTTCTCGTCTTGAGGTTGATTTTAAGATTTGAGTTGCAATGGTACCAATTCTTAAGGTTGTGGTTTTAATCAAAGTTGTAATTTTAATCTTGAAAAAAATGTGGTGTTATTGATACTCTCACTTTTCAAGATGAGGATTGATTTTAAGGTTTTGGTTGCAATGATACTAATTGCCGTGGCCATGGTTTTTAAAAAGTTATAATTTTAACTCTAAAAAAAGTGGGTGTTATTAGTAGCACCAATTTTTTATTTGGGGGTTGCTTTTAAAGTTTTTGTTACAATAAATAGTTAGAACCAAAATTTAAACACATTGTAATTTTAATTGTGAAGAGAAAAATGGGTTGTTATTGGTAGTGTTATAACTAGATGTTGTTCTTAGTTTATTTGTCTTATTTTTCAAACATTGATTTACTATAACTTTACATTTTAAGTTGATTTTAAGGATTTTTTGGTAATTAGTATTTTTTGTTTGAGTTAATGCTTTTAATGATTTGGTGATTTCATTTTATTAGTCTTAAGGTTTTTTCTTTGGGCTTATTAGTTAATATATATATCTTTAAGGTCTTAAAAACTTATAATATAGTTTATTTCAAGTTTTAACTTTATGACTAACCTTCATTTTTAAGCCTTGGTTAAAAAATATTCAAAAAAGGATTCCTGTAGTAGCTCTGTTTTTCCTGTTTTTGTCATGATCATTGGGAGCATATTACGAGGTGATGGAAACGAATTCTGAAAAAACCAAAAGAGGTTTTGTCCAAAACAGACTCATTCACAAAAACCTCTCAGTTTTTCAACAGTTGTTATCATTTGAGAGATTCAAATTCATCTTTGTGGCCTATTTTTCAGGGTTTGAAAAATTTAATAATTTACTGTTTTAGTCACAATTTTTCAACACGGATTCCGATCAATTTAAGGAGAATTTTTAAAAACCAAGAGAGTTTTTCGTTCTTCATGGACTCATCTAAAAAAACCTCTCTCAGGTTTTGCACAGGTGTCCCGGATCGAGAGATATGGAGGCGTCTTTGAGACCCAAATTTTCAAAAATTTGACAAATTTCTCCAAATCCGATTTGCTATTTTTTGGTTAATTGTCTTTAAAGATTTTGAGTTAGCATGTAACTAATTGATGTGACTGTTTCAAATTTCGACCTAGAAGGTAGTTATGGAAATACTTTACCTTTGTGATGATAAAAGGAAGACAAACATACAGTTTGGGGGGTGGAAATTTTGACTCAAGGAGAGGCTTTTGAGTTGTGATATGTCAAGCTAGCACTTATAACTCTTATGTAAGTTGATGACTGTTATTCATTATATATAAACAGATAAGCCTTTTTACCTATCATGTTGTTTCATTTCTGATATGGTTGATTGCTCAATCTACAATTCCATTTCTTGTTTAAAGGTTTTATTCATGTAAATGCTTGTAGCTTGTGGGTGGAATCAGTGTTTCATGTGTAATGTTTATGGCTTATTGGGATGTGTTTGATCCCTAGTTTATTTAACTTGTGCATGATTCAGTTTTGTATTAGCTTGTTTATGTTTTACCTCCTTGTTGATGAAGTTTTAAACCAAAACCCTAAAAAAACCAATTTCATTCTTTTTTTTTGAGATTGTGTTAGCTTGTTCTTATGGTAGTCTAGGAACAATTTTTAGCACAAACATCTTGGCGTTGTTTCCAGGGACGAAGCTGAAGTATATCTTCCCTGGGATATCATTTTGAGAGGTGAACAAAGTCAAAAAATCTTTTAGACTACAATTTTTCACTGGCAACTTCACAGAAGAAAGATTTGTTGGCCACTCCACCGATTCAAGATGTCAATGAGCATGGAAGCCATTGTGGCTATGAGGTATGCTTTCTGTGATTTCTCAAATATTGTTGGTTTTCCACATCCAATGCTTTCTATAACTGAGTGGGGTGACTATCTTCCTAAATTCAAAGGAAACAAGTATGAGCATCCTCGTCAGCACTTATTAAATTTTCATAAATGCATGCTTGAACATGATTTTGTTCATGAGGATGTCTTAATCAAGATGTTCATATTTTCTTTAGAAGAACATGCTCGTGAATGGTGTCAATCTCTTCCCACTGCTAGCATTCATTCTTTGAAAGAGTTTCATACTGTTTTTCATCATCATTATCAAAGATTTTATCCGGCAGATCTTTTATTTGAATTTTGTTGTGAGGAATATGAATTGCATGATGAGATTGAAGATATAGATAGAGAAGAATTGGTCCCTCACAATCTTCATCAGTTCTCTAATGATCTTCAAGATGATAGGTTTTCCCATAAAAATGAACTAGAAGTGAATAATGAAGAAGCTGAAGGTTCTGTTATTATCATTAATTCTTATTATTATAAACCTGAAGATTTGGTTTCTTTAGATACAAAACACAATGATTAGTTGTCTTTTAGTCAAATGCCAATGGAAATCAGTAAGGGAAATCCTCGGCTTTCAGATTTGCAAACAAAAGGAAATTGCACCAACCATGAAGAACTGGATTTGTAGAGATCATCTATTTCCAAGGAGGAATAGCAAGAGTATTTTCTTTCTCTTTATGTACGTATTACTTCAAATCTAGATAAAAAAGATGATAATGACGAGGAAGATCATGCGAATGTTTTTTCAAGTCATCCTTTCTATGATGAATGTGAATCTGACCCAGGCATTAAGGGAAGTGATCAGCACTCTTCAGAAATCAGCCAACTTGAGTTAGTGGAAGATATAAAATAGTATAACCTCAACAGAGTTGAATATTTTATATATTGTTTTCTTATTGCATTATCTCATCAGGTATTGAGAATTGAGGACACCCATTTGCAGTCCTTTCTTTTTGAAAAACATGAAGGAATAATTTTGCATGAGTTTCATGATCTGTGGCTTCTTGGTTGGAGTTGTATTTTTCAAAGATTTCTAATGCTCTAACTTTTGGCAATATACTTCCTATTTCCAATAAGTATCAACTACCTATAGACTCTTTATTGCATTTATCACATCTTTTGTGGGTCTTCTCAAACAATAGCATGCATGGAATTATGATTCTCAGTAAAATGGTTTATTGGCTTCACTGGAAGTATAATTACACTTGATTGGGTTGTTTCCTTCGATTAGAAGTAGGAGTAAATAGCATAATAAGCTTGCTATACAAGCATGTAGATTATTTTCAATATGCTGGTTTGTAGCAGTATTTTGTCATTTCAGAGGTATGTGTTCAGAGTTTTAGAAAGTTACAGAGATTGAATAAAGACTCCATAGCCCAATGGAATTTTTGTAGAGTAATAGACAGGTTTAGTTGAGTGGGCAAAAGGCACTGGTCTACAAGTTCTTGAAACCTCACAAGGAGGATTTCATCCCGCACTAGGAGCCAGATGTTATAACTAAATGTTGTTCTTAGTTTATTTGTCTTATTCTTCAAACATTGATTTACTATGACTTTACATTTTAAGTTGGTTTTGAGGATTTTTTGGTAATTGGTACTTTTTGTTTGAGTTAACGGCTTTTAATGATTTGGTTATTTCATTTTATTAGTTTTAAGGTTTTTTCTTTGGGCTTATTAGTTAATATATATATCTTTAAGGTCTTAAAAACTTATAATAAATTTTATTTCAAGTTTTAACTTTATCACTAACCTTCATTTTTAAGCCTTGGTTAAAAAATATTAAAAAAAGGATTCATGTAGCAGCTTTGTTTTTCCTGTTTTTGTCATTATCATTGGGAGCATATTACGAGGTGATGGAAACGAATTTTGGAAAACCAAAAGAGGTTTTTGTCCAAAACAAACTCATTCACAAAACGTCTCTCAGTTTTTCAACAGTTGTTATCATTTGAGAGATTCAAATTCATCTTTGTGGCCTATTTTTCAGGGTTTGAAAATTTTAATAATTTATTGTTTTAGTCACAATTTTTCAGCACGGATTCTGATCAATTTAATGAGAATTTTTAAAAACCAAGAGAGGTTTTTGTTCTTCATGGACTCTTTTGAAAACACCTCTCTCAGTTTTTGTACAGGTGTCCCAGATCGAGAGATATGGAGGTGTATTTGAGACCCAATTTTTCAGAAATTCGTCAAATTTCCCCAAATCCGATTTGTTATTTTTATGTTAATTGTCTTTAAAGATTTTGAGTTAGCATGTAACAAATTGATGTAATTGTTTCAAATTTCGACCTAGAAGGTAGTTATGGAACTACTTTACCTTTGTGATGATAAAAGGAAGACAAACATACAGTTTGGGGGGTGGGAATTTTGACTCAAGGAGAGGCTTTTGAGCTGTGATATCTCCAGCTAGCACTTATAACTCTTATGTAAGTTGATGACTGTTATTGATTATATATAAAATGATAATCCCTTTTACCTGTCATGTTGTTTCATTTGTGATCCGGTTGATTGCTCAATCTACAATTCCATTTCTTGTTTAAAGGTTTTATTCATATAAATGCTTGTAGCTTGTGGGTGCAATCAGTATTTCATGTGTAATGTTTATGGCTTATTGGGATGTGTTTGATCCCCAGTTTATTTAACTTGTGCATGATTCAGTTTTGTATTAGATTGTTTATGTTTTACCTCCTTGCTGATGAAGTTTTAAACCAAAACCCTAAAAAAACCAAATTCATTCTTTTTTTTAGATTGTGTTAGCTTGTTCTTGTGGTAGTCTAGAAACAATTTTTAGCACAAACATCTTTGGCGCCGTTGGCGGGGATGAAGCTGAAGTATATCTTCCCTGGGATATCATTATTCATCTTATTTTGAGAGGTGAACAAATTCAGAAAATCTTTTAGACTACAATTTTTAACCGGCAACTCCACAGAAGAAAGATTTGTTGGCCACTCCACCGATTCAAGATGTCAATGAGCATGGAAGCCATTGTGGTTGCGAGGTATGTTTTCTGTGATTTCTCAAATATTGTTGGTTTTCCACATCCAGTGATTTCTATAACTGAGTGGGGTGACTATCTTCCTAGATTCAGAGGAAACAAGTATGAGCATCCTCGTGAGCACTTATTAAATTTTCATAAATGCATGCTTGAACGTGATTTTGTTCATGAGTATGTCTTAATCAAGATGTTCATATTTTATTTAGAAGAACATGCTCATGAATGGTGTCAATCTCTTCCCGCTGCTAACATTCATTCTTTGAAGGAGTTTCATACTATTTTTCATCATCATTATCAAATATTTTATCCGACAGATCTTCTATTTGAAAATTGTTGTGAGGAATATGAATTGCATGATGAGATTGAAGATATAGATAGAGAAGAGTTGGTCCCTCACAATCTTCATCAGTTCTCTAATGATATTCAAGATGATAGGTTTTCCCATAAATATGAACTAGAAGTGAATAATGAAGAAGTTGAAGGTTCTTTTATTATCATTAATTCTTATTATTATAAACCTGAAGATTTTGTTTCTTTAGATACAAAACACAATGATCAGTTGTATTTTGTTCAAATGCCAATGGAAATCAGTAAGGGCAATCCTCAGCTTTTAGATTTGCAGACAAAAGGAAATTGCGCCAAGCATGAAGAACTGGATTTACAGAGATCATCTATTTCCAAGGAGGAACAACAAGAGTATTTTCTTTCTCTTTATGTACTTGTTACTTCAAATCTAGATAAAAAAGATGATAATGACGAGGAATATCATGCTAATGTTTTTTCAAATCATCATTTCTATGATGAATGTGAATCTGACCCAAGCATTAAGGGACAGTGATCAGCACTCTTCAGAAATCAGTCAACTTGAGTTAGTGGAAGATATAAAACAGTATAACCTCAACAGAGTTGAAGATTTTATATATTGTTCTCTTATTGCATTATCTCGTCGAGTATTGAGAATTGAGGACACCAATTTGCAGTCCTTTCTTTTTGAAAAAAATGAAGGAATAATTTTGCATGAGTTTCATGATCCCATGGCTTCTTGGATGGAGTTGTATTTTTCAAAGGTTTCTAATGCTCTAGGTTTTGGCAATATACTTCCTATTTCCAGTAAGTATCAGCTGCCTACAGACTCTTTATTGCATTTATCATGTCTTTTGTGGGTCTTCTCAAATAATAGCATGCATGGAATTATGATTCTCAGTAAAATGGTTTCTTGGCTTCACTGGAAGTATGATTACACTTGATTGGGTTGTTTCCTCCGATTAGAAGTAGGAGTAAATAGCAGAATAAGCTCGTTATACGAGCATGTAGATTCTTTTCAGTATGTTGGTTTGTAGCAGTATTCTGTCATTTAAGAGGTATGTGTTCAGAGTTTGAGAAAGTTGCAGAGATTGAATAAAGACTCCATAGCCCAATGGAATTTTTGTAGAGTAATAGACAGGTTTAGTTGAGTGGGCAAAAGACATTGATCTACAGGTTCTTGAAACCTCACAAGGAGGATTTCATCCTGCACCAGGAGCCAGATGTTATAACTAGATGTTGTTCTTAGTTTATTTGTCTTATTTTTCAAACATTGATTTACTATGACTTTACATTTTAAGTTGGTTTTGAGTATTTTTTGGTAATAAGTACTTTTTGTTTGATTTAATGCTTTTAATGATTTGGTTATTTCATTTTATTAGTTTTAAGGTTTTTTCTTTGGGCTTATTAGTTAATATATATATCTTTAAGGTCTTAAAAACTTATAATAAAGTTTATTTCAAGTTTTAACTTTATGACTAACCTTCATTGTTAAGCCTTGGTTAAAAAATATTCAAAAAAGGATTCCTATAGCAGCTCTGTTTTTCATGTTTTTGTCATTATCATTGGGGGCATATTACGAGGTGATGGAAACGAATTCTGTAAAACCAAAAGAGGTTTTTGTCCAAAACAGACTCTTTCACAAAAAACTCTCTCAATTTTTCAACATCTATTATCATTTGAGAGATTCAAAATCATCTTTGTGGCCTATTTTTCAGGGTTTAAAATTTTTAATAATTTACTGTTTTAGTCACAATTTTCCAGCACGGATTTCGATCAATTTAAGGAGAATTTTTAAAATCCAAGAGAGGGTTTTGTTCTTCATGGACTCATTTAAAAAAACCTCTCTCATGTTTTGTAGTGTCCGAGATCAAGAGATATGGAGGCGTCTTTGAGACCCAAATTTTCAAAAATTCGCCAAATTTCCCCAAATCCGATTTGCTATTTTTGGGTTAATTGTCTTTAAATATTTTGAGTTAGCATGTAACTAATTGATGTAACTGTTTCAAAATCTGACCTAGAAGGTAGTTATGGAATTACTTTACCTTTGTGATGATTAAAGGAAGACAAACATACAGTTTGGGGGGTGGGAATTTTGACTCAAGGAGAGGCTTTTGAGCTATGGTATCTCAAGCTAGCACTTATAACTCTTATGTAATTTGATGACTGTTATTCATTATATATAAATTGATAAGCCTTTTTACCTGTCATGCTGTTTCATTTCTGATTTGGTTGATTGCTCAATCTACAATTCCATTTCTTGTTTAAAGGTTTTATTCATGTAAATGCTTGTAGCTTATGGGTGGAATCAGTATTTCATGTGTAATGTTTATGGCTTATTGGGATGTGTTTGATCCCCAATTTATTTAACTTGTGCATGATTCAGTTTTGTATTAGCTTGTTTATGTTTTACCTCCTTGCTGATGAAGTTTTAAACCAAAACCTTAAAAAAACCAATTTCATTCTTTTTTTTTGAGATTGTGTTAGCTTGTTCTTGTGGTAGTCTAGGAACAATTTCTAGCACAAACAAGTAGCACCACTTTTTTATTTGAGGGTTGATTTTCAAGGTTTTAGGTTTCAACTTAAAAGTTTGAAGGCCATGGTTGCAAAAAGTTGTAATTTTAATCCCCCCAAAAAGGGGATTGTAGAGACACCATTTTTTCATTAGGGGTTGATTTTGGTGTTTTTGACACAAAAATGTTCTCATCAAGTCAGTAACTATGTTTGATGAGATTCTTGTTGTAGTGGCTAGAGGGCTCTTTCAAAAAGAGAGAGTTGGCATTGTTGATTATTTTCTTTAGTTGCTAGAGGTTTGCATTTGTATAAGCAAGATACCCATGTTTGTAGGTTTATGACTTTATGAGTTGATGATGTAACTGGACCTTGTTATTTTAGGATCAACGAGTTGTTATTCATGTTATGATTTTTTAAGATTTGTTCAATTTTTTTTAAATATTTCATGATATCCCTAATCCACTTGTGTTGGTCCTCTATATAGATGAATTTATAATTGCGAGAATTTTTGAGAGAATAATTTGGTCTATGAAGTTGACATAAAGGACGTGGGAGGTTGGCATGTTAATGCAAACTTCCTTGAGCAGGGGATGTATGTTGAAGAGATTTCAAAGTATAGAAGGGCCAATGATCTAGGTTTATGTTCCTTCATATTCATAAGCATTCAATATTATAATGAATTCCTTATCAAAGGGGAAGTTCAAGATGAAGAGGCGGTAACTTCATTTGGTGGAGAACATGTTTCACACAAAGAGGTAGTCTTAGCATTGGTTTCTTTGAAGTTGTTTTTCATTCTTGTTCAACAATGTGAACTCTTTATGTGTGAGGAAAACTTTGCTTACAGGGAGAGCACTTCATGGGAGTAGTTACCTTGATTGTATTATGCCCTTTATTTTAATAATAAAACCTAACTACCTCTTAAATGCACTATTATGTTGTAGCACAATTATCCATCAACAATCTCTTTTGGATTGTGTATTCATTTACTTGTTTTAAAATGCAAGTGTCCCCACTTCCTAAACAAGAAGAGGGAAACAAATAAACAAATCATTTCGTAGAAACATTTGAGCTTGGGCAGGTAGTTTACCCTTACTACCCAAGTGGTGTGTAGGGATAATACTAAAATGAGTATATTTTTGGTGCACCTCCAAGGAGATATAATTCTCCACAGGTGGTTGGAAATCTAGAACGTTTTCCATTGGATGAGAGATGGGAATGTCTTCATCTAATTGGGAAGGATCATATAGCTTGAGTTCGGAGACATTACCTACCAAATGAATACCCATTCCAATGTATGCTTAAATTTGAAGGCATTTTCATCAACTTGCTACAAAATTTGAAATGGCCATAACAAAGCATATGAAACCTATGATGTTTATCCCTTTAAAGGTATTGTTTGTGTAGATATAACTATACCTTATCACTGACCTAAAAGGATCCAAGGATATTATGGTGATCATGTAGCATCTTGATGTGTTCTCCTTTACTCTGAAGGGAACTATGCACTTGGAGATGAATATGGGTTAGAACTTTTATAAATGCAACAGCTCAGTTCTAAGAATTTTGTTGTTGTTGCGAAGTAGGAGCTGGTAATGTGGTTGGGAAGTTAAAAGGTGGCATTTGGTTGGTACCCATAACACACATCAAAAGGAGAATAGCTTGTGACGAAGTTAATTGCTTTGTTATAGCAATGTTGCACTATGTGTAATGCCTTATCCCATTGCTTATTTTTTGAATAGGATTCCCAGAGAAATTGGAACAATATGTGATTGATCACCTCAATTTGGCCATCGGTTTGGGTATGGAAAGTAGTGTGTTGTAGTTCACATTGCAACATTTGTCAAAGTGCCTTCAAAAAATCAATGAGAAAATGGGCATCCCTATTTGAAGTGACATTGCAAGGGAGGCCAAAAGATGTCCAAACATGGTAGAAAAACAAGTGTGTTTGTAGTGTAGTAATTTGCTTACTACGGGGCATGAATAAAGCCATGTTTGAAAAACAACATACTACAACAAAAACAAAACAGGGTCCACAAAAAAACATGTAATAAAATCCATAAAAACATTATGTCAAGGACATGTAGGAAATGGAAGTGGTTGGTACAGTCTAAGCAATTTTGATTGGAAAGCTTATTCTAGTTACACAAGACACAATATCAAACCAAATTATTGTTGTTTTGATTCATCAAAAGTGGGCACTCTCATTTACAAAATTTGTAAATTTGGGATAGGTGGATGACTCAATAGGTTGACTACTTGACCGTGGGAGGCCTTCTAATATTTGAGCAGTAGGTGAAATTGTTGGATATAGGGATCCCATTTGAGGTGATATTCTTATTTAAGCTTATAGTGTGAACTCAAAAAGATTAATGGATGATGCTTTGTGTGGAGCATAGTTTCTTTACCCAAGAAATAATGATTCCAATGTTTTCAAATTTTGAACTAATGCATAAAGTTCTTTTCCATTGCATCAAGAGAAGAGAGGTGATCTATAACCTAGTATGGGGGAGACGTTGTCATGTAAGGTAACGTAATGTAACATAGCGTAATGTAACTTAATGTTATGTTACATTACCCAAAATGAAAATTAATTTAAAAAACTCATGTCGTCTAATAAAATAAAAAAACTATGAAAAGTAATTAAAAAATTCCATATCGGCTCTTAAAATATATAATAATAAAAAAGCCATGTCGGCTCATAAAATAAAAAATTATGAAAAGTAATAGTGAAAACTTAAACCCATATCTATCAAGCAAAAGAGGGATAAAATTCTTAGGATTAACATATAAAACAAAAAAAATTACACATCAAGAAATTAGATCCCTTTCAGTGCTTGATAAATCCAGGTTTAAGATGGATCTATGTTGGTATATGTTGTACTTCATTTTGGTTGTTGATAAGTATTTTGAATGATACAATATAGGATGACCTCCTTATCTGAGAATGACCCCAATAACATATTTCAAAGCATCACACTTTATCTCAAAGGGTCACTGAAAGTGAGGCAGCCTAAGGATGGGGGGGTGGGGGGGAATCCAAGAGATGCTTGAGGTGTTGAAAGGTGGATTTGATGTTAGCAATCCCATAAAAATATGTTCATTAAAAAATACATGAAGAGGACATGCTAGCTTGGAAAACAATAAAATGAACTTTTGATAATAAAAAAATTGACACCACCCAAAAAATATTAAGGTCATTTGCAGGGTGGGGTAAGGGCTAGTCTAGGAGGGTCTTGACATTACAATGGTTTGGTTGAATACCTTCTACAAAAATTAAGAATCCCAAATAAGAAATAGAGCATTTTCCAAACACATATTTTTTTAGTTTTACTTGCTTCTGATCCATAGGCTTCCTTCATTTTAATTTATGACTTGATGGTATCATGAAGTCAAATTTAGCTTTAAAAAATAACAAGCCCTTTGTAAATGGTTTGGCAAATCCTCGATACAAGGAAATGGGTCTTTGCTATGACAATCACCTTATTGAGATATCTATAGTTAATGAATAATGGGCATTCATGTGTTTCCTTCTTAAGGATAATAAAGTTTGGAAAAACACAAGATGGGGAGTGAGGGAATATTTACCATGTATACAAGTGTGCCTAAATCTATTTGTCAATATCAATTGTCTTCTTAGGGGCTAGACGATAGGGTTAGGTCTTGGGAAGGAGGGTATTAAGCACATGGTTAATATTATGATCAACATGTCATTGAGGTGGGAAAGTGGTGCGTTAAACAAAAACATCATGATAGTAAGAGAGAGGGGCTCCAACAATGTTGGGGGTGGAGAGGGTTGATCTAGCTTAGCCTCCTGAATAATACATAGATACAAAAATAAATGTTTTCACAATTAGCCATAACATTGTTTAAGCTTTTGGAATTGAGCTATATAAATATTGATGAAGCTCAATAAGGTGTTCATAAACTTTTACATGATTCAAATCCATAAGCTTAAACACTATTAATGCATAGATGTAAACATTTAGGAAAGGAAACTTGACGTACATCATTATTACTAAATATAGTTTTTGAAGAAGAAGCAATAGGTGAGTGAAAGAGAAAGTGTTGTCCATCCTTAGTGAGAGTACATCTATTGGTGCAAAAAGAATATGCGACAAACCGCTCATTTTGGTAAGGTATCCCTAGTAGTAAGTTAGTGCACTCTATTGGAGTGACATCGCATGACATTGTGTCTCAAAAACGAGGGTCAATGGAAAAGGTGATAATACATCATTGGGTCACAAACAACGACTTCTTCCATTGGGGAGGCTACATCCTACTCACGCAAAGGACCATTATTACCTCTATAGATCCCGTTCAAGTCTTCCTAAACTTCACTGAGTATTTATTTTAACTAAATAAAGTGGGCCTCATTACTCTCATTTTCATTCATCCCCTTCTCTTGAAGACGATGTTTAATGTCATTCATAGCAGTATGCACCTCAGCCTACCAACCGTTCTAGTTTATTTCCGTACTCAGTAACATGCACATGATATCCTCTACTTCAACAGTCAAAACTCGTGAGCTTCCTTCCATATTGTCAATGCGGGTGTCGATGCATGTGATATCAACTGAGATCCTCTTTTTTCCTATAATACTATTATAGAAACTGCAAAGGCAGAACATAACATCTTTTTATAGTCTACCATTATAGTCTTTAACTCCCTTATTTCACCTAGCACCTCCTCCATTGCATTGTTCTTTGTAGTATAAAACAAGGACCTACACCATTCAACCACCTTACACTCCTCTTGATCTTGGAAAACAATAGTACTGAAAATCCTCCCAGACACATACAAATACCTAAAGCCCTTCTTGACTCTTTTAGATAAGACAAGCATGAGAGATACCAGAAGATCATCCATATCCATGCACTTGAATGTCGCATGGGACCACAATAGTTCATACGAGCCAGGGTGATGTGGAGTAAAGGACCCACCCTAGAGCGTTTAATGCAAGAAACTAACTGCATTAACCGCGAACCATATGTACATAGTTGTAGTGCATAGATTCCACCACAGACACTTTTGCCCTGTCACCTTAAAGAGGAAGGTAGGTTGGCTTGGGCCCTCTCTTGAAGCAAGTAATACCATGGAAACTTATGACCCCAATGAGCAAGAGACGAGCCCAACTTAGACATAAAATCATGATGTCCATTTGATTAGGGGGGAGGAATAATCCACCCTTATTTCACCTTTTTTGACTTGCATCCTAACTTGGTAAGCCTATCAGCTTCCTTAATGTTTAGATTTTTGACATGGAAGAATTGAACCTTAGTGATATTATATATGAAGGCCATAATTTTCCTTTGAACTCTTCCAATCTCTTTACCTCTATTGACTAATATGTCTTGTATATTTTGGATAACAATTTGAGAGTCGTGAAAGACTTGAAATTCTTCAATATTTAACTCTGCAATCATTTCACTTCCTTGCATGAAAGCCACCCATTCAACCTGATTGTTCGTCCTCTTTCCCATACCCCAAGCAAAGGTATGGATCTTTTTTCCTCCTGGCTTGAAGATTACCCCTCCCGCACCTGCCTCCCATGAATCACCTTTTTCATCATAGCATAAAGATTAAATCTTGGGATAGGCCATTAAAAGTTGGTGGGAAGAGGTGGAGCATCCTTTAGGACAACCTAGTTACCACACAAGAAGGGCTAAACATTTCTTGTCTCACTTCTCCGGTCAAAATTATTATATAATGAACCAAACTGAAAACTCATGACATATAACTCAACATTTCCCTTATGCACTCAAAGCATGCTCTCAATACCTAATGCCTTAATATACAACACTATTCTTGTATTATCTATGAGGGAATTACTTTGATACTAGAGTCATAGTGATACACACATAACTCAACTAATTTAAGGAATGGATAAGTCGAGGGTATGGTTATCTGGGCTACCTGATTCTCCCCGATGTTATCTAGATTAAACATTGGGAGTTCTTTGTGCTTTACCTAAAAGTGGCATATCTTAAGGTATTATATTTGGTGCCTTTCATCGCTATGCAATGACATAAGATAATTCATTTTTTAGGAATTGGAATACAAACTCATAAAAATTGCATAAGCAAAGTTGGTTTTACTCTCAGTGCCATGGTAATTTCATCTTCAAATGGACAAAACTTAATGCAATGGCAATTTCATGTCCAAATGGACAAAACTTAATGCAGTGGTAATTTCATGTCCAAATGGACAAAACATAATGCAATGAATACTTACTTGGTGTAATGCAAAACCAGTCTCAAGAACACGACGGTTAATGCAAGATAACATTGGTTAATGCAAGACGGTCACATTTTTGTTAAGTTGTTGAGTTGTGAGTACAAACTTCAAAAGCTTCAAACAGAGCACCCACCATCATAATGCAAATCAATGACAACACAATATAACAAGTGACATAGCTCCAAATCAACTACTCCTCATCTTGGAATTACATTTATGGTCAAAATATTATTTTTGTATTTATAAAAGATTTTGATTAAAAATAACCCATCTCCTGAGCACAACTTTTAACTTGTTTGTCTATTTTTTTTATTTATTGAAAAAATAATTTAATAAACTAATTTATACACTAATCATTCATGACATGAAAATAAATACAACCATTACTAAACAACAATTATTAAATGAAAATGATAATTTGTAATAAAGTTTCATTCAAAAAAGGTTGATGGATAATGAAATGCTTTTTTTAAAGACCATGTTAGAAGTAAGTGCTCAACACATATTTAATTTTTTTTTCCCAAAGAAAAAATTCGTAAATATATTTATTCACATTCAGCAGATGGCACTAATGTCCATTATCACAAAGAGACCCAACTTTATAGCTGGTAATTACTGTCAATATAAACTCCATAAAGAGTTTGAAAAGGAAAACAAGTTATGTACAAAGGCGAAAAAGGCATTACAATATAATAGAACAGCTTCAAAACTGCTCAAAACGGTCCAAAATACTTGAACTTCATCACAAATCTACTCATATCAGATTCTTCTGATCACTGCATCTTCATTCAAAAACTGGAGCATGGAATTAATCCAAAACTAAGACCTTTTTTTAAAAAGGAATCCTTCAAAAATAATGCCCCATGTTATATCAAAGGCCAAAATCATATCAAAATAAAAACAGTTTCCCAACTGCTCATATGAGTGTCTCAAAATAAGCATCCATAAAAGCATCACATAAGGTTGAACAAAGCATCAATCCAAACTAAGAAAGAGAACAGATCTCCAACAATACCATAGATGGTACTGCCCCAAAGGAACCTGTTAAAGATGAACTTAGAAAACCTGAAAGGTTTCCACAACGGTATCCGCTCTATGTTCCATAATTGACCAAGAACCTTCCAAGATCCTTCCTTCAGCTTTTTCCAAGGCATCTGTAAAATAATTTCTTTCCCGGTAGATATGTTGGAATGACACATAATCGAATCCATCAGTAATCATGTTAACATCCTAAAGAACCATGGATAATTCTAAATTCAATAATCGATACTTACCAAATGCCCAATTAATCACTAACTGAGAGTCACCAAAAATCTGAATTTTTCCAAAGAGTTCCTTCGAGCCAGAAGAAGAAGTAGCTTGAGGGCACATAATTCAGCAAAATTGTTAGTACCCACTCCTAAACCAGCTTTAAAAGAGAAAAAGTGAACATCTGTTAAAAATAGCATACCTCCAGCTCCACATAATTTAGGATTCCCTGCTGCAGATCCATCAAGGAAACCCCATGCAAAGGTTTTATCAATAACCTCCACAAAAATAGATCTAACCAGAACAGCAGAATTCTTCTAAGGAATGTTCTTCATCATTCCCAAACTGAAGCTAGCTACCTGTGCAGGAGTTAAGGAAAGACCTTCAAAGCAAGATAAGTTTCTGGCCTTCCAGATGAACCATAAGACAATGATAGATAATGGTTTAAAAGTTGCCACATCCGGATTTAAAAACCAAGTTTTGAAACAAGCTGTCACAGTTTCTCCGTTCCATAGATTATTAAGTCTCAACTTGTCCTCAATAATTAACCATACAGACTGAGAAAAAGGGAAAACCACACCAATATGAAAATTGGTTTCACTTTCCAATTTGCACAAAAAACACCTACCAGGTCCTTCTCTACCTTTCATGATGAGGATATCCCAGGTCAATGCTTTGCCAAAAAGGAGAAACCAAAAAAATAACTTTGCTCTGAGAGGACATCTCATCTTCCATAAAAAATTCCGCCACCAGATAAGATCCATATCTCTATTCATAAGCTGAGCATAACCTTCTTTAGGTGAGTATCGGCCAGATTCAAATAAATTCCAAATAAGAGCATGATCATCAGTTGTAAACCTAACATGACTAGATTTTAGAATGGCTAAATAGCCATTCCACGCATCAATCTCTTGAGGATCTGTAAAACCAATAGAATCAGCAGTGAACCACCGTTGAGCCATCAAAACAGACACTCCAGGAAGTCTAATGTCAGATAAAAAATATAAACCAGCCAGATGTAATTTTTCAAGCATGGCAACCAGTAAAACATGTCTCCATTTACATCCTAACCAAGGATCTAACCCAATACATACAACATTACCATTACCAACCTTCCATGCCCGAAAAATGACCTATAATATCAAAAGCCCAGAGAACAGCTTTCCAGCGGATAGAAATATTCTTTTTCTTTTTGACAAGAAATCTAATCCATTCCAAAATACTCAATGGATTAATATATTTATGAACAGCAATTTTAACCCATAACCCCGTGCCATGAATAATATTCCAAACATTTTTACCTGCAAGAGCCTTAGCAAAAACAACAGGGACTTTAAGTCCCCAACCACCCAAGGATTTTGGACTCGCCAAAATCTTCCAGGATGTCCAAGGTAGACCATGAGAATTCTGATTGCCAGACCAAAGAATTTTGAGACAAAGTTTTCTGATTCTTTCAATGATCCCCATCGGCATCCAAAAGTGCATCCAATAGACCGGAATGGCCTCTAATACTGCTTTAATCAGTATCATCTTGTCCCCCTTGGATAACCAACGAAAGCTCCAGTTTTTTATCCTTTTTTCAACCTTTATAATCAACCAATCCCAGTCCTTTAATAGATATCTGCAAGGTTTGAGATAAAACCCAAGGTACTTCATACCATTTTCACTTCTATCAACTGGAAATGTAAAAATATTCTGTAAAGTAATAACCTCAGTTTCATCCAGGCAAGAAAAATATAAAGAAGATTTCTCATCATTTATCTTCATCTCATATGCCTTGCAGAAATTCATTAAAATCTCATATAAAGTAGAAAGAGATTGTTCAGATCCATCATTGACCATAACGATATCATCCACAAAAAGAACATGAGTTAAGACAATATCATTACCAAAAGATAAGCCTTGATAAGTCTCACAAGCTTTAGCAAAAAGAATAGCCCTTCCTAGACCTTCAACCACAATAAGAAATAAGAAGGGAGCCAAAGGACAACCTTGTCTAAGGCCCCTACCAAATTTAAAGAAGGTTGATGCAACTCCATTAATAAGCAGGGAGAAAGATACATAGGAGAGACTGCTCATGACCCAAGTGATAAAATTCCCTACAAAACCCAATTTGGAAAGTATTACCCGAAGATAGGTCAAGCTTACCCAATCATAAGCTTTAGATAAATCAATCTTAACCATAACAGCCTTTAAGGATTTACAATGCATACCTTCCTGCATGACCCCAACTGCATCATGAATCTGTGTACCCGGCAAAAACCCAAACTGTTCACCAAAAATACACCTACCCAAAACATTTCTGATCCGAATAGAGATAATCTTACCCATAACTTTGTAAACAAAATTACATAGGGAGATAGGCCTAAAATCCTCAAAAGACAAAGGATGATCAGTCTTTGGGATGAGGGCAAGAAAGGTTGAATTGAAACCGCGGGAATTTTACCACTTATCCGGGAAAGCTCAATAACTCTCAGAAGGTCCTCACTCAAAACATCAAAAAGACACCTGTAAACCTCAACAGGAATTCTGTCAGGTCCTGGGCTCTTATCATTTTTACTAATGGAAAGGATATGCTTGATATCTTGCATAGTAGCAGGCTTCATAAGCTCTCTATTATCATCCTCAGATATAGATGAAGGAAAAAAACTTGCATTGTGCACAATCTCAGGAAGATGGAGATCAGCTTCTTCTTTAAACAGATACTCAAAATGTTGAATCTCTGCCTCCGCAATGGCCTCAGCACCTTCAACAAGATTACCAGAATTGTCATGAATTTTCCAAATGGTATTAAGATTTTTCCTATGAGCACCAAATTTATGGAAAAAAGGGGTATTGTCATCTCCACAAATCAACCATAAAGCCCTACTTTTTTTGTCGGGCCTCCTTTTCCCTAAAACATAAAATATTTCTCTTACGAGATTCAAGCTCAATCAAGGACAGTTTATCCTCCTCTGTATTAAAACCAATAATAGACCTGTCATAATACCTTTTCGTATCACTTTCAATATCAACTAGATCCTTAATATCCTGGGATTTTTCCTTCAAAGACCATTTAATGGATATGTCTTTAACTCTTTTAAGGTTGACAGCAAATTGGGATGCAGGGGAAATCTCTGACAATATATCAAAAACCACCCAGGAATCTTTTAATAACTCAACCAACTCAATGTGTTCTAGCCATGAAGCATTAAACTTAAAAGGACAGTGAGCCTTAGGATTACCAGAAGAGATTTGTAAATAAACTGGTTGATGATTAGAATCTCCACCACATCCAATCCATTGTTTGAGAAGAAAATCACTATCCAGGAAATCGGCTGATAAAAGTAGTCGATCCAACCTTTTACTTATACTCTCAGGACCAATTCTGCGATTAGACCAAGTAGGAATGGAGATCAAGGGAGTAATATCAACAAGCCCTAGCCCATCCAAAAGATTAATAAAGAAGTCGGTTAAGGCATCCACACGTGCTTTAACCCCCCAAATTTCAGAAAGACCCAAGGAAAAATTTAGAGCTCCTCCAAAAACCAAATAAGGACAATTCAAACATTCCAATCCCAAAAGCTTATTCCAGAAAACTTCCCGATCCGAATAAGGCCCATAAAGATTTAAAAAGGATAAATCCTTCTTCAATTCAAAAGAGTGCAGGACAACACAAAGACCAGAGGTCATGGACCAGGCATTAAGCAACAGAAATTTGCGAGACCTCCAACCTAGAAGAAGTCCCCCAGATCTTCCATTAGCATCCACAGACACAAACTACCAATCTTTTAACAGTAATTCCATTTCCTTCACCAAAATACAACCATCAAACATAGTTTCTTGCAGATAAATTACATCTAAAGACTGTTCATCAATCAGTCTTTTAACCGCTAGTTTTTTGGTAGACTAGCCAAACCTCTATAATTTAAGGTCATAAGGATCATAAAGGACGTTCCAAAGAGGCATACATGGCTCTAAGTGCCTCAGTTCCATCCATCACAGAATGATTAGTATTTACCATAACCCTATCTCGTCCCTTAACAGGTAGAAGTTTCCCAAAAGGATCATGATCTTATGCGAACCCTCCATCCACAGATTTCGAACAAGAACGAAGAAAATAACCCTTACTTGCAACAGGAAAGACCTTAGGAGGGAATACAAACCCCAGGTCCCATAAAGCTTCATTCTGAACAGGTTTAAATAATAGAACTGAAGCAGGTTCCTTATCCATAAAATTATGCCCTAGTCCATCAGACAAAGAGGTAATGCACAGAGGTCTGAGGTCTGCCAAGGAAGGTTGAGAGTCTAAAACCTTGTCCTCGGGAGTGTGAGAAAGGTTCAATTCTTCCGGTTCATCATGAGCCAAACCCTCCTTAGCTACCAAAATAGTCCCACCATTTTTAACCCACCAAATTTTTTGGACAGAGGCAGAAAAAGAGTTTTTGTTGAAAGGAAGCGGGCATGCATTCATCAAATGCCCATACCCATGACACCTAAAACATCTAAAAGGGACACCCAGATAATCGAGGGGCTGACTAAATTTAGAGAAGCCTCTTTTTATAACCAAATCAGCAGGCAAACCATTACGGAAATCTAACAAGACTAAAACCCGCCCCATACAACAAACACCAGTTTGCAAATATGAAAAATCAGTCTCCAAATGAGTGCTCAAAGTATTACCCACCAGTCTAAAAAATCAATTAACCAGAATTCGAAAGGCAAATTTGGGAGTTTAACCCAAATCAGGATTTGATCATACCTTTCAGTTCGAGGATCAAAAAGAGGCGTCCACCTTTTGATCAATAAGCCAGCTTTATCCCAACGCCAAATTCCAACCAGAACTAGATCAGTATCTTCCTCTGCGGAAAATTTGAAAGCTATCCAGCCTCTTGGGAGAAGAAAGATCGTAGGCGAAGCACTGATGACGTCTTTCCGCACCGACACAGCACAGCCATTCAAACTATTAGAGTTGAATTTGCGTCCATCGAACCGCCCAACCAAAGTCAGCGCATTATTAAGGACAATTTCATTCAAACCCACATCCTCGCCCACGGTCATCAAGACCGGCTTAACAAGTTTCTTAACAGGCTTGTATCCGCGCTTCTTTTTCACCCCATAATTCAACAAAATAGGCAAGGAACCCACATAATCCATAACAGGATCCCGAGGAAAATTCCGGTTAGATACTGGAAGCTCAGACGAAACTTTGGGGTCAATACTTCCCGGTTCTCCTATCACTCCACAATTAAAGCTCGCTTCCAGCTCAGCGACCTCTGGATAGTCGCACTGATTTCCCACGCCATCACCGACCTCTGAACGAAAGCCATTACAGACCTTGCAAGCCCCCAAAGCAAATGAACCAGGACAAGCACATAATTTTTCACCCGAAACAGCATTAACCCTCTATCCATTACCCAAACCGACATCAATTGCAAAGCCCGAACCCATTGAGGACAGACCATATCCAGACCCATCATAATTAACCAAACCCGAACCCAACAAAGGCTTCCTAATAGCTAGAGACTGATCCACAGAACCAAAATACGGCATTCCCACACCTACTGATAAATTAACATCAACAGAGATACTCGTACTTACCGGCTCAGATGAGTATGTGTTGGACTTCCAACCATCGAAAGCACCTTTAACCAAGCACAGGTGTTCAAGAATAAACTCATCAACCTCGGCACACAGTGATGGTCCCATGTCCCCTGGTTCATAATGCTCAACAGAATGATGCGCAAGGACCCTCGGTTGCTCACCGGAACCAACAATAAAACCCTTCGCAACCCCTGACTCAGAACGAACTAAACAAGAAGGAACAGGTTTAGACCTATCTACCTCCACATTCAACAGAGGCGCTTCCATGGCTCCCATCTTGCACTACACTGCAGAATGAATTGTGGAGACCCTTGAAACCTCACTAAAACCATTCTTAGAACTCTTTTCAACCCCCGACAGAATATGAGGTAAACAAGAATGTGCCAGGTTATACCCATCATTCTCCGCACGTCGCAAGGACGCTCGCATGGCTTTCGGCTCGCACTGATCAGCAGACTGCAGTGTGGAAACCTTCGGCACACCAGAACCATCATTAAAACCCTTCACCACCCCCGGCAAACAACAAGATTGTACAGGGTTATACCCATCAACCTCCACACATTGTAGAGGTGCTCCCATGGCTCTCGACTCGCATCGCTCAACAGAATGAAATGAGGAAACCCTTGAAACATCGCCAAGACCCGAGTTAAAACCCTTCACTCCCCCCGGCGGAGTACGGGCTAAACCTTTCAACTGACGAAGCGACATACTTTCAAATCACCGTGCCAGTAGATGTTAAATGTCGCAAGAAACCAAGAAAAATCCTGCCATGTGCCAAGACAGCGAGGCCTCCAGACGAAGGGACGATTATGTCAACACGGTACACAAAGTACAAAGGCAATCAAATAAAATCCTCGGGAGTAAAAGCTCATTCAAACATCAAAGCTCACTCTCACCAAGATTGCCATCCAATCACCCAAATTATGCACGGTTCGAAGCGTCGACCCCTTGAACTACCACCTTAAAATGAAGCATTAAAACGCAAAAATCCCAAGGAGTACGTTCTGTACTCCATGATCTTGAATCCCGCCCATACAAAAAAATCACATTACTACTAGTTCAACACATATTTAATGTACGGTATTGTGGATCACGAAGACCTTTTCATTAATAAATTACATAACTTAATTATTTATTTCACTTTGATTTTTATAATATAATATTGATAGAAAAAAATTAAAATTAAAATTGAGTTTAAAAAATATTCTTTTAAATTTTACTAATAAAAAGAACCAAACTTTTAACCATGAAAAATGATCTCATTCATTTGTATTTGTCTCATGAAAAATGAAAAATTGGAAGGTAGCAACTTGTTGGAAGCAAATTTTCTCTTTAACAACTTGCTGGAAGCAAATTGGAGGGCTAAAAATGTGCATAAAATCATTCCTTTGTGTAACTGTTTTAGGGAAATTCGATTGCTGAAAATTTGCATAAAATCATTATATTGTCTTATGTTTTAGCAATCGCAAATTAATAATTGAACATATCCATTCATTCCCTCAATTAATTTAATTTGGATAGTAAGGTTATTAATGATATTAGGCATATTTTTAGCGATAAAGGAAAATAGTTTATGGTTGAGATGCATTTTATGGGTTTTTTTTTTTTTTAAATGTTTGTGTTTCATTTATAAAAATGTTATTTGCTTAGATGTGTTTGAAAGATTAAATTAACATTTTATGTACATTTTATTGTTTCAATAATCTTATTTTTCTATTATGATAAATAAATATAAATAAAAAATTTACATTCTAATATTATTTCAAAATTTATGAATTTAAGAGTTTTATTATCCTATAAATTTTAAGAATCCCAATCAACATCCTCAATATTATATTGTTGCTCATTTAAAAACCTTTATATAATATTCTTCAAAATTCATAACATTGTTTGAGAGCTTGACGCTTGAGCGTTTATAATTATAACAAGAGCCACGAGGATCCAGCATCACTATATGACTCTTATTGTATCAGTGGTTGGGTTGATTGTGGATTGTTCAGGTCTTAAACCGGGTACTGTTTTGTTTCTTTGCCAGCTGGATATGTAACCATTTCCTTTGATTCTATATGAATATCAAGGATTAGTTTTTTTCTTCTGAAAAAAACAAGAGCCACGAGGTGGCAAATGTTCTTGGACTTTCATAATACGATTTGTATGAATATCGGGATTTAAAAACTGAGAACTATAAGCACATTCAAAACCGAAGTAATAAAGAACTAAACTATCATGAAAGTACACAAATCTTTTAAGACTAGCAAAAACAAACTACATCTCAAATCTGCACTTTATAAATGCTTTATAACACTAAAAATTCATGTGTAGTAGTAATGACTTTACTTTATAAAATAGCCATGCTCTGCTGCAATACTCAACATTTCGCATGAAGAGAACCACTAGCTAAGAGTCTGCCTTCCCCTCTAACTAACAATAAAAACAATGTTTCTGGATCATTGCACAAGTTATTCAAAACAAAAATAACGCCAGGATTGAATGCTATGTTAATAAAAGTCTCAAACATCATTGTACCATTATAGTCCAATAATATTGTCCTACACTTGGTCCTCTTATATGTGAACACAACTCTTTAAATACAAGTCTACTTTTTTTTAAATAAAAAAAACAACTTTATTATAATAAAATGATAATAATGTCAACTAATATTACACATTAACAATCTATACATAGTTATAAATTTATAAAATTATTTTAAGTTATGACTATAAATTTTTTCTTTATAATAAAATTTACTTATTATTCATTTGAAAAACCTTAATTTCCAAAATACGCATTTAAAATTCCATATGATTTAAATTTAAAAGTCCAACCAATCAACATAATAGTAATAATAATATTTTGAAGATTATATGGTTAAATAATCTAATAATACATGTTTTTATTTTAAACTAATAATATATGTTTGTATTTTTTTTAAAATTGCTTAAATAAACTAATAATACATCATCCGTGATCCATGTAACATGAAATTTTAATGATAATTCTCAACCTCACAAAATTGAATAATTTATTTACATTAAATAATTACGTTAAACAAATTATCCCTTAAAATCATCATGCGATTACTATAATCACATTAAAATCTCATATATATCTACAAATTAAGTTACTTTATGTGAAAAGAACCAAAGATGATAGTAACTCAAAGTATCTCCATGCTCACTTTTGTAGTTTTTTTACTGAATATTTTTGTATGATGTTTATGGAATATCTATCTTGTTCCATATATAGGTGAGACCCTTACATACCTCCATAAAATGCAACTCCAAGCTACTTTTGTGGCTGGGCTTCACTTTTTTAACCTAGAAAAAGACCGTACTCGTGATCTGAAATGCTTAAACAACATTTAACATATGCAATTTCCTTTTACTAAAATGAAATTATTAATTTTTCCTTAAATAAAAATTACCATACCATGTGATAATCTGCAATATTCAAGGTTTAAATGTGGATTCGAAATTGTCAAAAGGAGAAATCATATATACCCAACTAAATATCGATGATTTCATTTGAGAAGGAAAATATTATGTGAAAGTTTGATTCCTGCTTCTTATTTAAGTTTGAACAATTAAAGTTGATGGTCGTCCAACATATAATAAACCATGGGTATTGTTTCATCTACACCGCAAAGGAAATTGTATGACTTTTCAAAGACATTCCATGTATTCATAACAAAAAAATTCCATTTGTTGCATGACAAGTCATATTAATACCTGTAAAAGTATATCAACAACAAGACCTACTAACCATCCGCATCGACCATCGTAGTTGTCCAAAAGTCATCGCCATTCTGTATCATGACGTCATAGAACTTATTTATCATTTCAAAAACAAATTAAATTCAATTAAACATTTTTCCTGAACAATGTGTTTTCCATAGGTGCAGAGAGGCTGCTGAGAACAAGAAAATGATAATCCTTTGGAATTCAAGCTGGTTGAGGTAAGCTTTAGGATTATTTCACTCTCCGACTTTACGAATTTGTATTATAATTTAAATGGTCCATTGCCTATTCAGCAAATTTGTACAATATTTAAAGTATATATGGCATCTATTTTTATAATCTTTGCAGGTTTATACATGGAACTTTACTCGAATTAAATATGACACAATTTTTGTTTTGTTTAAAGAAAGCCTCAGAAGAAGTTTTGGTTTGGCTTGCGGGAGACGAAAGTCCAAGTTGTATAATTTGACTTTAATTGACACTTTACAAGTTTTATTCCGTGTTGAGCCTGGCAGAAGAGCCTGCAAGGCAGGTGAGTCTATCAAAGTTTTGGATAAATATGATGGTTTTGTACTAGGGAGCCATAATGTACAAGTTTCTATGGTTACAGATGCTCAAATTGAGACATTAGATTAAGCCTTTAAAGTGTGGAGGTGAATTTTTTGCCTTCGATTTTACTTCGGTTTTATAGATCGTAAAATTTTGCTTCAATTGTCAAATAGAGGGTACATTTGAGACATAGTCCTCTTTCCTCTGGATTTTATTGATGTTTCGTGGTTACGGTACGTTGTTCATTTTATGATTCGCATACGGTTATTTTTTTCAGAGTTCGAAAAATAGCAAGTGCTACATAGTAGCTAGTCCATGCCGCTTTGTATGGAGATAATTAAATTGCATTTCAAGAGAGTTAATACACTATAATATGGATAACCTAAACTAAAGTAAATACAATGTAATATCAACCATCCAACTTCATTATTGACAAATGATTATAATGCCACATTAATGTTGTGCATTCATTGTTGTTAGTTTTCCCTTCTTTCATTAAGCAGCGTCAAGCTAGTTCAAAATTGATATTTATAAAGTAATTTTACTAGAAAAATGACATGAAAACAAATATTTGTATTAATATCAATAACTAATTTTGAATCTTCTTACATTATTTACAAACAGATATAATGGTACATGAATGTTGTGTTTTCTTTGTTGAGGGATAATTATTATTCATAAGTATAACTTAGTTATAATATTAGAAGAAATTAATAACCAAGTATTAAACAATTTTGTTGTTCTCTTAAGAGGCACGTATTAAGTAACTATGTTGCTAATTTCACTTGTTTTTTCAAGTTTTAATCATTAAAAAGATTAATTAAATAAATGAGTTGATTATGAACAATTTTGATTTTAATTTTATCTAAATTTTAAAATTGTATATACAAACATATATATATATATATATATATATATATATATATACAAACATATATACATGCATACATATATGTTTGTATGTATATGTATGTATATATAATATGTTTGTATGTATATGTATGTATACACACATACATATATATATAGTTAGTTAGTTAGTCAGTCAGTTATAGTTATAGTTATAGTTATAGTTATAGTTAAAATTTATGTAGAATCTGTCAAATTTCGGTAGAGCAAACAATCGAGAGGGGTTTCGTTTGCTTGGCGGCCCAAAATCAAAACCTATTGCTCCTAGAATGCGACATGTAAATCCAACCATGCTAAGGGTTGGTGCGGCAAGACCGGGTGCAATCCCCGAGTAATTTTGACAGCTTAGATGCCCCTAGATCGTGGTTTCTTAGACCAAAGGTTTGCCCAACAAGTCACATGGCACTTAACCAAAAAAAAAATGATGTAGAATGAGTAAACATATGTGGCTAGGCACAACAGTTCGAGGCGGATTCCACGAGCAGGAGCAGCAGGGTGTGTTGGGTTGTGATTTTGTGCAGAAGCAGCAGGTTGTTGGATCATGGGAAGGCTCCATGTAGTTGGGCTCTATGATGGCTAAGGGAGGAGGATTTGATCCTCCTCCAGTGCCCTGCAAGCTCACGCTCCTCAGGAATTCAGGAAACTAGTCGCGGCTCATGGAAAGAAATTTACGTCTCCCAAGCAACAAAAGTTTGTCAAGAAGCTCACAGAGATCCCCTCAGTGGCTCTCCACGTGGCTAGATCCTGCAAGACAACCCTAAAACTCATCGAAAAAGAACTGATTGGCCAGTTCACGGGCCTGTGGTCGTCTCCAAGGGCAATAGAATCCTGGACCAAAAGGAATTGGAAATTCCTGATCAAGGAGGAAGAAAGCAACTTCTTCGTTGGGAAAGGATATTTCGTCTTCGTTTTTTAAAGCAAAGAAGATAAGGAACTCATCTTCAGAAACAAACCATACTTCATGGGGCCACAAGGATTTTATCTTAACAAATGGACCCCAGACGTTGACCCGTCACAAGATGTTCCATCTGCAGTACCAGTTTGGGTTATATTTCCACATATTCCCCTACGCTGTCGGAGCCAAGAATCCTTGGAGGCAATAGGAAACACCCTAGGCAAGTTCATAGACGTAACAGAAAGGCATGATAAATACTCTTGTGCTAGGATTTGCATAGAGGTGGATCTAGAAGTAGGACTTATGTGGGTCATCAATCTCATAATAGTAGACTGATCCCATATCCAAGATATCGATTACGAGCATCTCCCGTTCAAATGCAGACACTGCCGAGAATATTGGCACTTCGCAAGGCACTACAAAAAGAAGGAAGAAGAAACAACAGAGACAAGGAAAGAATCCCACTGGTAAACAATACAAAAGAAAGCAGGAGGAAAAACTAAATCCAAATCTAAAGTGAAAGAAGGACAATAAGACACTCTGGGCCTAGGGTCTCAATCTAATCCGAGCCCTTCAAAGATTCTAGAGATACCACTGAAAGGATCATTGAATCCCTTCACCCTCTTGGGAAATGACGAAGAAGCCCACAAAGCTGAGGAAACCCAGGAAGAGAAAGAGGAGGGAGAAATACCCAAGGAACCAGCTAGGAAAGAACAAGAAAACCCTATGATACTACATGAACCCTCACCTATCTCATCCTCAAATTCTCCCACCAGAAGCCATGCCTCATCCCCATCTTATGCATAAATGGCAAAGAGAAGGCCACATGAAGCTAGCTCCACCTCAGAAGAAGAACCCTTTGAAAAATCTGCTAAGAGACAAGGGAGGAAATCCAATAAAGAGTTAAGGGAAGAAGAAGCTGAAAACCAAAATATCGAAGGAAATCAATCCACACTGGAAATCTCCTTCACTAAGAACCCCGGGACGTGAAGCAACAAAGGAGGATCCTCCTACCACACCCAGAGTAAATAATGAAGTTGGTCTCTTGGAATTGTAGAGGACTAGGTTGTCCAAACAAAGTCAAAGCGGTCAAAGATTTGCTAAGAATGGACCCTATAGATATTCTCTTGCTCCAAGAGACCAAAATGGAGGAAGAAGCTCTTCTTTCTCTTAGCAGAGCGACATGGCAAAAACAAGGAGGACACGTCATCAGTGCCAGAGGAGCTTCAGGTGGTTTGGCCACTCTTTGGAATAAGAGTGACTTTACTCTCCTCAATTCCTTCTCAACCTAGCATTGGATCTTCGCGGAGCTACATCACCTTCCATCCAAGGTCAGCATTGCTCTCTTCAACCTTTATGTACCTGTGCACTACCTAGAAAAGAAATAATCTTGGAACACTCTAGCATGTTTCTTGGAGAGCTATTCCCCCCCAACATAATACTAGTTGGGGACTTAAATATGGTAAGATTCTCAGAGGAAAAAAATGGGGTTTCTTTGGGAGGGATTGTTTTAGAGACTAGCTTGAATACCTCATACTTCAATGGGACCTCATGGACATCAAACCTAAGCAAGGATGATACACCTAGACAAACAAAAGAGTGGGAGTAAAGCTTGTTTTTGCCCAACTAGATTGGTTCTTAGCTTAAAGTTCTCTCCTCTTGGAAGGAAAGCTACTGCATTCCCAAATTATGGCTAAACTTGCTTCTGATCATAAACCCATCCTGCTCTCTCTTCAAAATGTCGAAAAGTTAGGGCCGATCCTCTTCCGGTATAGCCATTAGTGGATCTCCACTCCTAGAGTCTCTAAGACTGTGGGAAATCAATGAGGACTACCATTCTCCACTCCCCAAGCTTTGTACGGGAACAAAAGATAAAAAATACCAAGGTTTCACTAAAGGAATGGGCGAAAACTAACAACAAGACTCCATCCAAGGCAAGGCAAGAAACGGTCTCCTCCCTTCTTCCATCTCAACTGGATATGGAAAACAAGATCATAGATTCATACGATCTAGACAATGAAGTAAATTTACAATCCAACACCTTTCAAGATTTTGGCAAGGAAGGAGAGTACTAGAGACTCAAATACCACACCACTTGGTTAAAATATGGGGACAGGAATACCACCTTTTTTCATAGGCAAGCAAAGGCTAGACAATCTCACAATCATATTGACCAAATTCATTTGGAAAATGGACAGATAGCCAAAGGCCAAGACCAATTAAAAGAGGAAGCGTGCAACCATTTTAAAAACCTCTTCCTTGAGGAAGGAGACATTAGAGGAAATTTGAGGCCTAAAATGGGCCTCCTAAGGAAAATAATAAAATAATAGCTAAAATAATAAAATAATATTTATTAATTTTGGAGGAAGAAAGAAAAAAACTACTTTTTTGTTCTTATTTTCAACATATCTCCCTGTGTTTTTACTCAAATTTCGAACGGGAGGGCTCGTTGGATACATAATTTAATTTCGCATCCAATCCAATGAGTACACACACTGCATTCTTTTGACGGACCCCACTACCCCAAAAACATGAAATACCTAAAAAAACGTGATGATGTGAACGAGTACCCACACTGCATTCTCTTGACGGACCCTGCTACCCCAAAAACATGAAATACCTGAAAAAATGTGATGAGGTATTATGGTTGACTCATTTTATTGAAATTCCATTGGTTCTTGAATTCCAACTCACAAGAATTAATTATTGTCTAGTTTTCTCTTAAAGCCCATTTTAGACCCCAAATTTCCTCTAATGTGTAGATGAGGTCAACACTAGGGATTTCATGGAGAACATCCCTGCTCTGATCCTTCCCTCAAAGAATGAGGATCTCCTAAATCCCTTCTCCGAAGCAAAGATTATATCTATGATATGGGGTATGGATTTGGACAAAGCACCAGGGTTGCATGGGTTCTCTATCCACTTCTACAGAGCCTTCTGGAACACTATAAAGAAATATCTGATAAGGATGATAAAAAGTTTTCATCAAAAATCCAAAATCAGGGGAGGAACGAACTCTACGTTCTTGGCTTTAATTCCCTAAGAGACCAACCCAGAAACTTTCGCTCGGTTCAGGTCGATCTCTCTATGTAATGCCTCTTACAAAATTTGCTCCAAGCTAATGGCTAATCGATTAAAAACTCCCCTTCATAAGGAAGTCTCCCAAAATCAAGGAGGCTTTATCAAATGTCGACATATCCTGGACAATGTCATCCTAGTCCAAGAAATGATCCACTCCAGCAAGGCACAAAAGGAGAAAGGCATGATAATAAAAGTGGACATGTCAAACGCATTCGACAAAGTCAAGCATTCCTTTTTGTATGGAGTTCTGGAAAAATTCGGATTCAACACTCAATTTATCAGGCAAGTAAAACCTTGCATCGGGGGTCCATGGATAGCTCCCTTGATCAATGGAAGGCCTGCCAGATTCTTTCAAGCTACCCGAGGGATCAGGAAAGGATTCCCTCTCTCCTCGTTCCTTTATAGTCTGATTGTTGACTCTCTGAGCAGGAAGTTGCAGATGGAAATGACGGATGGGAACCTGCTAGCAATAAGAATGACTCAAGCAGTTGACCCCATAAACCACGCCCTTGTTGCTGATGACTCCCTATTCTTAGGAGGATCCTCCAAGAACATTGCAAAAGCATTCAAAAGAGTCCTTCACTCTTACTACACGGTCTCAGATGGGAAAATTAACTTCAACAAAAGCTCCATTTATGGTTGGAACGTGGAACAAATGGCTCTTTCAAGAATTGCAAGAATTTTGAGAATGCAAGGATTTGACAAATGGGGAAGTTTCAAGTACCTAGGTCTCCCCATATCATCCTACAGATCTAAAGAAAATCATTGGAAGGAAGTGGATAATAAGATAAAGGCAAAGCTCAATGACTGGGAAGGACGATGGCTGAATCACTCTGGGAAGCTTGTGCTAATAAACTCAGTCCTCTCCTCCCTCCCTGTATATCAGTTGTCCATCTTATTAGCTCCAAAATCCTTTACCGAAAAAACCTTGAAGCATCTAAAAAGTTTTCTATGGAGAGGGGGGAAAGGGAACCCAAAAAAGTTCCACCTTGTCAACTGGAATGTGGTTAGAAGATCCAAAAAAGAGGGAGTATTGCAGATTTGAGACCCTCATTTATCAAACCTAGCAATGGGTGGTAAAGTACTTTGGCAAACTCTATCTCAAAAAATCCATTGGGTTAGTCAAACTATTCAGAAAAAATATCTTACTAGATTTGGAAGAAGATATTTGGATACCCATCCCCTTCCCAATGGAACTCCTTTGTGGAACTTGTGTAGACAAGGGGTATAATTCTTCCAAATCCAAATCCATTCAATCCCACGAAATGGGAAGAAGATCCTTATTTGGACGGACAACATTCTTGGTCACCCTCCCCTCAATAACATCACTAAGCTAGATGGAATCCAAGAATGGACTCCGAGGAAAAACCTTAAAACCTTATTTGATATCTCAAGTTGGTTAGTTGATGGAATTTGGGAGAATTGGATCATCCCTGAGGCCCCCGTGACCCTTTTGATTGCCAACATATCCCTTGTATACCATATTTCAGGCTGCGCTCCAATTCAAATCTCATTCCCTAACAAGAGAGGATGGGGGAAGATTGGGGAATACATTGTTGGCCTAGGATATAAGCTTCTTCAAACAGAAAAATATCCCAACTCTCAGCAGAACCTTTGGAAAATGGTTTGGCTTCCTTTTATACTCCCCAAAGTAAATTTATTTTCCTGGCTCCTTGGGCATAAAAAAATTTTGACTGGGAAAAATCTGGTCAAAAGAGGCATCCTTGGCCCTCATCAATGCCCTCTTTGTTGTAAATCCTTGTAAACCATCTGTTATCTCTAAGGTTGTTTGACCTTTTTACTTTAAGGTCTTTGATTGTGATGTGTTTTTATTTTTAAATTTTTGCTTTGTTTTACGCCTTATGTTTGATTGAATGCCATTATGGTTTTCTTTTAGTCTTCTGAATCATCAAAATATTCACTCATTAGTCATGAACCTATGTATGTGCAAGAGATTTTATATTATATAGTGGATTGTTAAAACTGGTAGCATTTCATAAACTGGCAGCATTTCACTTACTGGTAGCAGAGTTTCAAAGGGTATTTCATTAAAAAAATTGTTATTTATAAGTACGATGGAATATAAAGGGGTAATAAACTATGGTTATATTTATGTTATTTGGCATTCGGTATGAATATGCTTTAAAGGCGCCCATGTCCATAAAATGATGGGTTTTATCGTGTCTTTTATGGAATTGTACACCTGTTCTCATTTTGAAATTTAAACACTACATGCAATGAATGTTAGTACTGATCGTGGCAGAGTCGACTTAATTCATCCTTTTCCCTAAAAATCAGTCTCATTATTTTGCTGGTTAACTAGAGAAGGACATTCAGAGAGTCGTTTGTATACTATCAATGTTCATTGATCATGAACATCAACATTAGGGTTTGAAGTAGCTAGGATTTGTTTTCAAACTCTGATAGATTTTATGTTAAAAGGGCCAGATTACATCATATACGTTTCCCTGCATATCAAAGCAAGTGGTTGCAGCAAAAAATTCCCTGTTTAAAGCAGTATAGTGTGAAGGGTTTTAAATGTCGAAGACAACAGAGGAAGAAGATCCAGAGGTTATGGTAAAAAGAAAACCAGGAGGTTTCATTTGTAGGTTAGAGCCAAACAATACAGACTGGATAATGAAATTTCCCATGTTAGCTAAATTAATGAAGAAGGCCGGATGGTTTAAGTTCTGTGAGAAATTGCAAGGTTACCACTCACAGGTAACCATTTTATTTATTAAAACTATAGAGATGAAAAGGTTCAGCTGGAAAGCTTAACAGTTAGGGTAAACGAGGATTCTATTGCTGAGGCAATAGACATTCCAGCACAGGGGGAGAAATGGTTTAAACAACAGGATTTCCAAGGAGATTTCAGTGAATTTTTTATGCCAGGATTTGAAAAGCTAGATTGGAAAAACGGTGTCCATGTTAGCAAAATGAGGCCAAGCTGAAAGATTCCTTTGGAGATGATACAAAATTATATCACATGCGATGGCAGGTATGACAGAGTGCTAAAATTCTATTTAAAATTGCTAATGCACACCAATGGAAGTATACAGGTAAATCTCCCATTTTATTTATTAAAAAGCCTTCAAAAGATGATTTCCAGGGTTCAGGGCCATCCTGAGCATACTGCTCGATCTATCTATCATCAAGGCTTGATTAAGCTGTTGATTTTATCTCAGTTGCAAAAGGAGGAAAGAACATGGGAAGCTCTATTAACAGAGCTAGGGTTTAAAGACAACCCTAAAGAGAAAGGAAAAAGAATGATTGAAGATTCAGACCAGCAAACAACAAGTCCCAAAAAACCAGTTCAAACTATTGAAAAAGAAGGAAAGAATACTACAGAGAAACCCATCCAGGAAGGTTTGTGTCCTGAAGCTTCATGCACAAATGAAAACCCTGAAAAATTGAGTGTTATGCTGAAAAATATAGCCTCAAAAAGTGAAATTCGTAAACAGTTATTGAACACAGAGAACAGGGATATGAAGCCAAGAACCAGGTTAAGGAAGAAGCTGCAGACAGAGAAAAGATCAGCACATGAAGATGCCATGGAAGTCGTAATGATAGATGATGCTCTTAGTGAAGAAACTGTACATACATCAAAGGATCAATATTGTGCAGATATTGAGAGGTTTATTGATATTCAAGGTGTTGCAGGGTCTATACCTGAAGCCTTTTGCACAAACAAGCAGGTTAATTCAGATGATGGTTTAGCATCAAAGACTCTACAGGAAGAAGAAGTCCATATAAGAGAAGAAGACTTGGAAATATTTCCAGAACTAAACCAAGTTAAGAAGTCTTTGCAGACATACAAAGAACAAACCAGGTATCTGCAAAAAATTAATGAAAAGTTGATGGTAGCCAACAAGAGACTTCGTGAAGATATGGAAGATAAGGAGACAAAATATCAAAAGTTGCTGATAATATCTAAAGATATTCTAAGGGAAAAATGAGCTATTCAGAAGCAGCTGGAACTCATCAAAGCTCAGAATAAGGAGGACAACAAGGACGCTGAATTCACCAGATTGCATAAGCGTTCCCAGGTTTTGAGTGATTTAGCTATATTAGCAGAGGCTTCCAAAATCCTTTAGAAGTTGAATTGTAGTTTGCTTTTGAAGTTATGTTGTTTTACACTTGTACTCGAATACTTTTTAAAAGGGATTGACTTCCCTATTTTTGAGGAGGTTCGATCCATAGATGTAGGATCTTATAGTTAGCTTAAAGAAAACAATATTTTGTATTTTAAGGGGGTCTCGAGAGGAGACAGGGGTTGGCTTTTTTGGAGTTATGAAGATCCGATTTTGATCACTCTTTGTATGACATAAAATACTCTACATCTTCAATGTAGGTTCTACCTTGAATGAGTATGATTATGATTTGTTTGTGTGTGTTATGAATTGTGTTTCTTGTAATTTATCATGTATATGGTCCATTGAATTCCATTGCGGTGGTTCTTATGTTGAAATACAATTATCCTTTATACTTTTAAAAAACAGAGACAGTTTCATTTCATGACTTCATGATCGTAGTTACTGGGATATTGGATCTTGTATCTTGTTTTATGTTATACAGTTCTTGTATGATTTTGTGATTCTCTTATAGCTCTTATGACATACCAGCCTGGTTCTTTGATAATTATGTGATTTTCCAATAGCCTTGATTTCATACCAACTTGGTTTTCATTTTGAGTTTATTGATTTATATTTTTTGAAAAAGATTTCCTTCAGCTTGAACCCCTGTAGTCTAGGTTCAACTTTAGGGATAACACCATCGATCATCTTTTTTTAGAATGCAATTTCTCTTCACAAGTTTGGACTTTACTCCTTAAAGACCTCTAGATCCCAACTCCCAACTCCACCAATATACCTCAACTCTTTATCTGGTGGCAAAAAAAGTACCCTTCCGCTTTGAGACACAAGCCGGTCTAGAAACAAATATGGTTGGCTCTCCCTAAGTACATCTGCTGGAAGATCTAGATAGCCAGGAATCGAGCCATCTTCAGGAACGTCTGTCCCAACCCACTGCTAAGTAGCAAGACAAGCTAAAGGACTCCTATTGGAAACCTTAAATGCATCAAGAAAGAATCTGGATTCCATTGCTTCCGAGAGGGAAAGAAATTGGATAGGGATCTTCCCCCACTAAACTACCCCAACTTAATAAGTCGTCAACAAAACACCCAACATTTGAAAACAAGATTGTCAAGTTCCGAATTTGATATATGGAGGAAAGATCATAATAAAAATTGCCTTTTCTTCGATGGATCTTCCATAGGCAACCCTGGAGCAGCAGGTGCGGGAGGGGAGCTCTTCTCTCAGAAGGAAACACAAACATCGGCTACAGCTGGGGGTTGGGGATCAAATCCAACAACCAAAAAGAAGCCTTGGCTCTTCTAAAAGGATTTCAACTAGCCCTCATCTTGGGTTACACAAAAATTCTCATCTTTGGAGACTCCCTGATACTCATAAGCTCTATAATTCATGGGCGCACGCTTCCTAATGTTAAATTAAACTCCTAATTGGAGAGGATCCAGATTATGCTTCCTAAATTTGGCTCAATAAAGTTTTGTCACATTTTAAGAAATCTAAATGTTGAAGCAAACAAAGCTGCAAATAATGGTGCTACTCTCCCTATCAGATCGCTCAACACCATGATTTGGTGTCAGGAAATGCATCCAATGCTTTGAACTCGGACCCAAGAGAAACCACAACAGCGCAATTGGACTGGGTGTCAAACAAAATTCCTCCTCGCCTCACTAGATATGTTCCAGGGTTGGAAGTGGGAGTCTTACACAGGATTTAAGGAACTTAAAATCTTATAAACCGATACTATAGGAGTTGGTGCAAACATGTTGTAGATGGTGGAGAAAAACAACCCAGGAAGAATTACATGCACGTCGAGATGGGCGCTCAGATCCGCGGACAACCTGCAAACCAAAAGCTACGAATAGGTGGATTTTGAGACGAAAGATATAGATAGGTAGGTTGGAAATCACATGTAGGGTATGCTTCAAGTAGTTATATGGTATGTGCTTCAGGATGGTGTAGGCTTACATGACGGTTTGTGCTTTGGGAAAGCTAAAAGATGGTGTTAGTGGAAATGGAAAGGTCTAAGTTGATCTTAAACAACTATTTGGAATCCTCAAATATAGTGGAATATGTGTAAACCGTCGGATTTGGCATTAAGCCACGGTCAATTCTTTTTAATAAAAACATTTATCCATTCTCATAAAAAAAATTAACTTTATTAATTTATTAATTTATTTAATTTATAAATGTTGATTATTAATTTAAAGAATTAGCTTTATCTACTATTTTTTTTAATCTTTTAATCTATCAAAATTATGATGACCTTTGTATACTGGTTCTTTGATGTCTGAAATGAAAAACCCTCTATAATAATATTAGAGCCTAATAATTTATAAAATTAAAAATTAATTAATATGGATATAAGTAATTGTATTTATATAGATTTTATTAAGGATTTATGAAAAAGAGGGATTTTTTCATGTATTTATATGATTTTATAAAAGGATTTAACAAAAAAAGGGATTTTCTTTTTCGAACTAGTTAAACGATTTATAATAAATGATTTTTTTTCAATTTACTTAAATCACAAACCTAAGTTGCTTAGGTTGAATTATTTTGAGGATCATGAATTCATTTTTGGCATATGAAGTCTTTAAATCAAATAATTGGGAAATTGTGACACTTTAACAAAACATTATATTGAAAAATGTTAGTGATAATAACATATAAAAAAAGCTAAATTATATAATAATAAATTACTTCATTTGGAACACAATTTGCTCCAAATTGGTGGATAAGTTTAGTGGACAAGTTTGTAATGAGTTGTGGAAGCACTTTTATATATGCAATTATGCTTTTGATTTAGTGAGTGATAGATGTGTCAATCCTTGTACCCGGTGTATTGTGTGTGCGCACACTAATTGAACTGGAAATCACGACTGCATAATGTTCTTTTTGTTAGTGAATGATGTCTGTATTGTAATTCTTCTAATTGGTGTCCAGTTCTAGTTGATAGCAGATGTATATAGATGTTGCATGGTTGTGCGCAGCATTGTACCAACATTTGTATGCAAATTCGATCCAGATTATGTCGGACAATGTTTGTGTATAATCTTTGAAGATTCCTTCTGCATTATTTACCAAACCATCGTCAATGGCATAATTACCTTCAATTAGCTCGACAAGCATGTTTTTCTTCAGCTCTATTGCAATAGGAAGTTGTGATGCCTTTTGTATTGTGATTTGTGTTTCTATTGAATCAAGTTTACTATCATGATATAGAATTGTAATCGGGCAAGTTTGGAAAATAACTAACACTTTTTAATTGTGATGTTGGACATCTTTGCTACGGTAATAAAGATGTGGAAACGTTGGATCTATTTGCGGTTTTCTATAGCAGCGTTGATTTAAGTAATCAATATTAGATGTTGTGTGTGTGCATGTTCTAAATCTATTCAATATCAAAATGAATGTTTTGTTTGTTTGTCTTACTACAGTTTTCAGCTCATAACATTTTATATTGTTATGCCAGAAATCATGAGGAACTGTCTGTTGTTGGAACCGTGGCTACTTGAAAATCTAGTTGTCATGAACAGGTTGCACCTGACAGAGATCACCACATAATACTACAACAAGATTCCATGAATGTATTATGGAGACTTGCATTCCCATAGAAAATCAAAGTGAACATAGGTGAACTAGGGAGATGGAGAATGGCGAAAGCTCACCATGAATGTATTATGGAGACTTGCATTCCCATAAACTATTAGCTAAATGTTTAAACTATAGGCCACTTTTGAGGTTGGTTGTTGGTGCACTAACTTATTTTACAATGAGTTAATGCAATGTTTGATTGGATTACTTTATGTAGTAATCATCTAATCTTTTAAAATCTTTTAAAATTCATTTCCATGCTTGGTTGTATTGCATTTTTTGTTTGAGTTTCATTTATATTTATAATTGAAAGGATTTAAACTCTTTTGTGTGTTTTTTAAATATACCAATTATAATTGAAAGCACATCAAAGAGGTGTCATGGACGTCTAGTGAGCCCATAACTCATATGCATAGGTTTGAATCATGGATTTGATACAGTTAACTATAATGAATGTCATTATATTGAGGATCACTCATTCTTTATTTTTCAATCTTACTTCTACACACTCTTGTTTTGTTAGACTCTTTTTAGTTTGGTGTGTCCTTACATTTGACATATTTCCATTGGATTTATCTATCTTAGGAGCTCTGATGTTAACCCTTACGAGAAATGATTCATGTTAAATACATTGAAGAGTGTCATTGTTAGTGATGTTCAACTAGAAAAATAGATTAATGGATTCTTGAGTTGACAATTAATGATATAAGCTCATGTAATTTGTGTACACTCTAGATAACTAGCTAGTTTGTGTAAACTCTAGAAAATTAGATGATCTTCAAACTTAGTATTTAAATCTCACATGTTTGATTTTTAAAAATAAGTAAACCCTATAATTAATATTTAAGCGAAATGTATGAGATTGCGCAACAAAAAAACCTATATTATCAAGAGCATTCCTTGATATATTCACTTTTTTTTTCTTAACTTTAATGTGTTTGTTTTTCCTTGAAAAATGAACACAGAAACCATAAACATTACCTAGTATAAGCAAACTTAAATCTTTGTATTTGTGAATATAAACCCACACTTAGTGAAGTGCTCACTTCTCATTAACTTCCACTTCTACTTTTAAAATAATAATATTTTACTTAACTCACTTATCTCCCTTTCCACTGACCTGATATCCCCGTCCTTCTCCTTTCTTTTATTTGAGACCTATAAACCCACAATTCTTTCGACCTCCCTTAGCACTTCTGTAAATTTTAAATTTGATAAGAAATCATGGCTTTGAATTTTAAGTGAATGGAAGCCTAAGCTATTGAGTTCACATCCTTTGAAATACTCATTTTTTAATTATCAAGTTTGATGTGTTTACCTTTAAAAAAAACAGTATATATTATCAAGTTTAGTGTATCTATCCTTTCAAAAAATAGTATAAGGATATAACACTTACTTTTGTTTTAACTTAACATATTGTCCTTCTTTGATTAACTATTTATTGTTTGCTAAAATTTAGATTTAATGTTTGTTTGTTTGTTTGTTTTAAGTTGAAAGTTAATATAATATTGTTAAAATGTTAAATATATCAGTGAAATGTAGAACAGTCAGTGGCGAGTGATGGTTAAGACGTATCTAAGCGAAAAGGTCGTCGGTTCGAAACTCGACGGATACCTAAAAATCCAACCATGTTAAGGGTTGGTGCGGTGTAGGTCGGGTGCGATCCCTCAGTGATTTTGACGGCTTAGATGCCCCTAGTTCGTGGTCACTTAGCCAATAGAAAACCTGCTAATGAGGGAGTTCTTCCACTTGCCATAAAAATATATATATATTAAAATGTTAAATAATGACATAAATTTATTTATTTTTATAAGTGGAAACATTCTACAAAGTTTAAGATAATTAATTATAAAATTATTATTATTGATTGGGTATCTTAATATTAAATAATAAAACTAAAAATGATATCTTAATCAAAGTATATAATTTGATTTGAATATAAAATCATACATAGATATGTTTGTACCATCAAATGTAATAAATATAAAATATTCAACCAATCACATATTCAAGATAAATTTGTAACATAATGTGTGTAATGGTGAATATTCAACAAAATTAATATGATCTTTCTAACCAAAATTACATTAATTAACAATGAAATATTTTCATAAAAAATGGTTATATAAAATTATATTTAATTTGATTTGAATATAAAATCATGCATAGAATATGTTTGTATCATAAAATATAATAAATATAAAATATTCAACCAATCACATATTCAAGATAAATTTGTAACATAATGTGTGTAATGGTGAATATTCAACAAAATTAATATGATCTTTCTAACCAAAATTACATTAATTAACAATGAAATATCTTCATAAAAAATGGTTATATAAAATTATATTTAATTTGTTCAAAAACAATATTACAAATAACTAATAAATTAGACAAAATATGTTAATAAACATAAATTAATTTAGGTTCTTATCTTGTAAAGCTATGTCATATATAATTTCATAAAATTTTCATTTATTAAATATTAAAGGAAAATAAATTTCATCAAATACTAAATAAAATCTATAAATAAATGGATAAAAAAGTTTTGTGATTATATATATTTAGTAATTTTAAATCATTAAAATTGTTTAACAAAAATTTTAAAAAAAATTAAAAAAATCTATAAAACATTTTCATTAATGAGAAAATTAACTTTAATATACAACTAAAATTTAATGAGATCAAAATAAACATAATAAACAGTTTTACAAAAGGTAGATACAGAGTCCTTAAGATTTACCAATTGCTTAAAACTTTTATATATATATATATATATTCCAATTCCAATCATTGAATGTCTAGGATACAAATCTTTGAATGCTGAGTATACAAGTTATGTGTTATTTCAAAAATATTAAATATAAATTTATTTTTAATGGAAAAAATGAATATTTGCAAAATAATAAAGCTTTTATATTGCAAATTTAAATTGTTGCAAAATTATAAAAATTAATATAAAATTGACTAGTTTGATGTATTGGAGATGAAAGTTTAGAAGGTTTATTGCAAAATTACTAAAATTAGTATAAAATTGACTAGTTTGATCTAACAAAGACTAAAGTTTAGAAAATTATTAAAAAAATATGAATTTATATGTACCATTTATTGACCATTTAGATAGTACAAATCAAAGCACCAAGTTAGACAAATAAATAAAATGAGCACTCGGTTATATACAAACAAATAACATATACGCTAAATTATTAAAAAAACTACAAATTCAAATCATGTGCCGCATATCACTTGCACCAAGTCCCTCATCACCCATAGGAGAATGACATCCACATAAGTCATTAAATTGTCATCCATTATTACTTGTCAATTAAAAAATAAAATTAGACTAGCATACCTCGAAGAGGGGGAAATGAAACACCGAACTTCGGTATGTCTAAAATGAGAGAAAGTTGTGTATGTAGAAAATGTAAGTTTATATGTTGAAAGTAAGTATAGTGAATGTATGGAAAATATAGAGCAAATACTAATAACTAATAAATAGGAACCCATACAATAAATAGAAATCAATTTAATCGATGGCAAGTAAAATGAAATGGCCATTAATTTGTCACAAGAGAAAGTATACATATGTAATATGATTACTTTATCAAGTTTGACTTTAATTATATTGGAAAACAACATTAGTATATTCATTTGGTACGACGAGTGCAAGGATTGAGGGATGCAATTTTAAGTGTGAAACAGACAAAAAATGAAGGTGTGGCTCTTCCTTTTTGCAGAGTGTGACATATGAAGTGTCTTTCATATTTGCATAGCAGTCGAAGGAGAACGATGGTCCAATTCACATTCCTTCTAATGGCTTAGTGCAGTGACATTGCCATGAAGTTCAAGCCTTGATGTTTAGTGTTATCAATGTCAATGGTTGTCCATGTTAATGTCAATTCTTGGGTTTTATGCCATAGTCAATGCCCAACCCATCTTGTGCAGCATTTTTTTCTTATTACTTTGATTTATGTGTGGAATCGGTATGTGATTTGGTTGAGATTGGTCTCATGGAGGTTGATGGTCATCATCTCGCTATGCATTTGAGCCATTGGTGAATCTGCAATATATTGTGTAATAGACATAACCAATGCTTGGAGCATGTATTTGTTATGATTGTTTGCAATAATGTTTGTTGCAAATATATTGATTGTTGTGTCAAAGTTTGAACGCTCCACTATTGAAAATAATCTATTAGTCCTAGACTAGAGAAGGCTCCAATTTTCCAAGGCTGGTGTATAATTGTGGATGTTTTTCAATAGCTGCAAGAAACAAGGTTGGGTGACATCAATATGCCTTAGATGGAAGACTGTCTCCAAAATTATTACATTGGTGAAATTTTTCCATAAACACTTCTACGAAGTTTCTCCTGCATATAGAGGTTTGTCAATCACATGTGGGAGTAGGCCCAAATCACTGACAAAAATTATTGAATGGTTATTGAATGAGTAATTGGTTTTTTCTAAAAAAATATTGGTGCACGTGATTCTCAATATGCACAAACACTTTAGGCCCTATGAAGCTCATCTCATCAACGGGAATGTATTGAATATGTTTCATCTCTTATTGGAAGACTGATAGGGCCATGTCCATGTAAAGGCTTCATGTCCTTTATAGGAATCTGGAGCCCTGCATATATAGTGGTTGCATGTATGTTAAACACTGCAACTCCAGTAGGGGTGGGGAGAAGTAGTGGGCTATGGCAAAGGTTTCTTGAGAAGATAGTGCCTTTTTATGGTGCTTATAAATAGGATTTACCTACGCCCGCAATTCCTTGGATGATCATCCTCAATGGATCTTTAGTTTCTTGTACTTATCAATGTTGTAGGACTATGTCAAAAGCAAGTTGTTGATTGTGAGATAATGTATTTATAGAAGTAGTCAAGGGAGTGTTACCTTGTATTACTCCCCCATTTCTTTGGTTGTAATTGATGTAGTTTAGTGCAGTCTCCAATGTATTTGTTGATACTTCTAGACAATTCCATGTATGATTGGTGTCAAAATATCAGAGGCCAAGCATGTTGAATTTATTAATAATGGTATTCCTTATAGGGACTAATATTGACAAAACTTACCATTCATTTATTTCCATGTTGGGATGTATGTTATGATTGGTATCCTCATCTCTAGATGTTGTTTCACAAGGAGTAGGTGTAGGGATGCAATCCACATGCCATGCACACTAGGCATTTTGTATTCTCTCCCAATTTGATGAACTGTCATGTTTTATAAGGCCTATGTCTTTAGCAAAGGAATAGAATGGTTTATATAATAGTTGTTCATTCCAGTAGAATTCAAGAAAGGCATTGGAATCTTTGGTTGGAAATGAAGTAAATGACGTGGACAATTGTAGAGTGAGTTCTCTTACTCCACTTTTCAATTTTGCATCCCTGGTTATATGACCATTTGTGTGTAAGGTCAATAAGACAAATCAAGGTTCAAGCTCCATTGGGCAAGTAGAATACAATCACACTAAAGTTATGAAGAAATATGTAATTCATTTAATCATTTCCTTCACAACTAATCTAGGAGAAATTGTTTATCAATATGTATTCATTGAATTTATTCTTATTATGATGTTGCCTAACGCATTGTAGATCAATGAATGAACAAATATGAATTTGTTGGTTTGTATCAACAAAATAAATTTGACATTGTGTTAGAATAAAAATGTGAATTTCAATTTCTAAGTAGATTCATTACTTCTTTAGTTTGTGCTTATTTATCAATTACATTTATTTATGTTCTGAAATTTTGTTTATGTACTCAACCCCCAACAATCCTTATTGAAAAAATCACATAAAATTCAAATAACTAAATAGCAAAAAAACCAGCTTCATTACTTCTACTCTTTGCATTTATTTATCAATTACATTTATTCCAATTCTGTAATTTTGTTTATGCACTCAATCACTCCATCAATCCTTTTTGCAAAAATACATATACAAAAAAAAACTAAAAAGACAAAATATGATGAGAAAGCACCACAAGTTGGAGGAATCATGTTAAGGGTGGAGAATTTGATTTAGGTGTCTTCATTTGATTCAACCCATGTGAAATTTTACTCGAGACAATCACCCACGATAACACCTTCACCTTGTAAGAAAGAATATGCAACTTGAACATGTGCCATGGTGTATACTATAAACAAATATGGAGAGACTAAGCCAACATACAAAATTTGAATGTGCAAGAAGAAAGCCAACAACAGATGATTACATTTGCAGTTTGGAATAAGATTGGTCTAAAAATGGAAGCAAGAAGTTTTGAAAATAGTCTATCAAGCATAGAATCAGAAGGTTGTGAAATTTTGAAGCCAATTTTTCTATATTGGGATGGATCAACATGGCCAATTATGTTAGATGAATTTTTAGTAAGATGTGCCACATTGTTCATATGCCAAATTTACTATAACATTGTTAATCCGGAAGCTAGTTTTGGTGTGCAAGTCTTGGGCTGATGTGATAGCATCCTCTCTCACTCTAACACTGACATCACCAACAATTTTAATGGAAAGTCTCATTCCATATTTGGCTTGTGGTTACCATTATGATGTTGCAGGCCACAATCTCTAAAGTGACCTATCGTTATATTGGGATTTCAATCTACATTAATACTCCTCTTCTCTTCTCTTTTCTTCATCTTCTTATCTATATCTTAATCTATATTAAAGGTTAGTTAGCTCTAGCACTTAATGTTTCCATTTGAATTATGATAGTCAATAGAATGGGGAGTTATCTTTGTAAAACTCCCCATGTACTAAAGTTATGACAGGGGAAATAAGACCAAATACCAAGTATTTCCAAGGATTCCAACGGCCTAACCATTCAAATCTACACAAATTTGTTTGTCTCGCACTAATAGTGATACTAGTCGAAGTACGTAGATCACTACTTGTGATAAAAACCCCTAAATTTACATATGTTATGGATAAAAGCACTTGTTCTTTTGTTTGGAAACCACCCTTTTTTCATACCCTAGACCCTTTATATTTTTATTAAAAATAAGTCGTGGGTATGCTATGGGATTAAAATTATAGTTTAGCGTTATTGGCTGTGAGAACTAGTACTTATTCTAAAAGTGACTATGTTTGACTAAATATGTGCAACTTCCCTCTATCTATGTTTGACTTCTATATGTGAATGCCTTTTTGTCTTTCCTCTATGAGATGTTCTTGCATGTTTATGTTTAATACTATATGATTACTAAACCATTTTATCACCCTTTACGCTAATTAAAGAAAACCATGGGCATTGACATGGACATGGAAGCAAAGGCAAAGAGCTTGAAACTATAATGCATGTTAGTACATCTCTTAAGAAAAATTGTGTTGTACAAGGGCTTGAGACCATATTCTATTAGAGCTAACCAAACATGATCAATAGACACTTTAAACAATCATGCTCAGAGTTGGGGAACTTCTCTTCTTGCAATCATGCGAACCCTTGAGCATTTGAATTTAAGTGTGTAGGAAGTTAATGGTGTGAATGCATATCACATTAAGAACTCCACAATAACATGAATATCCATACCTCCACAGTAACATGAATCTTCATCTTACACTAAATGACGTATTGAGTGCTATTTATCTTGTAGTCATATAAGTTTTATAGAGGAGAATGAAAAGAAGAATAGTTAACCTAGGAGGAATTTCTATTAATATATGTTGATGACACCCATAATTAAAAGGTGTAAGAAAATTATTGAATAAACTACCAATAAAATAACTCAAAATCTGTAATTAATATTCCAAATATTTACATTTTAAAAATGTCAATCATATTTCATAACCAAATAAACATTTTCATAATTTATATACATCACCTAAAACACAAAATAGTTAAAATACATAATCTATAACAATAAATAAATAGGTTAAAAATTAATTTACATCATCTCATGATTCAATTTTATGCCTCATTCAAACACATAACCTGAAACATACATCATCTAAAAATTGATAAAAATCACCTAAAAAATAATATCCTATTATTTAAGCAATGAATTATGAAATTAATATCATATTATTTAAGCAATGGATTATGAAATATTCATAGTTGCTATACTAAATAAAATTCTAAGCATTTACGACTGCATATGCTAAATAAAATGAAAGCATTTATCCGATGTCGAGCTCATTTTGCTGTGCTAAAAAGTGGACTATGCGGGCCCTTTACTCAAAAAGAGCGGGAGAAATAAGGGGAATACATTTACCAGGAAAACGTATAATAAATCTTTAGAAGCTAAGGACCTGAAAGAACCGAGATTGGTCTCAATTAGTTTTGATATTGAGAATTCCTGAATTCAAGATCAAATTTAACAGGTTCGTTTTCTGAATAGCAATGATTTACAAAGTTGTATATATATTGATAAGAACCGTGATTTACTGTGAATCCTAGCCGATATATTTATCAAGAACCCTGATTGACTATGAAGAAGAGTAATAAGCACCTAGCAGCGTAGCAATTAATGTTGTGGCTATGGGGCACAGCAACCGTCGGATCAGCAACCGTTGGATCAACAGTGGATCAAATCCGACGGTTGCTGTGTCCCACAACCTCAGCATTAATTCCTGCGCTGCGGGGTGCTTATTGCTCTCTAACTGTGAATCTCAGTGGCCGTCATTTGACCAGAAATTGGTGGCCCGTGCTTATAAAATGTTGGTTCAATTATTCTGATTTTTGGCATGTTGATTGATGACAAAGCCGACCAATTAACGACAAGGGACGGCTCTTCATAGGCCATCGACGACGAAGAGGCCAGAGGAACCGGTCCCTTAAATTACGCCGAAGAGTATGATTTCAACTTTCTAATGGTGTAGTATATGTTCTAAATGAAGTTTGCATGTAAAGCATCATCGAGCCCCAAGGGTTAGCTCAATTGGTAAGACGTGCGCACACTCTCTCGGTTCGGGGAGAGGTCACGGGTTCGAGCCTTGAGTCCTTTGGGGTTAGGCCTTCTGCGAGGATGGCCGGCGGTCTACCACCTCTACCATCCACTAATGTGGGGAAGTATTGCTGGGTTTCCCGTAGATATTTCCATCTAGAAAAAAAATGTAAAGCATCATCGAAAAGTCGTGTATTAACTAGCCTCCTCTTGGCCCACATTCCTTTGCCACATCATTTTCTATGATTAGCGTTTTGAAAGGTTTTGCATCGTAAAGCATCATACTTTATATTAAAAAACATTTCTCTCACAATGTCTTCAAAATAATAAGCGTAACCATATACAAGTTATTGCCATTATAAATAGTTTAAATTATTTTCCAAATTTTTTTATTGAATTCTACACATTTTAAATAAAATATATATATTACTAAACTAATTTTTATTTTTTTACTTTGATTAAAACTTTAAAAAAATAATGATTTATTTTTCCATAAAAAAAAGAGTAAACTTTCTATCCGACCATTTGCACCGATCGGACGACCAACAATGCGTGATGTGATAGCTCACGCGAGCCAGATCGTCCGATCGGTGCAAATGGTCGGGTAGAAAGGTTACTCGTAAAAAAAATGTTAGTTTATATACTATTTTACATTGATTAAAACTTTAAAATAATGACCTTTTATTTCTCAAGAAAAAAAAATGATAGTATATATATATAACCAACCAGGAACTTGTACCCTTGTACACCGCAGAGCTAGCGCTGGAGTAGATCACCAAGCCCAAGTATTTGTAACAATAAACCTAAGCCGGGGCTAGCCTTAGTTTGAGTGTGAGAACGATCTGTCTAGTGGCAAGTAGAACTGTCACCGTGGTTGCACGAGGCATTAAAGGACGACAATACCTCCCGCAAGAGAATACTACAGTCCCCCTGCAAGGAAAGTAACTTGGGCTTCCATTGGGTCAACCAGAGGCCCCATCGCTGGCTCACAAACTCAACCCCTCACCATGAGGTTTGAACATGAGACCTCATGTGGACCAAATGACACAAAGGCCAATTGATCTACACCTCATGGTTGTTCCAAATAACTTTATAGCAACAATTGAAAAATTTATAACAAGATTCTAAAAAAGAGAGAAAAACTAAGTACATGAAAAAAACCTCTACAAAAAATTTGGTTTGATAATAGCTTCATGTGTTTCTGTACTTCTCATCTTGTCACACTTGATAACCTATTAGTAAATCTATTTTTTTATATATATAGTAAAATGTCTTCTCATCAATTTATCCTCATTTCTATACAAATATAAATAATGCATAAAAACGATTATAATAAACTTCCATAAGCAATGTTTTGATCTATTTTTACCCATGAAATTTTTTTCTATATATTCATAAAAGGAGAATATGCATATAGCGGTCCTTAGGACTGCAATACATATATCATTTTGATCCCCCGGACCACAACCAAAACATAGGAAACTACCTGAGCTTCTTACACCCTCGTTATAGCTCCACACAAAACTTATACAAATTCCAAGCTGACCATATTCTTGATCCTAAGTCAAATCTTACCAAACCCTTAACAAGGGAACGAACCAAAACTAAATCTATGAGGACTTATGACATCAAAACATACTAAAAATGAAACTCCATAATCTCCCTTTCGGTTCCATCAAAGAATTCAATGAGAGAAAAGGACCCTATGTCAAGCTGAAGGTCTTGTTTGGATAAAGATTCTTCCCGAGCGTTCAATTCCCTATAGATATGAGCAAAAAAATTAGACTTTCAGTCTTGAAGAGTGTCCTCATTTCTTGCATCAAGTACCTCAAATGAACTTCTTCAACCTTGATTCTTCTTTTGTCCTAATCGATGACTATCTTCGACTTTCCCATAATTTGCAGCTAGGATTACACTATACTTGGACGTTATAAATAAGAGGTTCCACAGGGTAGAAAATTCAGCCTTCGTGTTCGAACTATTTCCAAGGGCATAACGGCCTTGGAAATAATGGGACTAATTAAGAAAAGAACCATGTCGACACCACATTTGGGAGGATGGCCTTCGCTAGCCCCATCAAAAAAGCCCCAAAGAACATCATAGTTCAATTGAGGCATAATTGAAGCTCTTAGATTCTTTACTCTGGCCTTAAATTTGTGGTCAAAGGAGAATGTTCAAGTGTGTTTATCACAATATATCAATTAGGACACCCTTAAAACTAAGATGCCCTCAAAGAATAATCATCACATGAGTCTAGTGTTTGTCAAAGAGAAGAGGGAATTACATTTAGTATGTAAAATACTTCACAAACTTAATGGATTGGTGGTTTGGATAAGTAGAAACAAACTTACCGCATTAGTGATTTGGATAAATAGAAACTTAATGGTGGGATTTTAGATTTTCAAAACAAAAAAATTACTCTAGATCTGTCATTTAGAGTCTTTGTTTTGCGCATTTCCCATTGCTCCCTTTAGTCTTGGAAATTTTGTGAGCTTTAGGCCCCTTCCTTCTTATATCGACCCACTTGATCTTCTAACTGACTAGTAAGGATGAATAAGCAAGTATCAAAGAGCCTATTACATGGAAATTGTGATTTACATATTTCAAAAATTGAAAAAGCCCTCTAAAATTTTGATCATATGAGAAAATAGGCATGGTAGTTCAGGGATACAACACACACGCATATAATACTATATTGTAAATTTGCAAATTTGAAAGATTTAAACATGAATAAAGGGTGTTAATAATATTGAAAAATGCAACACGAAATATAGGTCAGGGTTAGCAATTTCAAGAGGGATTGCATATAGTGTGATTAACTTTTGGTCTAGAATATGTGTAGGGATTCACCATGGACAGGTTTGAATTTGAGTAATGTGTATGGGATATTTGATGTCTACGTTTGGCTTTAAAAGCTGACTTCTTTTGCCTCATGTGTCTCCCTTGTTATTTCTACCCAACCATAGAGGTGCAATGGGCTTTGGCCTAACTAGTGTAGATGACTCTTCTTGTCCTTTTTTAGGACGTGGAACATACACCATGGATTCCTTGGAAATTTTCAAATACATAGTCCACACCATGTTCATTTGCCTTTAATGATATATAATTTAAATTGTACAACAAAACAAATAAATACGAGAAAATCTCAAAGAGTGGAGATTAACATTTGGATAGCAAGAAATCTCTATTAATGTGGATTTGAAAATAGTTTAAAAATATATATGAGGAAAGGAATCAACTACGGTGGATTTTCATCATTTATTATCTTCAGATATTGTTGTGTGATTGACATGCTTTAAAATGCAATCTTGTAGTGTGATTTACCATATTTGAATTTTATCTTTTGAAATAAAATCATCCAGTTGTGTCTATGTCATAGACAACACCATTGACATGGAAGGAGAGTATTAATGTGAGCATCCATTGTCCTTTAAAAAAAAAAAATACATATCAAATTGACATTATATGTAATTAAATACAAGCATTGGTTGTTAGCATTTTAATATGTTCAGTGGTTAAGCTAACAAAACCCATGTAATTACAATGCATGGTTCGAAATTGTGTCACTTCATGGTTATTAACCAATCATAAAATATAAAACTAAATTTCAAATATTCAAATAAACAATTTCTATCTTCAAAATGTTAAATTTAATATATATTTATTATAAAACATTTGAAAACATTATATTTTTTTTGCTTAGTAATACAAAGACAAATTAATTTGAAAATGAAGTAATTGTTACATTCCTCGGGTTACAAGGACTAATAATGAGAATGGGGATAGTCTGCTGGGAATAGTAAAAGTTCTATTTCTTAATAAATTTTATCAGTCTCTACAATGTATATAATAAATATGTCTAAGTCTTGTTGTTGTTGGATACAAATTGGGATAAGGAGAAGGTATGGTAATGAAAGGTCTTGTGTAGGAAGAAAGTCTTCCTCAACAAAGATAGATATCAATGAACTAATAATGAGAAGGAAGGTATCATTAAATAAAATTTTGAGAATACACATTATGATCACATGAAAACAAGAATTGTAAGGTTCATTGATTTATTGTGATGATAAAGAAGAATACTTTATTTAATTTGCCACTAATTCCTTATTAGAGATTTGATGTTGAAGTAAGTTAAATAGTTGATAAACTTAACATCTTTTATGTTCAAATTTTATTCTAAATTTGGTAATATTTTTGCAAGAATTTATAGTTTTACTTGATTGATGAAAACTTTAAGAAACTTGTCTTTAAAGGTTTTGACCCATTTAAAGATGATTATATCATCATAATTTAAAAAAAATGAGTTAATTAATGTAGAACTTTCTTTTACTAAAAATCAATAAACCAACCAAAAAAAGTTTCTCGACTTTTTAACTCATCTTCTAATAAAAATCAATGACTATTAAGATACTCTAAAAAAAGCTCCATGCTATTATATTTTAATAAAACTTTAAATCAAACAAAAATCATTGAAATGCTCAATCCTATTAATCTTGGACATATCAAATAATTCTAAAATTTTTAGGTTCACTTGGAGTTTTAGGTTCACTAAGGTTCACTAAAATATTTCTTAGAGTTTTAGGTTCACTAAAATATGTCAAAAAACCCTAATAAGTGGTTTAATCCTATGCATCGATTCCAATTGGCAATGGCCAAGCCATTGAAAATAACATTAAGAATTATGTTTTTATTGTTTAAATTCTCTAAATCGATTCCAATTAACAATGACAAAGCCATTGGAAAGAACATTTAGCATTTTGTTCCAATTGTTCTAATCCTCTAAATCATTTTCAATTGGCTATGACTTTGCCATTGAAAAAAATATTAAGAATTTTATTCCAATGCTAAGTCATTTGAAAAATCTTAAGAATATTAACCAACTTTGCCATTAATTTTTTTTTTTAAATATTAAGAATTTTGTTTCAATGAGAAGAATGTTAAGAATTTTGCTCCAATGGTTGATAAGCCATTGGAGAAAACATTGAAAATTCTTAATACCCTAAAATTTGATCATAAAGTTAGGTAGTTACACGTAATGTCAACTTCAAATGAAAATCCCTTTACATATGTTTAACCCAAAAACAAAGAGGGGGTGTTGTTTTCAAAGTAAATGACACCTATAAAAGAGGTGAAAAGTCAAGGATACAGTAGCATTACATATTTGTATCACCTATACCCGTTTACATATATTCAACCCAAAAAGGGGTGTCTTTATCAAAGCAAAGAACATAAATCAAAGAGAAGAAAAGTCAAGGATTTATTCTGAGTACATGGTTGTATCACGTATAGGCGATGGCTAAATACTGGACAGACTTTTCCTCGGGAGGGGAGCCTGTCCAGGGCACACCGTCGGATTTCTCATCCAACGGTGTACATTGGACAGGCTCCCCTCCCGAGGGAAAGTCTGTCCAGTATTTAGCCATCGCCATCACGTATAACCCTTTACATATGTTCAACATAAAAACAAAAGATCACAAATCAACGAGGTGAAAAGTCAAGGATATGGTGTCTTTAAGGAATTCTTAATGTGCATGTCCTTGTCAAATTTTGTGAAGAAGAATGTGAACATGCCAATGCGTAAGTATGTATAAAAATAAACTCATGGTTATAACTTGTAGATAAGGCAATGGGATGTACATCATTTTTGTTACATATGACTATGAAGAAGCAAAAGTGGAGAATTTAATATGCCTAGTCATGAAGGTGAGCAAGTAAATTACTGAAATGGATATTGATATTGTTTTCATGGAAAGAATGATTACCGTGATAGATACAATGTTTAATGTGAATGATTGAAAGTTCTCGCCGCAATGATCATAACACGATAGAGATGTAAAAAATGAGATTGTTTATGGAGACCTAGATTGTAATCCTCCCAGTGTTCACAATGATTTGGTGTAATCTTATAAAGAATACAACACCACAAGGAGCATGGGGTGAAATCATTAATGAACACTATAATGTGATTGTTATTTGCCACACAGAAGTGACATGAGAAAAAGACATTGATGGCTAGATAAACACAACTACATATTTGTGAATAACCATCCAAAACACAAATCGAGCAAAGGGGGAGACAATTATCAGCGAAGCAAAACCCAACGTCGACAGAACGTAATCACGTTGTAAAGTAATGTTGTGGTGTCAATCCACTCGCATAGAAATTAGTGAAGTGTATAAGTTTTTGTGGATGATAGACAAAATTCATCCTAATTTAGTTGTTAATGGGCATATTATAGGTAGTTGTTGTCGATGAATGCTACTTTTATTAGTGCTCTTAAAGTCATGACAAAGAAAATGATCTTTTAACCAATCAAAAGTATTTATAGATTATCTTTTAAATTGTGGTGCCAATTTAGTTGGCTTTGTTGCATGGAAAGTAGTAAAGTGCAGACATACTTGATCATAATTTAGTTGTTAATTGACATTATGATAGGTGGTTGTTGTCAATGAACGATTCATCATTTATTAGTGATTGTAAAGTTATGATAGAGGAATAAACACCCGATTTGAATTATTTTCTTTTTATGGCCTTTTTTACTTTGTAATCCATATTTGTTTGGGTTCCTACATGTAGCAGGGGACTCTAGAGTGATTCTTGATTGGGTTGACAAGAAATCAAGGTTCCATGTAGCTGTCCTAGAATAGTGGATGTACAAGATTAGGGAGATGAAAGATAAATTCCACATGCTCAATTTTAAACATATCGAAAGGCAATTCAACTTGGAAGCATACTCTTTATCCAAAAGAGCAATTGGGTAGATGGAGGGATTGTTGTTCTACAAAAGGATACAAGATAATAAAGTGGTATCGGAGGGGTTATTCTATGCTTACTAATGGATCAATCAACATGGTTGTTCATATGTTAATACTCCAATCCCACAAGTCTTTGAGTTTTTTCATTGTTCTAGTCAGCATTTGTTTTATTGTGGTAGGTTTGTGCCTTTGTGTGGTTTGAGATCAATTTTTGAACTTTTTGTAGTAGAATTGGAGGTCTGCGCACTCCTTTCTAGTTGTATTAGTGTATCCTTGTTTTTGTCTTGCGAGCTATCAATGGTAGGATTTGGTGTTAATTTTTGTTAAATTTTGTAACAACTAGACTTTTGGTCCTTTTTGGCTCGCATACTTGTTGGTAATCAAAAGATTGGGCTACTTATGATACACTCTAGTTTTGTATGTTCTCTTTGATTCATGCTTTGAATTGTTAGAATATTGTGAACATATGAAATAATATCATAATACAACATAAAATATGGAAAGCATTACTATTCTATCCTTCTATCTACCAAGCAACATAAAGCATGAAATAAAATTGGAGAAAAGAGAACAACAAGAGAACATCGATATACGTGGTTCACCCAATATGGGCTACGTCCACAGGAAGGGTTGCATTTTCCATTATTCTGAAAATAGATCTCCAAGATTACATGGCATACTCACATATGCATCACATCAAGCTCCATCACCCAATCATGTGACAATCATGTGTGTACAAATGACATACACATCATGTGATGTGTGATGAACTACAATCAACACATACCCAAAATGGTCTCCTTCACCTCTCTTATATACCAAGAGATTTCGATTACAATACATCCCATAACACATGCGAGATAGTTGAATTTCCACCTCTTTATATAGAGAATGGTTACAAAAGATATAATTACAACAATGCATGTGGGATAACTCTATTTTATAATATTAGAGTTATTTTATGCCTTTAAATGATATTTTACCAATATACCACATAAGTCATCATTACATATTCTAACATGAATAACAAGAAGCAACATTTTTCTCCGGTGAAAAAAAATGGTTATGACAAAGAAAATGATCTTTTAACCAATTAAAAGGATTTCTAAATTTTATCTAACACTAACATCAATATGTAACATATGGATCTTATAAATAGAAGAAAACAAAATGTAATAATAGAATGCAGATTTACATAGTTAGTCATATTGGAAGCTGATTTTTGGAGTTAACTGTGTGAGAATTTATGTGTCTGACGATTCAAGTGGACACTCCACCCATCTTGAGAAAAAACATGAGAACTCTTGAGTTAACATAAATCAACTTCTAAAATGTAGTCTTTTGACAAATTTAATATTTTATTATTAATTTACATTTCATTTTTGTTTGACTAAAAAATAGTCTTCAATTCTTTTTCATTGTATAAAGTCAGGTTGATTGGAAAATGTGCCAACTTTGTGTTAAAATTGGAATTGTCACTTTCATTAATTCTCTTCATTCTCTTCATCTGTGAACTTTATGTGCAATTACCACCATCTAAGTGTTTTGGTCTTCTACTCAACCACTCTTAGAGAGCATTGTTCAATTTGCATTTCTAGTTTTGTAGATGGTTCCTTTAAATCATACCAAAGAGCCCATGAAATATTCCTCATGATTTGTATTGGGAGTAGTCTATTTATTCTACTGTTTGGATTTTCAGGTGAGTTTTGGTTGAAATCCAAATTTGGAAGTGTTTAAATTGTGTTTTTGAATTCATAGCTTCTTAATCGCATTTGGAGTGGCCGATTGCCATCAAAGATGAAATGCTTTGGGTGGCTGTGTATTAATAAGAAAATCTTGACATGGGACGCCCTGCAGAAGCGCGACCACTCATGCCCTGGTTGGTGTGGTCTCTGCTCAAACGATCTGGAAAATGCCAACCACATTTTTGGAGGGTGCACTTTCTTCCAATCAGTATGGGCAATTATTCGCAATTACTTTTCTTTCTCTGCTAGTTGGGATAAACAAAGTCTTCAAGAAAATTTCGAGTTCATATCAAAGAGCAATACTATTCTGATAGACGTCCCAATCACTAGCTTATGGTCGGTATGGAGAATGCGAAACAATGTTGTTTTTTAGAATGGGAGCCCTGACCATAATCTTGCCGGATCGATCGCTATTGGTTGCTTGCAATCTTATACCATTATGAATCAAAATATGACTAACATGAGGGCAGTTTCATCACTGGCGGAACAACAAGGCGTTGTGGGCTATTTTGATGGAGCCGAGAAAGGAGGAATTTGTGGTATAGGTATGTTGATCAGAATAAATCAGACAATGTCTTACATACTCAAGCTAAGCATTGGTCTCGGAACAAACACCAAAGCAGAGCTACTTGCGTTATGGGGCTTACTCTATTTCACAAAAATAAAAGAAATTCTGCTCGACATGGTACTTGGAGATTCCAAAGTTATCGTGGATTGGGCAAGAGGTTCACACAACTTGCATACTATTCAGCTTCTCCATTGGATCAGAAGGACCAAAGATCTTATCGAATATTTTCAGCATATCACCTTCTTGCATATCTATTGAGAATTGAACACCGAAGCAGACGATTTATCCAAACATGCCATCGGCGACGGTATGAAGTCCATTGAATGGGCCAAGTTCGACGGGGCAACCTACCTAGAGCAAGGCACTATAAACATTAGTTAGCTGGAATTTGACGCTTATATGTATTGACAAGTCTTAGAATGTTAGTCTAATCTTATGACTCATAAGACATAACATAAGTAGCTGTTCCCATCAAATTGATTATAAGGACTTATGAGGAGCTATATACAATTGTAACCACGTCAATCTGATTGTAAGACACAACTTTCCTTAACATAAAGTTGTATTTTTTGTGTGAAAAAAAAATAGATTCAATACCTCAAAGATCTCATAACACTCAAATTATACAATCTCCATAACTTATAAAAAAAAAAAAGTAAACTTCTTGAATCTAATTAACCATTTTTCCCTTAAATTCATAATTTGAATTTATTATTATTATGCATGGTTAATTCCCACATTCAGAATTTTACTTTTATAATTTTGTGGTTCTTATCTTAAGCTCAGCATCTTATTCTGCTAATTTTTTTATTAAATTATTGTTTGATACAAACGTAACACAAGAAGCAAACACACGGCATTGGAGAATAACGTAGTTTAAACATATCGTAAACATGTCATTAGAGAATAATGTAGTGTAGCAATTAAATATTGGAGAGGTTGCGAATACCTTGTTCGAATGTTCTTCTACATATTATATACAATCTTTAATATTTTACATAGAAAGTCAAACAAAATATTATAGATCAGCACAAAACTTCCTGTTTTCGAAAAGCCATTGGCGAATTGTTCTATAAAAACTGTTCTATAAAAATTTGTTTCAGGCATTGAGATACAGGTCACAGACGACATAAAACGCAGACCCATTTGAAGCTGCAAGGATTTGAATTTAAAGCTGCGAGAGTTTGAATTATAATTCATGGCGTATGTAGATCACGCGTTTTCCATCACAGAGGACGATTCAGCGGGCTCTTACGCTGTACACAACAGTCCTCCCATTAAAGAAATTTCCCTGGCAGTGTCACTTCTGGTTTTCGGTACCGTTGGCATCGTCGTGGGTTTCTTCATGATGTACAACAAGATCGGGGGCGATCGGGGCCACGGTGAGTAATCTCGTCTCTCGTTGGCGCGTCTCTGCACAATTTGTCGTAATTCCTGCTAACAACCTTCAAATCCTTGTTCTCATGGAGCCGAAGATTCTATTTCTGGAATGAGTGACGAATTTCGTATATGTTATCCCCTTCCATTTTAGTAGTACATTAGAAAAATGAAAGAAAGAAGAAGGGGAAAAAATCTTCAGTTAAGGGCTATTCTGTTTAAGTGCAATTAGGGCTCTGCTGTTCGAGAGTTGAACGTAGATCTTTAATTCTCATCTCATTGCTTGTTAAAATGGTTCTCTGCGGGGAAATGTTGAAGGAATGAAGGATTTTATGTTACAGCTGGTGGGTATTTCGACACAGAAATGTCTAGTTTTTTAAAAGGACTTTTGTTGATAGGTGATTTCCAGGATCTTTGAAAGACAATAAGAAAGAAATTATTGCATCAAGTGAGGAGTACTCTACAGGTTGGTTGGGTGTGGAAGATATGTTGTCCTGATAAATTAAAATAGGGAAAAGTTGAGATCTGTAATGTAGAAAAACAAATTAAAGGCAGACGAACAGTAATCTTTATAAAGAAATAAACTACTATAGATCCATCTTAACCCTTTATTTTTTTTTATGTAGTGAGAGGTTTACACCTGGTATTTTTGGATCCTTCTTGGTTATGTGTACATCGATAATTAATAGCCAAACAAGGACTTCTTACAATTGAGAAATGATTGTAAAAGTGAGGATAAACCCACAACCTAGGAATTTAGAACACTAGTGACTATAGTGAAGCAAGACAAAGAGAGATCCAAAATGGGTATAGGTATTGGATCAAGTTTCACTCTGAACAATGGGTTGAGTTCAACTTGCAAAACTCACCGTATTTACAGCTTTAATGGTCTTAAAGCCCTCTTCAAAACCTTAGCAGCAGTCTATTAGCCTTTGCAAATGGATAAGGCAAGCAATGCCTTATAAAGCTTTAGTCATGTGATGGATTGGAGGACTTGGAGGGGCACATTGCAACAAAGGAAATGTAAAAAGCTAAGGCAAAGGGGACACGTGGAGCTTGATCCATGCAGAGGTCGTTGCAATGTGGAGGAGAGAAGAGGAGTTAGAGGGAACCTAGCTCCACATTTTGTAGCTAAGTCCTAAGCCACATAGAGGGTGAGGGGAAGGTGGAGCCCAGCTCCACATAGAAGAGGAGTTGGAGGGGAGCCTAGCTCCACAATGAGGTAAGGTGGAGGTATTGCAAGGATTTAGAGGGTGCTTTAACCTCACACTTCGCATTGGAAAATGCAACACAAGCAAGGGCTTGTGGAACAAAAGATAAGGAACCTCGATGAAAAGGGTCAAGGCCTACCTGGTTGGATGTGGCCACACATAGTGGCAACATGCATGCCTTGCAACCAACATGATTATTTGACATATTAAAGAATGCCATATGGCATCCATGTAGGCACACTGTAAGCCTTAAGGAAAATATTAGGAGCAACCTTTGCTAGGAAATTAGAGGAGACATTTACATTCATGGGCTTTATTAGCGGTTTTTGGGGGCATCTGGGAATGTGATCGAGAGGTAGTTGTAACGATTGCTGAAGACTCTTGCTTTCTATGAAGAAGAGGAACTTTGGGCAGAAAGGAAATAAAGAGGTAGGTTCAACATAGAAGGAAGGGGATAAAGTGAGGCAAAAGCCAAGTTGACAAGGAGAACTAGAGATAGCTGGAAGGTAGCGTGGGTTGTGTCACTAGTCTCTTGGCCTTAATGTAGAAGGTAAGAAAGAGGACCAAGGTTGAGAGTTTTTGAACTCAATGAACCTATCTCCATGAATAGAGGGAAATTATGGAAATGGTGAGAAAAAGTCTTAAACATTGGGTTTGTCCACATATGTAGCAATAATGTCCATGGGTAGATTGGGCATGCAATGATTTCATTGAGAATATGACCCAAAACAAAACAAGTTGTTATCGGCTCATTGGAATGCACAATAGCAAAAGTAGAGGATTGTTCCAAAGACCTAGAGTATGGAATACATCACACATGCTTGTCTTGAGTGGAACGAAGACTGTTCTAGAGTGTTGCAATTATACCTCTAAGATTGTAGAAGGATAGTAAGAACGCTCATGTAAAAGTGTAGCTCCTTGCATGTAATTTCTTGAGCGATGAAGAGCCAACAAATGCAATCATTTGCTAGTTTTCTCATTTGGGTTTCCAGGGTAAAATCTTTGTATTATTAATGAGTGTGTATTGATTTCTTCAACATTGTTTTCTACATTTAAATTACATCTTGAAAGTAAATTATTTAATCAAATTTAATGCACAATGAAATGGCAAACATACATAAACATTTTATTTCTCAAAATTAATTAAGGCATGTGTTGGTGAATGGACTCAACCATAGGTTGAGTACTTATGGATCAGAGAGCAAGTAAGGTCACAATGAAAAGAGTTAGTAGACTTCAATATGGATGTAGAGAATTGTTTTCTATCGTTAGAGGATTTGCATCACATCTAGTAACACCTAGGTAACATGGACTTGCACTTTGTTTAGGGTTTGGATATGGTGTAGGGATTGCAATTTGGTATCCTTTCTTTGTATTAATTGCAATCTTTTTGTATTGATTGCTAACATTATTGGCCTTGACATGTGGTGAATTTCGTCATAAGGCACTAAGGGAGCATAATATGCTATACTTTTTACTTGAAAATGCTCTTGTAGTCTTGGATATCGCCAAGGGATTTAATTGTTGTTGTGATGATACCTCCCAAGGAGGCTTGGAAATTTTGTCCAAAGGCTTATGGTTTATCACAAGGTAATTTTTCCCTTGACCTAGTTGCAATTCTTATTGATATTATTATGAATGTATATAACTCTTTGTAATGCCTTTAGGGAGGAAACCCTCTTAGGCTATTTTCTTGCGCGTGTCTCGTCTAAAACAACCATTCATTTGTAATTGAGTTAGGGAGGTTTGACTTCCATGTGGGTGGCATTTTGTGTCCATAGCCACAACTTGAGCAAGGTTTTTGTTTTCCTTTGTTTTTGAGAAGTTCCATGCCCTTAAGGTCTTGAGGTGGGGGTTGTGGGTTTGCAAAAATACCCTAATTGCCTTTCCCCATAGTTTGCAAAAATTCCTAGTTGTCATGCCCTGCGTGGTTCCTAGTACCTAATGTAGTTATGGCTATTCCTTGAACACATTTTGGCCTCAATAGGAGATTTCATATGCCATGAATGAACCCAAATGGTTCTTTAAAATTGAGCCTCAACACAAAGTGTGTCGTAAGGTCCATCTATGGAAGGACAAACAAGAGTCCATTCTTATTTGGGTTGGAGGTAGACGATTTGTTAGTGTCTTAACGTAAATTAGTTGAAGGACTTCAAAGAGTCCTTGCTCATATGGGTTGGAGACAAGATGATTCATTAGCTTGCTTGCTACATTAATCTTCTAAATACTTGCTTTTGGTGTCAAAGCCCAGGCTATCGTATTAAAGACTGGCTTGCTTATGAATCAAGATGATCCTCATGCACTCTCCTCCCCACCACTTGCCATTTAGAATCCACAAGCTCAAAATGCCCCCTAAGCTAAAAGTGACACAAAATGAGGTTGGACTCATTGGTGTGTAAAAACAAAGGTACTAGGTTGTAGAAAACCCCGATTCAAATGAATATTGTCCTAACTAGCCCTTCTAGGACTAAAGCGTCTTTATGAACAAGATGGATGCTCAAAAAGTCTTTGGAATGTCTCAGCAAGGTGGGGAGATTCCAAGTTTTCTCTCCTCCATCTTTTTATAACCCTCAAGTTGAAGACTGGATTTATGGCTAACTTAATCTATCATAACCTATCACTTTGGGTGGATGGGTTGTCCTATGTAAAGCAAACTTATTTGGTGATTTAGATGGGCTTAGAGATAGCGAGGAAGAGATGTAAGACATAAAGGGTTCCCAATGAAAGCTGCCTTATTGTCCATTAAATCTTGTCTTTGATTGGCGGGGTGGATATTACATGTTTACAAGAAGTCAAAATTGCTAGGATTTTTCTATGTACATCCTTGTGTTATTTGGAAAGGTGGGGCAACCATCCCGATATTCCCTCAGCTTGCTAGTGTTGTTGTTGAGTGGGGCTCCGACCCAACACAAAGGTGTATTTGGAAATTTTTGAGCCTTGGTGGTTGGATTTTGGTGCTAACCAATATCTATGTATCGAATATGCTAGTGAGAGAGCCTAATTTTGGTGTTGGATGGTTGATTGGCTTTTAGTCTCCCCTTGGCTAATCTACATAAATTTTAATATGGTTGAAAATCAAGAAGATAAAGTATTTCTACTTGTTAGGGTGTCACTTGGTGCAAAAGAAACCTAGATGACCCACAAGGCTTGGTTAGTGCTCTACAACTCAAACTATTACAGGTGTTGTGAGCTTTTAGAATTGTGGCTTCCTTGGAATAATTTAGTAAGGGATAGGATCGAAAATTTTAAAAAGTCTTAATAGAGCAATGCTATCAGAGCATGACTCTTTCTACTTTAATGCCTTTGGAGTTTGGTGGTGTTGGTCAATGGCACTACCACACTTTTAATGATAATCCCATTAGTTTTTCCATCTCTCAAGGAGCTTAGAAAGTGTGTATGCATAGAATGTTCTATATCATGAATGTTTCTCTTTTACAAAGCCTTGATTGTGTGCATGGATCAAAACTATTGAGAACCTCTTGCCTTGACCCTGTGAGGATGATTGATAGAATATCGTGAGGATGATACTTGCATCTTTGTCAAGTCAAGGTTGAGAGATTGTGTCCATTCGAGGTAATCAAAATCAAACCACTTGGGAAGAGTTTGAGGTAGTGTTGAAAGCCCTTCAATTTAGTGCCTTTGATGAAGGAATAAAAGCATAAGCAACCTAACTTTTTCGTACCCTTGCGATTAGATGAAATTCGTCTAGTCGAAGGTGCATAGCTTTGTGCTCGATTGCATTGGCTTAGGATATGGGGGACACGCCTACTAATGCTTTATTTAAAGCTAGACAATCAAGGAAGTTGGTGATAAAAGTAATGCTCTTAAAATAACAAATGCTTAGGTAATTGATTAAGAACGAATTAAACAAGTGTTGGTAGACCATTACAAGTCGACGTTTCAATTCGAGGGCCCTACAAAAGAAATAAAGGTGGCCATGCAATGATACGTTGATGTTGTCTCGGTGAATGTTACAATGTCTAGGTGAACAAAATCATGCTTTGTTATTAGGTCCTCTCCTTGAATGAATTGTGGGTGACATTGTGCAAGATGCCTGATGATAAACCTCTTGGGCTTTGTTACCTCCCAAACTTGCACTTCAAATGTTACAAAACAATGTTACACTTATTGGCGAGATATCAACTATATTGCAATATTGCAAGTGATTTCATGAGCTGATAATATTGACACTTGTTTATAATTTCATATTTTGAAATTATTGTGATAATTCTAGTAATTTTTGCGATAGTTTGGAAATTATTGCCCTGCTTATGTCAATTTTGCCTTATAACCATATTCTTGGTCTTTTAACCCCCATTTTGCATAAGTGAGTTAGGGGGTTGAGCTCTACGGATACATTGACCATTTTCCATCAAGCAAACAAAGGGAAATTCATTGTTTTCATTGCCATCATTGAAGCAATTATGGAGTGGGCATTTAGTCTGATCTACCATATCCTGTTAGGACCTAATACTTATGACTCATCATAATTTAGCATTGATGTTTGATGTACCACATGGTATCAATTTTATTTTCATATTTTTGTAGCATTGTGTTTGTATGATGTTGTTGCTTTAGATGCTTAAAAAACTGATTTATTCTTTTGTATTTTTTAGGTTTTTTGATAATTTTCAATATTTTCTTTGATATTGCTGATGAGTTATATTTTGGACCCTTAGTGATAAATTTGTTGACAAGATAAATGTAACACCTGTTGATGTTTGTTACTTGTAGCATCAGATAGGTACTTCCATTGTTCCACGTCAGTTATGTGTCTAAATGGTGGAAGTCGTCACTAATACCTCTTAGACTTAGGAGATTCACCTTGATAAAGTAATTATTAAAGGGAATGCCTTTTTAAGTCAAATGACTAAGTATCTTGCATTAGCGAGTTAATGAAATCCTAACCATCATATCATAAATTGAAGGTAAGATCTAATCTTAGCCATCGATCACTTTGGATATATAGGGTTTTGGGTTTAGGGCAAACTCAATGTTATAAAAGCCAACCTAAGTGAGAGGAATAGACACACGCAGAATGAGTGTGAGATCCCACACACACACATAATGAATGAGTGAGATCTCATTAAGTGGTGGAGAAGGACTTCCATCTAGGTGTGGAGGGAAAGGGCCGAGGAAAGGAGTAAAGGGACAACAATGGAGATAGCTGCCAATCGACAACATCGAAGGATTGATCTTGAGGTTTGTAAGGCTAGGTTATTTGTTGATTTGTATTATTCCTTAGTGGGCCATTATCCGAGGGCGAGAGCCCAGGATTTTATTTTAAGAAAATCACAGGTTGTTGGCTTTTCCCTTTTGGGATTTTCTAGGGTAAATACTGTGTCAAATGTGTGAATGATTTCTTGTTTTTATTCCATTGCGTAATTAATTAGAAATCAATATATTTTCGTTTATAATTAATCAACTAATTATTGAGAATGAGAATCAGATATGGTTTCTAAAAATTAACATGGTATCAAAGCCTAGTTAAGCTATGAAGAGGAAATCGTGATTTGACAGGGTTTATAGAAATAAGAAAAAGGCCATACGTCTGCCGTATAGCCATCGTACAGAGTACGACGCAAGATGGTGTCACAAATGTCAATCTACGTGTAGCTGCTAGCAAGAGAAGGCTTTGACAGAGGGAATTGCAGCGCCTGACAAGAGCGAAGGATGATAGGGTGGTAGGAAGATGAGCAGGTGTTGGTTGATGGGACAGATGAAGAAGTTGGAAGTTGCATTTCCTCGGGGATTGACTCGAATGGGCGTCGTGCAGGGCGCACAAGACGATCAGACACAGGTATAAGGAATTGTAGTCGCGGGCGAAACAGGCCACGACCATTAGGAGATAAGGATGCAACATATTCGACTCATGCGTAGGCAAAGTAGGTTAGGGTAAACAAGTAGTAGTGGCTTCGATAGCCAACAAACGCAGGATGTGGTGGTGGCAACGTCAGAAGGATGCAGAGGGCCGCGAGTAGCAGAGAAGGTAGGCATGATCGAGCCGAGGGTTGAAGGAACTGGCAACGTAGACACAAGATGCAAGCATGGGCAGGAAGAAAAGGTTCTATGTGGAGTTGTCAGACGTAGAATTGGGCGGTAGTGACGATGGAGAAGCAACTGTCGAAAGGTTAGAGTTGGCAGAGTTGGGGAGGATAGGTGGATCCACTGCCAGCAACCAACAGAGTTGGGTACGCTGGGTGATGGTTGAAAGTTGAGTGCGGGAGGTGGCTCGAGCAGGCTGCACATGGGGTAAGTCGTCGTAGCAGCTGCCACCCGCAGCGAAGGGCTATTGCCACAACAATTGGCAACTGTAGCAAGGAGAAGAGTATGGAAGGAGCTGCTAGAGTATGGGTTGTAAAACTGGAAACTAGGGGACTGTAGTTTTGTCACACTTAGCATATAACCTATTTTAGACTTATACAAGCAGCCACATTAAATTTAGACCACATGCCCACATTCCCATGTAACTTGAAAGTTGAAATACAAATACCAAGTGTAATTTGCAGTGGAAAAACACTAGTAACAACAACAAATAAACTTAGATAGACACCAAGATTTTGGCTATCCAGCCTGGGAAAAACCTCCAAAGGGGAAACCCAAAAAGAGAAATTTATTATTATCTTCAAAGAGTACAAAAGCTACAACAGTAGTACGTTTGACATCAAAATCACAAACATAAAACTCACTTGCAACCACCTAAACAGTCCTAGATTTCTGCCTTGAAAAACATTTCAGGTGACTATACGACCTATACGACCCAGCAGGAACAACAACCTCGAAATTTGTGCTAGACTTTAGTTGTATGGACAGGTACATAATTATCAACATTTTTTTTTCTTTCACCTCGAAATTTGTGCCCTTGGACAACGCCAAATTTTGTGCCAAACTTTTGCTGTATGGATCCGTATAGTATGACCTCCTTCCTGCTGAAAACAATGAACTTTTCTTCCCATAGAAAAAATTGCTTTGGTATTTGTGCCCTAGCTCTCTTGGAAAAGATGCCAAATGTGCTGCAAACTCACTTTACTCCTCTCAGCCTTTACTCATAAATTTTTCTTGTAAATTGTGTCTTGCACATTACCTTAGGCTCTCTCTTATAATCTGAAAATGACTTTTCACCTTCCTAACCCCTAAATCCAATGATCAAGATGTAATCTTGCTTTGCAAGATCAAGGGATGTGATTCATTCCCTCCAAAATAAATCACTTACATTTTAATAAAGATATTTCACTTTATGTCATAAGTGCAATTTATGAAATAAAGTCACTTTATAAAAATATCAAGGACACTTTATAAAATTCATTTTATACAAGAGTCACTTAATACTACTTTATAAAATCAACATTACAAAGTCAAGTAGCCTAGATAGTGTAAATGCACGGTCACTTCCACATACCAGACAAAACTATGCGAAGTGCCACCTGAGCTAAAAAGCTAACACTCCCTCTTAGCGAGGGGGGTACTCACTACTATCATCATCATCAGGTCTCATCCTCAAATTCATTACATTGTTCATAGTAGGAGCTCCCTCTAAACTTGGAAACAACACTACCACCTACACTGAACTCGAATCTGAAGACATCCTCCTACCAGCAACCTTGAACCCTGAGCTCCTAGGAGAATCCAACCTCCCATCCTGAGATTTAGTTCTCTCATACTAGCTGAGCTTCCTGTCGGTACTTTGAAGATACTCCCTCTCTTTCCTTAGAAATCGAGACTGAAACCTTGGCGCCAATGCAGCCTCAGGAGCCTCCTGTTTTCCGTTCGACTCTGCATCACCAAACGTGGGCTGTCCAACTAATTTGTACAACTCACCGAACTGATCACAAATCAATTGTGGCTGGATCAGTTTCGCTCCCTCCGAGTATGTATAAACATTTCCTAGATCAACTCTCTTTAGGAATATGTACACATGTCCTGTCTAGAACAATGTTGAATACCCCGCATCCTCCAAGGATGACATTGAGGGCAAGTTAATGCTCAACCCTGGAGCAAACAAAACTCCATCCTACTCTAGGAGTTCACCCTGATGAACCTGGTTGTAACACTCAGTTTTGACCTTGTTTGCATTAAAATGTATATGATGTAAATATTGTATTTAATCGTGGTGTGGAGCTAAAGGCAAAAGCCCCACCATTGATTTAGCGTTTTATGTTTCGGCGATTAAATATCGTTGCCGATGGTATTTCGTGCTAGCCAGGCACATTATAATTTTGGACATCATGTAAATATGCAATTTAATTAAAATACCCACAACCGGCTATGTCAATGCAACATTAAAGAGATGGGGGCATGATTTCCTAAGGATAGGGGGGGAATATTCAAACCTTCGAGCCAATGGGGAAAATCCAAATGTCAAAGGGAGAACCCATCAAAACTGTCAAGTACCCATTTCTTGTCTTCTTCCCCAATAATTTATTTCTGCCAGAAGTTGGTTGAGGTAGTCATGGCATGGGAATGGGAAGAGTATGGGCAAAATTTGAATTGGGTAGAGCACTCGTTTTGGAAAAACGTGTTTTGACTTCCTGGGCAAGTAAAAACCCAAAAACGTATGCTCATTCTACTATGCATCCACGTTTTTCTCTTCCTCACGTTTTTGGAGCTCCTGTGCATTCTCCATTCACGTTTATGGTTTTTGCAGTGTTCTTTGTTTTTCCCATGGCTGGAAGTGGTTTTGTTAATGTACGGTGTTTGGGATCTCTCTTGGGCGTTTTTATGTTGTTTCCACATTCCCATGGTTGGGAATTTCGTGTTTTCAGTGTTGCACAAGCAATGGGGGACAAATCCACGAATTTAGGGACGGAGGGAGCTGTTTTTTCCCACGTGAAGCCATAGAACGTTTCTGAAACGAATTGTTCATGCTGGGTCGTTCTTCCCCAATTGTCATTTCCGTTTTTGGCTCCCATGATGTTTTTCATCAATCCCAGAACTTGTATTTTGCTGCGTATGCATCTTTTGTTTTGGTCTGAACTGGTTTGGAGTGGAATTGGGTCTGAACTAGCTTGATAAACCTAGTGTAGGAAAAAACCTCACAGAAAGGTCTAGAGGGGCTGGTTTTCTTCTTTGCACACCCTGAATAGCACTGGAATGGAAGGCATAGCCTGAGGGACTAATTAGCAGAGAAGGGGATGCTTCCTTGTGTTGGGTGTGTAGAAGTTTTAGGAGCCAAGCCCGATTTGGTGCAGGTGTCCATAGCTCCGTGGTTGAGCTTACTAGCTTAGCAGTTCAAGTTTCCCACCTCCTTGGCAGCCTGATGAACCCAAATGTAGTTTTGGCTTGGCTGAATTTTGATATATCTTGGCAATGTGTGAGCCTGCTAGTGTTCCCTTATTCCTTGTGGGAATCATGCCCAGCTCGAGGGTGGCAGTGGTGCTGAGAGATTGATGAGCGCACTGGCCTATGGTTGGGTGGAACGTTGTAGCGACATAGTTGGTTGCGGGACAAGCTTCTTCCGAGATAAGTATCTCTTGTGTTAATCTCTGCATTTTTATTTGCTTAATGAAATATGATGAACATGTTGAATGTATTGCATGAATGTTTTTGCTTCCGTTGTAGATTGCATTATGCATCTATGTATGTTTTTATGTTCAATGCATTTTTATCCTGTGTATGTTCATGGGGCTAGTTTCCCCATTTAAATGATAGCAACGATGCCTTAGTCGCGTCCTCTCGGGCGGGAGGGGACGCGACACTGGTATCTGACTCTTCCAAATCGATGCACTACACGTGTCGTTCCCCCTTCACTTCGAACCATTCGGTCTAGATTTGTCTCAGTAATACTGCGGAATATATGATATATTCTGGTCATGTGACGAGAGGCTCCACTGTCAATGAACCAACTACTGTTCAACACAAATCCATTGTTGTTGGCACTCAATACAAGAGAGAACAAAGAGAATTCCTTCTCAAACTTTCTTACAAAGTCCTCTATCTTTGTTGTAGCTGCAACAATCACCTCCTCCTTCTCCTTCTTCTTAGGACACTGAGAAGCACGGTGACCATACTAGTTGCAAGCAAAGCATTTGACTTTGCTTAAGTCCTTCCTAGACTTCTTCTTACTCTTAACAAAAAGAGCAACATTTTCTTCATTAGCACCCTCCTTCTGTCCACTGCCTTGAGATCCTTCTCGGATCTTGAGAGTGAAATTGTCCCACAATCTACTCCAATCTAGAAGATGTTCTTGAGCAACCACACACTTCACGAAGACTTCCTAGCCTTTGGTGAAGCCTTTCAAGGGTATCCTCACCAACTCAGAATCAGATATGATCTCCCCAATTGCAGGCAACTCATCTTTTACCTGTACCACCTAGGTTAGAGAGGATGCTACACCCTCTCCCTTGGCCATCTTGGTCCCCTATAATTTGTCTTTGAGTGCCATCTTCCGGTTCTCATTATTCGCTACATACAAGTTTTTCTATGTGTCCCACATATCACGAGTTGTCTTCTTCTCAACAACGTGTGGGATAAGGTGGTCCTAATACCATCCAGAATCATCCCTTGTGCTCTGGCCTCTTTCACTTTGTTCATGTCAAGCGCTATAGGATCTGATGTGGGAGGAGTTACCATGGTGCTAACCATACTCCACAGTCTGCTTTCCTTAAGAACAACAATCATCTTGACTTTGCATTGCAAATAGTTGGAAATGCCATCCAACCGATTCTCATATCTGATGCAAACAACCATTTCTCTCTGCTGTCCAAAAGAAAAAATATATCACCAGCTTCTCCTTTCTGGCCAACTCCTGCAAATCACTTTCAGATAATGTCTACCTGCCAACAAGTTGTTAAAACCAGCAAAAAACACTTTGCCAAACAACTATAACACTGCCGCCCACTATATTTTAGAGTCTAGCTCTGATACCATGTTGAAAAACTGGAAACTAGGGGACTGTAGTTTCGTCAAACATTTAGCACATAACAGGTTTCAGACTTATACAAGCACCCACATTAAATGCATACCAAATGCACGCATTCCAATGTAACTTGAAAGCTGAAATACAAATACTAAGTATAATTTGCAGCCGAAAAACACTTGTAACAACAACAAATAAACTCAGATATACACAAAGATTTTGGCTGTCCACCTCGGGAAGAACCTTCAAAGGGGAAAACCCAACAAGAGAAATTTATTGTTATCTTCAGAGAGTACAAAAGTTACATCAGTAGTACATTTGGCATCAAAATCACAAAGAGAAAACTCACTTACAACCACCCAAAACAGTCCCAAATTTTTTCCTTGAAAAACGTGCCAGGTGACTGTACAACTTGTATGGCCCAACAGGTACAACAACCTCGAAAGCTGTGTCAAACCTCAGCTGTATGGACAGGTACGAAATTATTATCATATTTTTTTTTTCTTTCACCTTGAAATTCATGCCCTAGCACAACCTTGAATTTTGTGCCAAACTTCTGTTGTATGGACTGTTTGGATTCGTGTAGTATGGCCTCCTTCCTGCTGAAACAATCAATTCTTCTTCCCATAGAAAAAATTGCCTTTGGATTTGTGCTCCAACTCTCTTGGAAAAGATGCCAAATGTGCTGCAAACTCGCTTTTCACCTCTCAACTTTTACTAAGAAATTTCTCTTGTAAAATGTGTCTTGCACACCACCCTAGGGTCTCTCTTATAATCTGAAAATGACTTTTCACCTTCATGACCCCTAAATCTAACGATCAAGATGTAATCTTGCCTTGACAAGATCAAGGGATGTGATTCATTCCCTCCAAAACAAATCACTTACATTTTAATAAAGTTATTTCACTTTATGTCATAAGTGCGCTTTATGAAATAAAATCACTTTATAAAAATATCAAGGACACTTTATAAAAGTCATTTTATATAAGAGTCACTTAATAAAACTTTATAAAATCAACATTACAAAGTCAAGTTGCCTAGATAGTGTAAATGCACAATCACTTCCGCATACAAGACAAAACTATGCAGAGTGCCTCCTAAGCTAAAAAGCTAACATGGGTCACGGTAGGTCCAGCCGATGAGAAGAGATAACCGTCAGGTGAAGGCCACTAGTCGTTAGATGACTAATAGAACAAATGTCAACAGAGGAAACGTTTGGGAAGCCCCAGACAGACCATAGGTAGGAACAGAAGGCTGCAGGTAGCCTTTGCCACGTGTCCGAGTAGTGAGAAACAGATTCGGATAGCGGGTAGTGGGTTTGGGCAGCTGGAGTTTGTTTTGGTGGCTTGCTAAGAAATGGCAAGTAATAGAGTGGTAGAGAACAACACGTAGGTAGCTTTGAAGGTTGAGCAAGTTAGAGGGAGTCAGCCTTCAGGTTCAAGGGGGAAGGAGCAACCTTCAAGTCTGTCAAGATGGAGTCATGGTACGAGATGGCCATGTAGGATGCTCAAGAGCAGGAGGCTTCTAGGATCATGTTCAAATGTAGCAAGTCTTTGAAGAAGGGTCCGAATGAGATGACACGGATAACTTTTGTTTCAGAGGGAGCAGTCGATCAAGTGGATTAGAGAGCATCCATGGTAGTGGATATTGTAGCGAAGATAGAGCCACCTTCAAGTGGTGGAAATACCTTCCTCACTAAGAGGGAAGTTTGTTTTTGGTAGCATCAAACAGGTACTTCCATGTTGGTTGTGTCTAACTAGTGGAAGGTGTCACTAATACCTCTCAGACTTAGGAGATTCACCTTCATAAAGTAATTATTAAAGTGAATGCCTTTTTAAGTCAAATGCATAAGTATTTGGCATTAGTGAGTTAATTAAATCCTAGCCATTAGATCATAAATTGAAGGTGAGATCTAATCTTAGCCATGAATCACTTTGGATATCTAAGGTTTTGGATTTAGGGCAAACTCAAGGTTATAAAAGGTAGCCTAAGTGAGAGGAGTAGACATACACAGAATGAGTGAGTGATGTTTCATTGAGTGGGTGGAGGACTTCCATTTAGGTGTGGACGGTAGGGGTCGAGGAAAGGAGCAAAGGGGCAGCAAGGGAGATAGCAGCGAACCAACAAGATCGAAAGATTGATCTTGAGGTTTGTAAGGCTAGGCTATTTGCTGATTTGTATTATTCCTTAGGCCTTTATCCCAGGACGAGAGCCTAAGATTTTATCTTAATAAAATTATAGATTGTTGGTTTACCCCTTTGGGGTTTTCCAGGGTAAATATTGTGTCAGATGTGTGAACAATTTCTTGTTTTTATTCTATTGCATAATTAGTTAGAAATTCGTGTATTTTTGTTTATAATTAATCAACTAATTATTGAGAACAAGAATCAGATCTGGTTTCCGAAAATTATCAACACCATAATAGAGTCCTTTAACAAAGTGCGACCCTAGGGGCATTTAGGAAGGTTGGCCAGTTTCACCAGGGCAACTCTTCCACTCACTTTAGGTCGATTCTTTTTCAGCATAAGGGGGAAAACCCTAGAAAACATTGTTTTGATGTTTTCTTTAGAATGAGAAGGATGGTGGAATTTACCAAGACTAGTGCCTATCCATTTGGGTTACGGAGTTGAGACAAATGAACAAGAGGGTTTGATTGTGAGTAGTTAGGTTATTAAGAATATTCTCTAACCAACCATACAGGTCTTTTCAATATGTAGGGATTAATAGGAGGGCTCTTCCAAAGACACACCTTACAATAATTATAAACAATCAAATATAACATGCAACCATGAACAAGAAAAGGGACAACAACAACCTCTCAATATGCAGAAATAACATCAACAATATCCATTAAATGAACAATGATTCCAACAAGAAGTAGTGAGGGTTACACCTCAGCCTTATCTCTTCTAAGTTCTTATTGGAGCAAAATTGCCCTTCAAAGATTTAACCAACATTTTGTAAAAGTAATTCCAACCATCAAATTAATCCATGAGAATTAGCTTAGATGGATAACCTGTAAGTAAACAGTGCAATCTTGAATCATGTAAAATCCTGATTTTGTGATCAAAACAAAAAATGGAGACTTATATTGTATTTTGTGGACTGCTGGATTTTTCTGTCACCATTTAAAATCAGTCACAAAATTAGCTAACTTGGGGTGATCGTTGACAAACTCTGTTGTTACAATCTGGTTTTTTCATACATATTTTAAAGGTAGATACTAAATCCTGTAGATCGGGGTTTTAATATTGTTTTTGAAAATTTGAATTCTAGAGCTCTGTTGTGACAGTGCCTTGAGAAAAGCAGTGACATTTAGACACCAAGATGAAGTTAAAAATTCTTATGACAGATAAGTTATATCTTTCAAAGTTTCACCTGCACTGGTTTAGTATTTTTAGAGTTTTGTTTCTCCATTTTTAGTTTTGATCACAAAATCAGGATTTTACATGATTCAAGATTGCACTGTTTACTTCCAGGTTATCCATCTAAGCTACTTCTCATGGATTAATTTGACGGTTGGAATTACTTTTACAAAATGTTGGTTAAATCTTTGAAGAGCAATTTTTCTCCAACTAGTGCTATTAAGTGCAACTTCAGAAGGGAAGCACCACTATCTAGTATTACCTCAGTACTTGACTCCTCTCTTTCAAGCCAGCTCTTAAGGCCAAGGGAGGCTTTCCTATAGGTTGATTGGATCTAAAGTTTTGAGGAGAGCTAAGGGAAAATATATCAACTTGCTTTAGATGTGAGATGTGAATTGTTAAGTTAATTTTCCCAATCACGTTAGATTTACAATGGTCAACAGATTAAACACTTGGAATATTTCTCAATAATGTGCAATAAAATAAACCATGGACATTTTCAATACTTAGTGAAAAAGATAGAAATGGATCACAAGACTTGGAAAGTAAAATACATCAAATAAGTGATTTCATTGCCATGAGATAAATTAAATCATTCACCAACTGAGATTGCAATATAGAACTATTTATTAATATTTAGAGATCTTGAAGTTAGTCTTTGAATGAGGCCTTGCTTGAGAGAAGATCTCTGAAACAAGGTGTCACCTAAATTTAATTAAACCAGAGTTTCTGAAGTAACTAGAATCATTTCTCCAAGTGTGGTAATATGATCTTAGTCTTAGTTAATGTGCCAATTACTCCAAGTTAATAAACCATATAACATTTTCTCATTAATAGGAAAATAACATCAACAACACGTGCAAGAATAAAAAGCAATGAAGTAATGCTTGAACCAGTAAATTTCCAGAATTCTTAGTGATGATTATGTGAGATATAGCCTTTGTAATTTAACCATGAACCAAGAGATTTTTCAAAATTAACAAGTGTCACGGTTAAGCCAATATGTCAAAGGTAGATACAATATTAAACTAATATCTAACTAAACAAGAACATCAAGTTATCTTGTTGTATGATGCACAAACATGACAGTGAACTCAGAAATTTCCAAAAAATTGACAGGTTGCTTTAGCCAACAATTATAGGTGTTTTAGCAAATTAAAATTGATCATTAATGAAAGTAAAATTTCCAAAAAAATTAGAGCTTGCTGTCCTAATATCTTTCCAGCCAAGAAACAAACAAGAAGCTAAGAATTTTTCAGATTTTAACCCCAAAATTATTTGCAGAAATTTAAAGTATAGAAAATCTGAAAATTAGATGTTAGAAAAGGCTAAGAGAAATTTCCAGAACTAATATTATTGCTGTAATAATTTCCAAAATTCTTGAAATGCACTATTAGCCTCTTTAAAGCACTAAAAAATTCAAAAAATTTCAGATCTTAAACCCATAATTTTTTAGTGATTATTTCCAGCATGAAAACCCTGTAGAAAATATCGAAATGAAGACTATTTAGTGTCCCTTCACTTCTGTTTTTTTGCAATAAATCAGTAAGCCTAAAACATAAATAAAGATGAGATCTAAGCCTAGAAAGTGAGATAAAACAAAAAAAAATAGGCAAAAATTGGGAAAAAATCATAAATTATTCTTTGACTTTTTACCCTTACAAAATTAAAACAAAAGGGAAAATATTTTTGGCTTTTTGGTTGTGGAGTTAGAGAGCTAAGAATTGGTGCCTTAAAAACCCTTGGGCAAATGGAGTCATAGGATGTCCTTGAAAACTTTGGGTGTATGTGCTTGACCGGAATCCCTGCAAAACACATGCCAAATTCCTACCCCGAGCAATTCAAAGCTTCTTGGAAATTCTACCAAGGGAGGGTAGCATTTAAGCTTACACCTTCAACCTATCTATCTAGTTCACCCGTAGCCTATGCAAATTGATGAGTACCATTCCTACGGATGCCAAATACTTCAATCAATCTACAAAACTAAAGTATTATCAACCAATGGAGTAACACTACTCTTCTTATGGACTAGATAAATACATTCTTTCAATGGAAAACTAAACAAGTTTACCTCAAATTATTATGCCATAGAGTTGAAATTCATGTGAAGAAAACCCCAACAGAACAAGAGCAAAGAGTGCAAAGATGATAAAATTATTCTCCAATCACAACAAGTGACAATAAAATTGACGAGTGACAAGTGACAATATAGGAGAAAAACTCAACTTCTTCTACAATAAAATAATAATAGATTTGCTAAAACCCTAGATTTAATGTAGGGACTCTCCAAGATAGAGTAAAAATTATAAAATAAGCTCGATCAACCAACCAACAAAATCCCCAAGAGGGGGTTGCTCCTCATGAGTCATATTCATGGTCAAATGAGATACAAATGGTATAGAGAGGGCACTCCATCAAAATAGGTCCAAACCTCAACCAAATACAACAAACTAGCCCCAAGACCTAGGGCACTCCAACAAGAATGGACCAAAACCATCAAATGAGGTCCCAAAACCTATGGTGCTCCAACAAGGGGTTTCTCCTCATATTCATGGTCAAATGAGATACAAATGGTACAAAACAGGCCCAAGAGAGAGGGCTCCATCAAAATAGGTCCAAACCTCAACCAAATGCAACAAACTAGCCCCAAGACCTAGAGCACCCCAACAAGAATGGATCAAAACCATCAAATGAGGCCCCAAAACCTAGGGCGCTCCAACAAGGGGTTGCTCCTCATATTCATGGTCAAATGAGATACAAATGGTACAAAACATGCCCACGAGAGAGGGCACTCCATCAAAATAGGTCCAACCTCAACCAAATGCAACAAACTAGCCCCAAGACCTTGGGCACTCCAACAAGAATGTACCAAAACCATCAAATGAGGCCCTAAAACCTAGGGCACTCCAACAAACAAGGTCAAAATCCCAACAATATGCATGATGAGCTCACATCGATGGCTGGAAATGGCTCCAAAGTGTGATGTCGAACCCCAAATGCGATGAAGCAAGTAACAAACCTCCTCAAAAAGTGAAGTGTTAGCCTCCAATCAAGTGCCAAGTGGTAGGGGAAGTCAAAACCATGGTAAAATGCTAGAGCGCTCTCTTCAAATTAGCCAATGATCTACCTCAAAGTGCCAAATGATGAGATGGCTTCATGAAACAAGCCCCAACGACCCTCTAGAAGTCTTCAAGTTTCATCTCCAACGGTCCAATCATGAAGATTAAGGTCCATATGTGTAACAGGAAGGGTTTAGAAGCCTCCCTAAGTTTCCCATGTGCTAAATAAGGGTCTCTAATGTGCTAGAAGGTGTGATGTCTCTCTTAAATTTGCTAGGAACATTAAATGTGATCATTACTAAATGTAGTGCTCCAAAGATAAGTGCCTAGTATTCATCCAACATACCAACTCAAGTGTCATATCATTTGTGAAAGATAGATCACTCTAGTGCATAAGGTTGACACATGTGTAAAAGATAAATCACTCTAGTGCATAAGGTTGATCCATCATTTAAACTTAGGCGATGTTATTAAACATGAAAAAAATACATGAAATAAAGCTACATTTATACCTTTCTAACAATTCAACGACTTATTTACTATGTTACTGGATCCGTCCACCCTGGGCGATGGATGTGCGGATCCCTGAATCTGTGACAGATACAGATCCAGATTCGCCTAGGATACGCTCAAGATTCACTTCAATTAAAACAACAAACATTTATTCGCTATTCGACTGTCTCATTGCTTTTAGAGCTCGTGGCTTGGGGCCCATGAATAATTTGATGGAATCCTTGGTGTAGTAAGAGGTTGCCAGTTAGTCTTGATAACTCAGTTGGTCCTTCCCCATGATTTTGATGTCACATGGGGGGGACATAAGTTGTATTTTTCCTCGTGAACTTTTTAATGTAAAGTGTGTTTTATATTATTAAAGTGGTTTTTGTACTTTATAAACTTAAAGTGACTTTAAGTTGTGGGACCCAAAAAGTGCATTTAATGTATTTAATAAAGTGAATATGTGCATTAAATGAGAGCCCTCAGATAAAGCTAATCTCATCCTTTGATTAAGTTGGTTGAGTTAGTTAGGGTTAGTTTGGGTGAGATAAAGTATAAAAGAATGTCTAGGGAAAAGAGAAAGACATCACATCAAAAGAAGAAGAAGACAAGAGAAAGAGAGAGAAATAAATTTCTTAAAGGAAATTTCTGATTTGTGAGAGAGAGACTAATCATCAAACTGAAGGCACGATTCCCAAGACATATGTAGCATTCATTGGACCGTACAGCGAGATTGTACAGTCATTATTGTAGACCGTACATGCACAGAAATCGAGGCAAATTGCAAGCACGGATTTTGAGACAGATTTTTCTGCATTAATGCTGGACAGAATCCGTATAGTTCGTACTTAGCACGAATCTCGAGAAAACTGTTGTGTACAGTTCGCACGTGTGGGTTGACTGTGAGTATTTTTGGCACGTTTTTCAATGCAGATTTACAAATGAGGGTTTCTGAAATTGTTTTGTTGTTGAAGAAATTTTGAGTTGTTGAATTTTTGATTTCTCTCATAAATAAAATTCTTTCTCTGGGTTTTCCTCTGGTGAGGTTTTTCCTTGGGCTTGGCCCTAAATTTCTGTGTTGTCACATTTATCTTCAGATTGAAGTTGAGTGCATTGGTGTTTATACTTAAAACTATCAGTTAAATTCATCTTATGATTTTTTAGTTCAGACAAGTTATAAATCAGATTTGCAGTCAAGTGTTTGATAAAAGTCTTATATAAGGTTTTGTGATTGTTTATCAAATTTCTTCATGGTATCAGAGCATGATTGCTGAAGGTGTGTTAAGTTGTGTGATATAGAACATAAGAGATTCAAGTCGGGGTCAGTTAAAGATTATCAGTTGAAGTCATGACCTCATCAGGTTTGCGATATGGAGACAGACTGGATGGGTTTGATAATTTCAGCCCTTGGAAAGAGCGCATAATTGTATTGTTCAAAGAGTTGGAGCTATGGGATATTGTTGATGCTTCTAACACGTCACACCATCACAGTTTTGTTGAGGCCTAGAAAATCACAGGTAACAACAGTAGGAATTCTCCCCAATAAACGTTCCCAATCAGCTCGTTATTGTTTGGTATGGGGAATCCGTCCGGTTTACGGTCCGACTATCGTAGGTTAAGTAACGATTAAAGCTTATTTTACCGGTTGCGGCCCGGTCCACCGTTTAATTGTATTTTTTAGTTTTATGTTTAGGTATGATATGCAAGTGCCTAGCTAAATGCAGTCGATAGAGATAACGATGAGTGTCACAATGTGATGCACAGGTTCTTACCTCTCATCTTACCTCTCTCGCTTCTAAATCATAAACGAAGAAAAATAATTAAAACTATCTGACCTATCCCTAGGGAGCAATACTATAATTAATGATGAGTAATGTATTATATCACATGCATTTAGAATACTACAGATAGCTGTTAATATTTCTGAATACACGAATAGAAATAGACAGATAAACAAAAAGATAGCTCATTGTTAATTAAAACATTCATTACTTAGATATGGTTGCGGAAATTTCACATAAATAAACAGGAGCACATTCATAACATGAAAGAATTCATAAGTTAGAACGATCTCACAGTTCATAGAAACAAGCCGAAACAGAAATAGTTCACATCCAACCAGTCCATGTCAAGCATTTGAAACCCCATAGTACTTTCTCCAGCTGCAAATATAACTCTTTATTATAAGATGAAATAGTTCTTCTTACAATAACCTTGCAACAAAATAGTCTGAAAAAAGGTCATTCTATCCATAAAGCTTGCCTATATTTTTACAAAAAGTAAAACTCTTGAGTTGCCCTCGTTGCCTTTTGGGCTTCCCCTAACCTTTCCTTTACAAAATTTTGTCCTTTAGCTTATGGACTCAAAATACAATATATTATATAAAAAATGTTCTAAATAATCCAACTAAGATGGCTCAGCTTGCTCATTCATAAATTTCCTCCATGCATTGGCATCTGCTGCTATGTTTTCAAAACCAGAAGGTTCTAGAAATCTGATAGTAATTTCATGCTTAGCAGCCTGAGCTTTTATACTCGCTACTCTTACTGGAATCATGCGAAGTTGGTCTTCCAGTAAGTGACTGCTAACTGCTGCATGTGCTATTTCAGTCTTAAGCACCTCTTCATCTAATTTCTTCACTAGCTAGATGGCCTGTTCGTCTTCATTGCATCGTTCCTGTAATTGCTTCAAAAATATCTCATGCTCCGGCAACACCTCTAATCTCCTGCTAGCAAAAATCTGACATTGATTGTACGTTAGGAGGACTCTTCTGCAGAATTCTGCACATGCATTCCTCGTCTTCCTCACTGTCTTTACTAGCTCTTCTGCTGCTTTGCTAGCAAACTCGATCAGCTCATATTCTAGCTTTATCGTCTCCAGGTCTTTGGGAGGTACATTTGCATGAGGCTCCTTACTTGTTTCCACCCATGTCATTCTTCCCTATAGAGTTTCTAAGATGTCCTGTGTCCTGTCCAAGAAATAAGAAGCTGTATTTATAATTTCTTCCAATCTAATTTCTATCTGTTGGACCTTAAACCTCTCCTCCACCATCTGAAGCTACATTTGTTGAATCTTATTCCTGAGCATAAGAGCATGCTTCTTTAAAGGTTCAACATCAGCTTCCTGCTCCATAGCTGTCTTCAATGAAACTTCTAGTGAATTCTTTTGATTTTCCAGGGTTACTATCTGAGTTTCATACAGCTTGGCTTTACCTTCTGCAGTGGTTCTTTGTACTTCCAGTTCTGTCACTTTATCTTCTAACCTCCCTTTTTCCTTATTCAATTCTTCAATTGATAGCCTTAGAGTATCTTTTTCGGCTTCCAAAACCTGATATCCTTGCTGTAGCTTCCCAAAATTTGCCAAGGTGGCCTGCGATTCTTTTTCTATATTGCCTGGAGATAGCACCAAAGCATCTTTATCTGCCTGTAGAGTTTGACACTCTGCCTTGGATAGCTCAACTTCATTGATCATATCTTCATATTTTCTCTTCAAGTTTTGACTATCACTTCTCTCCTTTTTTAAGGTCTCTTTTAAATGTGCGACCTTCTTCTGGGACTGCTCGAGATCCGTCATTATTCTGTCCACATTATCTTCAGTGGCTAAGGATAGGGCTACCCCAACTTTTGCCATTAATCGCGGATCTTTGTGTGTACCGTGGACCACTATCTTATCAGTCACCATCACTCCTGGCTTACCCCCAGCGTTCACTTTTTTCTCTGTTCTTTTAACAATCCTCTTTTTTACCTTGTCATAGTAAATGGTGTTCATATCGGGCCCTTCTTCTCCTGCTGTAGGAATAAAAGGAATCAGTTCAATTCTCGATACTGTTAGAGGATTTTCTCTTGTGGTACTACTGGGTGGAACAAAAGTTCCAACTGGATCAGCATCGGACTGAATCTATCCTTGATCAACAAGGTCTTGTTCTTCTTGTGTCTCTGTTCTTGATTCTTCCGCTGCCTTTTCTTGTTTGCCCTTTTCCCTTATTTGCATCTTCTAATCTCAATCCTTCACTTTCTTTCTACCTTCTTAGTATTTCTTCTTCCTCCTTTCTTTTCTTTTCTTTTTCTATCTTCTTTGCCGCCTCTTCAGTTGTCCTTTTCATTTCTTCTTCTTCAGCTCGCAACCAGTTCTTTGCTTCTTGCACTAACCTGTGAGCTTCTTCCTGCCTTCTCTTGGCTTTGTCTTCTTCCTGCCTTTTGAGTTTATCAGCCGCTTTACCTTTTCCTCCCACAGTAGCTATCTTTTGCTTGAATCTCTTCCTCAAAGCTGTCATGTTTTGGGCATTCCGGAAGATCTCTTCATCTTTATCCCAGAAATTCGTATACTCGAAATGCACTCCAACTGCTGTGCAATAATCAACAACTTTATCTTCAGAGTCATTCCTATGGAAATTCATTTCACCGAAGTAAAAATACTCTAACTCCTTAACAAATTCTACTGCATTTTTTACCTTGGAAAATTTGTAACTTCCTACAAAAAAGGGAACTGCAAGATATACTGCCTTCTTCTGCTCAAAAAGGAAATTTCCTATCCCATCAATGTACAACTGTCTCACAGCCTCTTTATGGATCACATAGTCTGTAGCATACTTCGGTAGAAGGGAAGGGGCTCTCGAACCACCGTACATTCTTAAATATAAGCCTTCTTCTGTCAAAGAATAGTTTTCGTTGTTTTGCACAACTTCCAAGGCTTCATTCGACATACAATTACATTCGGTCAAGAAAATTAATGTATACAATGGCATGATGAAGTTCTCACAAATCACCTTGTAATGGCTATAATATTTGTGAGCCCAGAACAACTTATAAGCAACATACACAAGGGCCCGGTCTTTATCCCATTGGCACTTTAATGTTGGGAAGGGCTGAGTACATAGAATGCAATCAATCAATATTGAACTCATGTAAAACTCTATCTTCTTCTGGGACACTCCTCCCAATGCTGCACTTATACAAGCTGACAGATTGTTGGACACTATATTGGCCCAATTAAAAATTGTACCTTGGGTAGCAACAAAAAATATAACTGGTACCCAACCTATTATAAAACTTCTTCCATTTGCCCTCTTGAAAATTCTGTTCAACATCAAAGCAATGAATCTGTATGGAGTGCGGAGAGTTGATGTCTCGTACTCTCCAGAAGGCCTTGTACGGAAGTTTTTTCCTGCGATCATCATTTTCTTAACTGTTTCCACCATATCTAGACTTAGCTCCTTTAACCAACTTTCAGTCAAATAGGTTTGTGGTGTTGGTAAATTGTAAGCCATAGACACATAAGCTGGGCTATATGTAGCATAACCCTTCTTCTTGGTATTGGCCAGTATCATCCTTGTTACATCTGCTCTAGGCAGAATCCACCCTATCACTTCTGAACATGGGAAAAGTTCAGGTCTGGTGCAGTGTTATCGAAACCGGACCGGAACCGGCAAAACCGGCCGGTCTGACCGGTTTACAGGGTTGGCCGGTCCGGTCAGCAAATTTTTTTGAAAAAACCGGATTTTTTTCCAGACCGGGTATGGAACCGGCCGGAACCGGCCAAAACCGGCCGAACCGGCTGGAACCGGCCAAAACCGGCCGAACCGACCGGTCTGGACTGGGGACTCAGGAAACTCAATTTAAAAAAAAAAACCAGAAAATAGACAATGTTAGTCAGACATACAATGCATTCCATCTATCCCCACTGTCTACTTTATTGACAAAGTGCAAAGTGCAAAGTGCAGTTCCATGTGAATACAAACTTAAGCCAATCACAAGCTCTATGGACTCAATCGGTTATTTAGAATTGGTCATTCCTTAATTAAACAAAGGTTGGCACTTGGCCCTGGACACTAATGAACTTAGGCTGGTCATATTCCCAAATATGCTTTTATTTAAGTTGGCCCCCCAGAGCATTCAACTTGGATCTGAGCCAAAATTTCTCTCCATCAACAATTAACAGTTTAGGGACCTCTGATTCAAGCCCAAACACTTCAGGCAGATTTCAATGGTATTATAACAGTACTGTATATAGTCTATAGATGTGACCACTGACAATGCTTATGATTTTGCATACTGGATTGATAATATCTATGCCTATGGGGGTATGCTTGCTGGTAGATCATCTGGAAACTTTGTCACAGCCCGTGAAGTCAAGGTAGTTTTGGATGAAAATGCAATTTCCTGATGGACCACCACATATTTTTGACCCAGTAAATCCTCTCAGGGGGTTCTATCTGATCTTGTACTTTGAAACAACCTCAGAAATAGAGAGGGATTTGGATGTGGTTGAATTACTGTGAACATGTAACATGTATTAAATAAACAATGAATTTTTTTTATCCAGACGAGGAATATATTTCCTTTTCTTTGGGCTTCCTCTTGTCACCCATTTGGGTTGGCATAACAGATCTTCTTGCATTCCCATTTTACATATTCCAATGGTCAGGCCTACCTGCTGCCCTACTCAGTTATTTCTGCTGATAAACCATTTCTGTCTAGGGCTGTGATCTTGGCAGCACTGAATCCATCCTCAAGTGTGCTGTTATGCTGAAAACCATTTCAAAGAACAGAATATTTTATGTATTTTTTAGTCAGCCGGTTTTTTACCCGGTTTTTTGCCGGTTCCGGTCCGGTTCACATTTTGGGCTTCGCCGGTTCGATGACCGGTCCGGTTCGATGACCGGTCCGGTTCCGATAACATTGGTCTGGTGGCCACTTTCATAATGGCTGATCTCTCAATATTTGCATATACGGGCATATCTTCAAACCCAGCTTCTGGAATGCTCTGGTTTGAAATCATCTTGTACACCTCTCCCCATTTATACTCTGGCTCTACTCCAGTAGTGGCTTTAGTATCTTCATAAATAACCTCCACCTTGGTTACTATCTCTACTTCTGGTTCTTCTTCAGCTGCTTGGGCCTTCTTCTTCTGCTTGCGCGGCATATTGCTGTGCTGATAATTAGCCTGTAACAATCATGCAACATGATTTTAGTCTATTTTCTCCTAGCAAGCTATGTATTGCAAACAACAATAAAACAATCAGAATATTACCATCCCATCGATATGCATGCTGACTAACTTCCTTGTATCAAATAAATGAGCCTTTGGCATGAGAGGCACACACAAAAATCTTGCCAATCCTATAGACTGCTAAAACCTCCTTTAGGGCAAACTTCAAATCTTCAACAACCCCACCCTTTTATTTCTATGGGTAAAACCCAACCGAGGAAGTGAACCTTAAAAACCCCCGACTGCTAGAAACCCCAAAAACCTTCATTTGCTACGCAGCCCTCTTACATCCCATGGGAACCCATCGTCATTTGAGACATTGCCGCACAGCCCAAGGTTTAAAACAAAGCAAGAATGAACAGAGCGGTGCAGACGACGAAATGCTCGTCTGCACCGTGCCCTTACTTCCCAAACAAATGTCACTGGTGCACTCATGGCTGAACAAAGGCTGGGTGAGAAAAATAACCGACAGAAATGAACAAAATGCTCTCAAATAAACAAGCTGAAACCTAAATAAAGAAAACCCCCATCGCAGGTAGACAAAAACCGTTCCTAAAAAAACACTTAACCCTCCGTAGAAAAACCTAATCCGATCAAATTCATGCGGTAAAGAATAAGTGATAATACTGGGCACAAACACTTGAGGGAATCCTACTTGGAGATGATGTGGCGGGCGACCTGGACAGACGATGACCTCTTTGGGTGAAAGAAACGTACAGGCGATCGACAGTTGCGCACAAATGGCTTCCACGGTGAAAATGACAACTCATACAAGCGGTATGGTCTTATAAGCCCGATTGGGATAGTCAGTTAACGTAACAGGAAAGAAATTTAACCCACTGTCGAAAAAATAACCTTGAGCAAATCCGCAATATCAGATCCAAACAGTTCTATCTACCCGGTACATCGGATGGGAAAAACACATCGGAAGTCGGAAGCACTAAGCTATCTCGGTATCGGCGAGAACATCATAAAGTTTCGGATAGACTCAACACTAAATCTCCACAACGTTGGATGGTGGAACCACTAAATCCTTCGGTTCATTCCCCAATACACAGCCGACGGTAAGATCGCGAACTTAATCGGATATCGGAAAAAAGATAGTCAAATGAAGACCCGACTCATCGGAGATACTTTAGACTAAACGGCCGGAAAATCGGCAAACTGTCTTCGAGACCACAAACGAAACGACTCTCGATACAGCGGATCAACACTTCGGATGACTTCTGATGGGCGTACCGGAACGGTAGTCAACTAAGCATTCGATGCATTGGAAAGCTAGTTGACTAGGCATCCGATGTATCAGAAAACTAGTTGATTGCGCATCCGATATAAGCATACAAAACTTAGACTTTTCAAAAACAAAAAGCCATAGGGCAGACTTTGGTAAAATTGTGGAAATCCTTAAGCTGTCTAAACACTAAAAGAATAAGGGGGGACCCTAAAAATATTTTTTTTTGGGGAAATAGTTGCTGCTGCAACAAGTTCCCACATATGCTGCTTTGATGATTGCTTTTGACAAGAAAGATATCAAGGCACAAAGAATCCTTTTGGACTCTATAAAAGATCATGTGATACCTCGCATCACAGGTAAGTCACATGCTTTTGAAATTTGGAAAGCTTCATGTACTCTTTATCAAAGTAAGAATCATAATAGAAAGATGGTTTTCAGAGAAAAACTGAGGAATACCAAGATGACTGATGCTGATACAGTAACCACTTATCTCACAAAAATTTCTCAAGTTAGAGATGAACTGGGTGCTGTTGGTGAGAAAGTGGAGGATGAAGAGCTTGTTAGATATGCTCTTAATGGGTTTACTGCAAAATGGCACACATTTGTGCAAGGAGTAGTTGCTAGAGAAAGACTTCCTGATTGGACAAGGTTATAGGATGACTTTGTTCAAGAAGAGACTCGGGAGGGGACATTCCAGAATGGCACTCAGAGTAGTCAAGAAAATGTAGCCCTTCTTACCAAAAGAAAAGGTAAAGGGGGAAAAAAAAGGGAGAAAGACCTTAGTAAGGTTCGATGTTATAACTGCAATAAGTTTTGGCCACTATGCTAGTCAATGTCCTAAGAAGAAAGATGAAGATAAAGAGGGAGCAGCATCAACTAAAGTACTAGAATATGCTGCCCAATTTGCAAAGGAATTTTCTTTGGCATCAGTTGATACTAGTATAGATAGTTCAGTAGATTACCATGACACATGTATAGTTGACAGCGGGTCAACTAGCCATATGACCGGAAAGTATGGAGTTTTTAAGAGGATAGAAGAAATTGCTTTAGGACACTTTGTTGAAACAAATATTGGAAATCCTCAGGCAGAGATAAGAGGAATTGGAATTGTGAAATTCTAACTAGGTATGAAAGTTAGTAGACTTTCGATGTCATCATTAGAGGATGATGGGTATGGATTCTTTGTTAAGACAGGACAAATGTTTCTATATAAGGTAGAAAACCCAGTTGGTACCACAATTTTACTTGTGAATAGAAGAGAGAGACTTTATTTTCTGCAAGGAGAAGTGATGTTTCCAGGGTTAGTTGGATGGTTATCTGAGACTGAATCTGAAGATGAGGCAGGTGCAGAGATGATACCTTCAGATGAGGAGAGCTATACTGGCAGGAGACTCAACCAGTATGAAGGTTGTGAGCAGAGGCAGGGGTTTAGAGAGGATTCCCTTCACAATTCTCAGTTTAGAGTTGTTTTTCGACATGGATCTCCAGGTCATATTCCAGAGCAAGAGGGACCTTCTTCAGAGGACAGAGACTCAGGTGGTGGAGATACAAGCATTGTCAGAAGGACCTCCCTCGTTAAGAGGGAGTGTTAGTTTTTATAACTCAGTTGGTCCTTCCCCATGATTTTGATGTCACATGGCGGGGACATAAATTGTATTTTTCCTAGTGAAATTTTTAATGTAAAGTGTGTTTTATACTATTAAAGTGACCTTTGTACTTTATAAACTTAAAGTGACTTTAAGTTGTGGGACCCGAAAAGTGCATGTAATGTATTTAATAAAGTGAATATGTGCATTAAATGAGAGTCCTCAGATAAAGCTAATCTCATCCTTTGATTAAATTGGTTGAGTTAGTTAGGGTTAGTTTGGGTGAGATAAAGTATAAAAGAATGTCTAGGGAAAAGAGAGAGACATCACATCAAAAGAAGAAGACAAGAGAAAGAGAGAAATAAATTTCAAAGGAAATTTTTGATTTGTGAGAGAGACTGATCATCAAACTGAAGGCATGATTCCCAAGACATCTGTAGCATTCATTGCACCGTACAGCCAAATCGTACATTCATTATTGTACATCGTACATGCACAAAAATCGAGGCAAATTGCAGGCACGAATTTCGAGACAGATTTTTCTGCATTTAATGCTGGACATAATCTGTACAGTCCGTACTTGGCATGAATCTCGAGAAAACTGCTATGTATAGTTCGTATGTGTGGGTTGACTGAGTATTTTTGGCACGTTTTTCAATGCAGATTTACAGATGAGGGTTTCTGAAATTGTTTTGATGTTGTTGAAGAAATTTTGAGTTGTTGAATTTATGATTTCTCTCATAAATAAATTCTTTCTCTGGGTTTCCCTCTGGTGAGGTCTTTCCTTGGGCTTGGCCTTAAATTTCTGTGTTGTCACATTTATCTTCAGATTGAAGTTGAGTGCATTGGTGTTTATACTTAAAACTATCAGTCAAATTCATCGTATGAATTTTTAGTTCAAACGAATTATAAATCGGATTTGCAGTCAAGTGTTTGATAAAAGCAGTGTTCCACGGGGACGCGCCTCCCAGGGTCGGGGGCTCGCCCCCTACGCTTCCCACGCCCCGGGGGCTGGGGGGCTCCATGGGAAACGTTTCCCAGCGCCCCCCTTTCTGCGAAACTTGGGGAAATGCAGGTCTAGGAGTTTCCCGGATTGGGGGGCTCCCACATGCCCCCTCCTGAAAATGGGGGGCTCCGACAGGCCCCCACTGCCCTCGATTTTTAAAATTTTTTTACTTAAAAAAGAAATGGTTCATCTTAAATTTTAGGCTTTTACACTAAATGGTCATTTTAAAACGAAATAGAAACAAATAAAAAGAAACAAACATCGATATGATATGCTTGGCTATAACGATTACATTAAATTACACTAAAGTCTTCGGGAACATAAGCATGCTAGTATGCAAATGGTGATGGGATGAGGAATTGATATGTTTATATGTTGGGGTTCATATTTTTATTAATTATTTTTTTCTTTTTTATAATTTTAGAGACCGACCCCCTATGTTAGGGACCCTGACGCCTCCCCGCCCCCCCGTCCCCCAAAATACCCCAAAATTTTGGGGTGTCTCTACACGTCCCCAATGTGCGTTTCCCCGCTCCCACGCCCCCCCGTCCCGGAAACTTGGTGGAACACTGGATAAAAGTCCTATATAAGGTTTTGTGATTGTTTATCAAATTTCTTCATTGCCACTTATTGGTTTGGAAGAGAAGAGTCGGGCTCGGTTGCTTCGAATTAGAAGCTTTAATCGTATTTAAAATAATAAATTGGGAATACGACTGCTGCGCTTGACCCACTTTGTGTTAAAGCTTTAAGAATTTTTAAAATATTAAATTCATATGTGCCACGAGAAAACAACACCATAAAATGCTAGAGGCATTGGGTTGAATCACACGGCAATATATCAACTTGGATATAAATTGTGTAAGTTGCTCAATGTGGCCTTGAACCCACGACAAAAAGGATGATCGCGAGGATAGAGGTTAGAACCTACTTTTATGAAGTAAAATTAAGGTGGTAGTGTTTTTTATACAATTTGTGTTGTTGGTATAAAATGAATTTAGCTTTATAATCAATATCAATTAACATATATATATATATATATATATATATATAATTGTATCATAAATAATTGGAATATATAAATAATAATTTTATAACTTTGAATTAGATTAATTATGATTCATAAACATTGTTCATCAATTCTATATATATATATATATATATATATTTTAAAGGTGGTTCACCATGGAAGCGTGGGTTACACCATGGCTACGTCCACTCGGGAAAATATCTCTTATACTTGCTTGGAACGTATACATGAACTGGCAACAACAACCCTCGAGCGGGCCAATAATGATAAATGACTCACCAGTCTAATATTTCATTACATACAAGGGCTTCCAAGGAGCAAATGTCCTCGACAAGATTTGAACCCAGGTGGGGAGCGTGATAACCAAATCTCCCAATCACCCGAGCTACGCCCAATGGATGCTATATATATATATTTTAAATTTTATTAAGGTTTTATTTTTAAAATTTTATAAAAATATTTTTATATTATATGTACCTACCGTTTCTTCGCTATATTCGGATCTTGACTTTTCAAAAACTTGATGGATCCGTATCCAAATGCTCATAACTTAGCTTATTTATCATTTACTCACCCAGTTTAACCTTGGTGTGACCCTATTAAACCTTTATTAGATGTGACACCTCTAAGTTAATATGCATAACATAGCTACCTAGGTCAAGTGAGGTTGCATGAAGTGAATTATGCAATGTTCCCCCAAGTTTCCGGGACGGGGGGACGCAGGAGCAAGGAAACGCACATTCGGGACGTGTGGAGACCACCCCCAAATTTAGGGATATTCGGGGGGGGGGACGTGGGGACGTCTCTAAAATTATAAAAATAAAATAAAATATCAAAAATAATAATTCATTTGATGTATATTAATGATTGTGCAATGTAAATACTAAATATATCAGTTTATTTTCTAAGTAGTACCAAGTAGGAATTGTAAAATGTGAAAATAATGGGAAAACTTAAAAAAAAAAAATTCATTGGGGCATGGTTGGGGAGGGAAAGTTTCGCCTAGGAGTCCCCAAGTCCCCGGGACGCAGGAAACGTGGAAACGTGTCCCCGACCCTGCGGGACGTGTCCCCGTGGAACACTGGAATTATGTACTAGGGAAGAAAGAGGGTCTTTACATGTAATGTCCTCATCTGATTAGGCATTGATGACCAAAACCGCTAACCTATGTGATTCCTGTGGGTTCGAGTGGTTATTGACAGTTAGGGAATCAACTAAAGACTGATGCCATCTACAGAAAATCTAGGGCATCAATATGTTATCACCTCTAGGTCAAAGAGGGCCACCGGGGCCAAAGGCCACTGTCATGCATGACATCTAAGCATTATTTAATGATGCATGCACCCATTTAAGTCTCCATGCGCATGCATGCAAGTCAACTGCAAATTAGAAATTAAAGTGACCTAATTAGGTCAAAAGTTAGGGTTTTCACAGTTGAAAGTTATAAAAGGAAGATAAAGTGAAAGGAGACTTACTTTTGATGATTATTGATTTTGGAGCTCTTGAGTAGCAGCACAGCGTGCTGCCACAATAGTTGGGGTTGGAGACGGCGTCTTCAACTAACGGGGTTTCGGCAGTGAGATATCTGCCCTAGTCTCATCCAGGGTAAGCCATCCAGGTTCACCATCCGCTCTTCAATTTATTCACAGTTATCCAGTATCCATTAGAGATTGTTTGCAGGGGCACGTGTGCAGCTGTAAGGGTTTTCAGCTGGAAAGTCCAAATCATTCGTTGGGTCTTCAGATCTCAGTCTACCTTCGAAACCCAGGCACCATTCTCATCATCGGTAGCATACTCCACTACTCGATGATTATTAGATCCGGTCTTGCTCATCCTGAGCAGTTATCATCCATTTCGGGATTAGTGGGGCGTGAGCAACTGAACCTCCAGAACAATTTGTTAGCTTGCCTAGAGACCTCAGAATTTCCGCATGTGCTAGGCATTCTCTCCGGCACGGGAAGACTATCAATCCTGCGAATTCTCAGCTTCATCGGACACCTCCTTCACTGAAAACGTCACCCTTAGCTGATTTGGGGTTCGTGCTGCTGGGGTATCACCGAAAGCAGAAGATACCAGATCATCTTCGATTCAGCTCTTGATGCATGCATATTCTCTTAGGAGCATTCTAGCTAGCTTATCAGTGGTAAGTGTTCATTCTATCCTACAAACCCTAACCCTAATTTTAGCTATAAAATAGGGAATTTTGCATGGTAGTTTGCATGCCCGACTGTTTCAGTATATTTGCATAGAATTAGAAAATATCGGGATTTGGGATATTACAGTGGTATCAGAGCTATCTTCTTGGCCAGCTGTGGGCTTAAGAAATGAGAAATAGATGAATACAAAAGGAGACCCTTTCGTAACCTATAGGAAAATAAGGAGTAGATACACAGGGGACTTTGAGGATATCCAACTAGAGGATATCAACTCAGACATGGAACAAACAGGTATACACTCTAACAAGGGGAAGGGAACGGGAGAAGAGGAGGACAGGATGGAGTTTCACAACTTAGTATCTGCATTGCAAGACTTAGCCAAAGGGCAAAAAGATGTACTCAATGCGATCAACAGATTATCTGCGAAACTAGAAATAGGTAACAATAGTACACCTCCCTCACCGATAGATCAAGGATCTACAAGCAACAGTGGAAAGGTTGCGTACACCAATATACAAAATACACCGCACATATATAGCAGACTTTCCAACAGGCCTACTATGCCTCACTTCTTGGGAGATGCGATAGGTGTTCCGGTCATTTAGGTAGAGCCTAGCGAACCTTTTGGGGCTTATTTGCAGGAATATAGGGACTTAGGGGATGAGTTTCATGCTGCCATGTCTTTCTCAGATTTTTGCAACATGAAGAGTAGGAACAGGGCCAGGAATTTCAACAAGGGATTCAATCACAACTATGAGTTGTAGAAGACCTTGGGCAGGTTGACCATCCCAAACTTTGATGGGACTCGCGGAGGTTCAGGTTCAAAAGTTGGATACCTATTTCCAACTCAATCCCATGACAGAGACAGATGCCATTAAATTGGCTTTACTCCATCTGGACGGAGAGGCTCATGAGTGGTGGTACCACGGATTGGTGACATTGGGTCACAACACCATACACTCCCACGGTGAGTCCACTCAGAAACTCATGGAGCGGTTTGACAGGAAGGATCCAGAGATACATTTCAAGGAGTTGGCTCAACTCAAACAGACAGGTAGTGCAAAAGCCTTCATCTCAGAATTCCAGAGGATAGCAGTCATGGTAACAGATGTGTCAGAGAGCAGGTTGACTATGTTATTCACTGAGGCCCTAACAGAGCCACTACGGGGATGGGTGAAAGCCTACAAGCCCCCCATTCTGCAGGATGCCATTAGCAGAGCCAGAGATCTATAGGATTCAGTCCCAAAGAACAGGTTTCCGCTCAAAACCAACTTTCATGTTAGGGACAAGGACAAGAAACCTTTCCAGCAGGATGTTTCCAAGAAAACATGGTTAGACGAGGACACTAGAAAAGACTTGAGGAGGAAGAAATTATGTTTCACTTGTCAGGAACCATGGGTGCCAGGACACAGGTGTGCAGGGAAGGCGAAGGCTCACTATATCGAAGTGTATTCGGACAGTGATGAGGAGGACTATGAGCAGGAAGCCACAGAAGAACTGCGGGCAGTTGAGGAAGAATCACTCCAGGGTGATACACCAGAGGGAGTCATTGCTACATTATCTGGAGTACCAAGATTCCATACTCTCAGGGTCAGAGGAGTAGTACAGGGTCACAGAGTAGGAGTATTGATTGATGGGGGAGCAACCCACAATTTCATTGACTCAGCTTGGGTAGCCAAGAGAGGTATTCAGACCAAGAAGTTCGAAGGATTCACTGTAGCAGTAGCCGGGAACTCCAGCATGGAGTGCAACTGTTGGATTCCAAAATTGAATGTCACATTAGGTAACTATCAGATGACATATTCATTCTATGTAGTAGATGTATCAGATACTCATGTAGTATTGGGTGTTCAGTGGCTTTATTCAATAGGGAAATACACTACAGACTACCGGACAATGGAAATGGAATTCCAGGGGCCAGACGACAAATGGGTAGTTTTGAGGGACATGAACACTTATCCTCCAAAACCGGTCTTGTCACAGAGAATAGAGGCTGTACTCAGACAGGATGATATAGAATGGGCTGCAAAATGTTTTGTCACCTTTAGGAAACCCCTAGAAACCAGCACACAACACCCAAGTGACATTCATGCCTTGTTACAGAAGCACGAAAAGGTATTTCGGGACCTTCCATTAGGTAGACCACCAGACTGAGGCTTTGAACACATTATTGAGCTAGAGGAGGGGACACAGGCAGTCATCACCACTCCTTATCGGCATCCCAAAAGATACAAGGATGAGATCGAGAAAACGATCAAAGAATTGCTGGAGCTTGGATACATTCGGCCTAGTTCTAGCCCCTTCGCATCTTCAGTGGTCTTGGTCAAGAAGAAGGATTCATTCTATGTAGTAGATGTATCAGATACTCATGTAGTATTGGGTGTTCAGTGGCGTTATTCAATAGGGAAATACACTATAGACTACCGGGCAATGGAAATGGAATTCCAAGGGCCAGACGGCAAATGGGTAGTTTTGAGGGGCATGAACAATTATCCTTCAAAACCGGTCTCGTCACAGAGAATGGAGGATGTACTCAGACAGGATGATATAGAATGGGCTGCAGAATATTTTGTCACCTTTAGGAAACCCCCAGAAACCAACACACAACACCCAAGTGACATTCATGCCTTGTTACAGAAGCACGAAAAGGTATTTCGGGACCTTCCATCAGGTAGACCGCCAGATTGAGGCTTTGAACACATTATTGAGCTAGAGGAGGGGACACAAGCAGTCATCACCACTCCTTATCGGCATCCCAAAAGATACAAGGATGAGATTGAGAAAACGATCAAAGAATTGCTGGAGCTTGGATACATTCGGCCTAGTTATAGCCCCTTCGCATCTTCAGTGGTCTTGGTCAAGAAGAAGGATTCATTCTATGTAGTAGATGTATTAGATACTCATGTAGTATTGGGTGTTCAGTGGCTTTATTCAATAGGGAAATACACTACAGACTATCGGGCAATGGAAATGGAATTCCAGGGGCCAGACGGCAAACGGGTAGTTTTGAGGGGCATGAACACTTATCCTCCAAAACCGGTCTCGTCATAGAGAATGGAGGTTGTATTCAGACAGGATGATATAGAATGGGCTGCAGAATGTTTTGTCACCTTTAGGAAACCCCCAGAAACCAGCACACAACACCCAAGTGACATTCATGCCTTGTTATAGAAGCACGAAAAGGTATTTTGGGACCTTCCGTCAGGTAGACTGCCAGATTGAGGCTTTGAACACATTATTGAGCTAGAGGAGGGGACACAGGCAGTCATCACCACTCCTTATCGACATCCCAAAAGATACAAGGATGAGATCGAGAAAACGATCAAAGAATTGCTGGAGCTTGGATACATTCGGCCTGGTTCTAGCCCTTTCACATCTTCAGTGGTCTTGGTCAAGAAGAAGGATGGTACACTGCGAATGTGCATCGACTATCGAGCACTCAACAAAAAGACCATTAAAAACAGGTATCCCATCCCTAGAATTGATGAACTCATGGACAAACTACGGGGTGCCAAATACTTTTCCAAGATTGATCTTCGCTCGAGGTACCATCAGATCCGAGTAAGGGACCAAGACATTTCCAAAACAGGTTTTCGTTGTCACTATGGTCACTATGAGTTTTTGGTCATGCCTTTTGGACTTACCAATGCTCCAGCCACTTTTCAGTCGTGCGTGAACCATACCTTCAGAGTTCAGCTACGTAAGTTTTTGCTAGTATTCTTTGATGACATCTTGATTTACAACAAAACATGGGAGGAGCATCTGAAACACCTGGACGAAGTACTAAGCATTCTAGAAGAACACTCGCTTTACGTGAAAATGTCCAAGTGTGAATTTGGCATGAAGGAAATGCTGTACCTAGGGCACATAATCAGTGAAAAAGGAGTATAGGTTGACATGGAGAAAATCCGAGCTATTAGAGATTGGCCCGCGCAAAAAACAGTTACACAATTGAGAGGTTTCTTAGGTCTGTGCACTTATTACCGAAGGTATGTTAAGGGATTCTCCCAATTTGCAGCACCCCTCACAGATCTCACAAAGAAGGGAGCATTCACCTGGACAGAACTAGCACAGAAAACTTTCGAGGAGATGAAAGTTATTATGAGTTCTTGTCCAGTTTTAGCATTTTCGTACTTCTCACAACCATTTGTAGTAGAATGTGATGCCTCAGGGGAAGGGCTAGGAGCAGTATTGATGCAAAATCATCACCCTATTGCATTTGAGAGCCGTAAATTGAAGAACTACGTGCGCCACTACTTCATATATGACAAAGAAATGCTAGCCATCTTACATGCTCTCACGAAGTTCAGCCAGTACCTGGTGGGCAGTAAGTTCAAAATCAAAACAGATCATAATAGCCTCAAGTATTTCTTGGAGCAGAAGGAACTGAATGAGCGCCAACAAAAATGGGTCAACAAAGTACAAGCCTACGATTTCGAGATCGAGTATGTAAAATGTAAGAATAATGTAGTAGCTGATGCATTATCCAGTCGACCCGCCTCACTATCTCTCATGAGTATATCCACAGATTGGAGGGCACTTCTCTTAGTAGAATACTCCAAAAATAAATTCGCTTGCGAATTATTGGATGGACAAATTCAGGATGATAGGTACAGGATTGTTGATGACATCATCTATTACAAGAACAGGATATACCTCGTCCCAGAATCCACTTTGAGGAAAAAGATCATACAAGCAGCACATGACTCTCCATTATCAGGACATCAGGGTTTCTTGAAAACCTACAGACAGATCTGAGAGAGGTTCTCATGGAAGGGCCTTAAAGGGGAAGTTATGCAGCACGTACGGGAATGTAGCATATGTCAACAGAACAAGATTGAGAACATCCATCCAGCAGGGTTGCTTCAGCCACTACCAATTCTAGAACAAAAGTGGGAAAGTGTCTCCATGGACTTCATTACAGGATTGCCCAAGGTCTAAGGGCGGGATTGTTTATTTGTTGTAGTTGATAGAATGACCAAGTTTGCACATTTCTTTTCTATATCATTTGATTACTCTACTGCTCAAGTAGCTGAGTTATTCTTCAAGGAGGTCTTCAAGTTACACGGGTTACCTAAGACCATTGTCAGTGATCGGGATAGTAGATTCACAGGTGCCTTCTGGCAGGAACTATTCAGATTAGTGGGGACCGAACTGGCTACCAGCATGAGTTATCATCCCTAGAGTGATGGACAAACTGAAATTGTCAACAAGTGGATTGAAGGATATCTGAGGAACTACGTAACAGGGCAGCAACAAACCTGGATTAAATGGCTACACTTAGGGGAGTACTGCTACAATACTACCTATCACATGTCTATTAGGATGACACCATTTAAGGCATTATATGGCTACAAGGCCTTGGCCTATGTAGATTTAGCATTCAGAGACAATAGGGATCCTAAGGTAAAGGATTGGATACAGGACAATCAGAATATTCTTAAAATCTTGAAGGAAAACTTACAGACAGCCCAGAATCAATAGAAATTATATTCAGACAAACAAAGGGTTGAGCGGAGCTTTGAGGTAGGGGATTTGGTATACTTAAGGCTCCAACCTTACAGACAGTCTTCACTTAAGAAGAAATGAGCAGAAAAGTTAAAACCTCGCTTCTATGGACCCTATAGAATAATCAGGAAGGTGAGAGAGGTGGCATATGAACTAGAACTACCACAGGAAAGTAAAATTCACAATGTATTCCATGTGTCCAACCTGAAAAAGACCCTTGGGAAACACATTGCTCCATCAACAGAATTACCTCCTTTAGATGATGAAGGACTACTGATACTGATTCCTAAACGGATCATACAAACTAGAGAAAGGAAACTCAAGAACCGGGTAATTAGGGAATACTTGGTTCAATGGAAAGAACTACTGCCAGAGGATGCCACATGGGAAGGTGAACAGGTGTTGCATCATCCCAGTTTGCAGTTGCTTGAGGATAAGCAATCTCAAGCGAGGAGGACTATAATGTCCTCATCTGATTAGGCATTGAGGACCAAAACCGCTAACCTATGTGATTCCTGTGGGTTCGAGCAGTTACTGACAGTTAGGGAATCAACTAAAGACTGATGCCATCTACATAAAATCTAGGGCATCAATATGTTATCACCATTAGGTCAAAGAGGGCCACTGGGGCCAAAGGCCACTGTCATGCATGACATCTAAGCATTATTTAATGATGCATGCACCCATTTAAGTCTACATGCGCATGCATGCAAGTCAACTGCAAATTAGAAATTAAAGTGACCTAATTAGGTCAAAAGTTAGGGTTTTTGCGGTTGAAAGTTATGAAAGGAAGATAAAGTGAAAGGAGACTTACTTTTGATGATTATTGATTTTGGAGCTCTTGAGTAGCAGCACAGCGTGCGGCCACAACAGTTGGGGTTGGAGACGGCGTCTTCAACTAACGGGGTTTAGGTAGTGAGATATTTGCCCTAGTCTCATCCAGGGTAAGCCATCTAGGTTCACCATCCGCTCTTCAATTTATTCACAGTTATCCAGTATCCATCAGAGATTGTTTGCAGGGGCATGTGTGCAGCCTTAAGGGTTTTCAGCTGGAAAGCCCAAATCATTCGCTAGGTCTTCAGATCTCAGTCTACCTTCGAAACCCAGGCACCATTCTCATCATCGGTATCATACTCCAGTACTCGGTGATTATTAGATCCGGTCTTGCTCATCCTGAGCAGTTATCATCCATTTCGGGATCAAGGGGGCGTGAGCAGCTGAACCTCTAGAACAATTCGCTAGCTTGCCTAGAGACCTTAGAATTTCTGCATGTGCCAGGCATTCTTTCCGGCATGAGAAGAGTATCAATCCTGCAAATTCTCAGCTTCATCGGACACCTCCTTCACTAAAAACGTCACCCTTATTTGATTTGGGGTTCGTGTTGCTGGGGTATCATCGGAAGCAGAAGATACTAGGTCATCTCCGATTCAGCTCTTGATGCATGCATATTCTCTTAGGAGCATTCCAGCCAGCTTATCAGTGGTAAGTGTTCATTCTATCCTGCAAACCCTAACCCTAATTTTAGCTATAAAATAGGGAATTTTGCATGGCAGTTTGCATATCCGGTTGTTTCAGTATATTTGCATAGAATTAGAAAATATCGGGATTTGGGATATTACATTACAAAATAACCATCATAGCAATGTAGGAGTGATAGTTTTATCCTTAACTTTTGAGAGTTAAGATTTTTAGATGTTTCTTCCACATGTGCCTAAGGAAGTACCTTATGGGTCATCCATCCCTGTGTCTTCATATTGCAATTCCTTTATTTTATTTTTCCTATGATGTTTCATTTATTTACATTTTACAACCCTTTCATTGGCTCAGTCCCTTTTTGCTTTAGATCTGGCTTTGATAACTTGGGACAAGGGAACTTGGCTTTTTGCAAGGGGAGTATCTCCCATAATTTTTCGTTTGCATTTACATTTAATTTCTCATCATCATCCTTGAGAGTACTAGACTCTTTTGACTTTATTTGAGGTATTCATACATGGGAGTAGTAATGAGACCTTTGATTATTACTAATGACAGATTATTCATAAAGGGAAAAATGAAGGGGATGGATGAATTGTCTAATGAGAATGAAAATGGCTAGGTAAAATCTTATGAAATGGATTAAAACACTTTAACTTAGTGGACAAAGGTACAAATTAACCTTCAAACTAACACACTTCTAAGGAAAAGAACACAAAAAAAGTCTACGACATTAGTAATTGTTTTAAGCATATGAATCACTATACGAGCATAAAAACAACAGTCCATGCAAGCATATTGTCATAGAAGAAAACATGCTAAGAGTAAATGAGGGTTAGAGATGTCACTACATTTAGAGGATCAGACACTGTCTCTAGCTAGGCACATCCAAGGCACATGGGCCATCTGATATATGTTGAATGACCTTTGACTAATGATTTACGGTGAAGCCACAAATCTCATCTCAGAAACTATTGATCAAAATCAACCCTGTTGAAAGAGGAGTAATAGGTTCAAAGATGAGAAAATAATACCTTAAACCCATAAAATTGTCCACCTACTTAGGGAGCATCTCCCAAGGAATCTTCTTCATTCTAAAACCTAAACTAGGGTTTAGTATTTTTTTAGTTCAAAGATGGGAAAATAATAGTTTAAACTTGTGTTACTGGATCCACCAAGGAGGGTTCCAGGATCAAAGGTTTCAAATCGGATCCAGATTTTGATCCATCGAGATCTGCCAAAAAATACGCCAATGAACAGTTCAGGAAAAATGGGATATGAACCTTGTAAAGTAGAAATGAATCCACGATAAATGCCCCCTCTTGAAACAGATCCGCAACTTAATAAACTCCACTGACGTGGATTTCAAGCAAAGTTTTGTTTACTTTTAGGTATTTTGTCTTTTCTAGGGCTTTTATGATTATAAAACGATGCTGACCCCACATCCAATACACCAGGGAATACAATTTGCTAAAGGGAGTTGTGAGGAGTGCGATAAGTTCCGTGGGGAAATCACACCGGTAATATTGTTAGCGAGGCAGGTTTCACACTTCTTCGGGGACACTCTTAGCCCACTTTGTATGGCTTTATTATCTGCCATGATTTTCTCGCTCGGATATATGTCATATGGATGAATATGTATTCAGTAGTGGTCGGGACCGTGGACTGATGTGCTGCGTTAGCGATTTTTTCCATCATTATTTTTTTTATTTTTTGTATTGTTGTTTTTCATTCATTCTAATGTAATTTAAGTATATATAAATAGTTATTTTTCATGATAATTTAAGTATATTAAATTGTTATTTTTCATAATAAGTTTATAGGCAAAGTTTCATAATAATATAATTTAAACAATTTATTACTTATGAGTATTATAAATTATATATTAACTTTTATTTCTAATTTTATATAACTTTAATATTTATATATAAGTTATATATTTCTTTAAATTTTTATAAAAGTTTTATTTGAAAATATATACAAATTTATTTATATAATTTGTACTTGTTTCTTTGTCGTATTTGGATCCTGGTTTTTAAAAAACTTGACAAATCCATCTCTGGATCCAGATCCATATTTGGATCCGTATCTGTATCCAAATCCGCATCCAGATCTGTATCCATATCTGCATCCAGATCTTGGTAACTTAGTTTAAACCCATAAAATTGTTCACCTACCTAGGGAAGCACCTCCCAAGGCATCTTCCTCAAGGATCTAGGGCTTATTTAACCCTAGCGCTCCTATTCCTTATACTTGGAACCCTAACACACCTCTTAAAGTGTATTTTACCTTTGTTCCTTTATGATTTATGCTTTTAGTTCTATTTTTGACTTGGGACCCCTTTCCCTTTTGAATAGGTCCATATTGCCACTTGTCATCTCTCTATTCCATGAACTCGTCTTCAAACAAGCATTTGTTCTTTGTTTGAGGGCTTGGACCATGCCAATGATGCCACATGATATTTCATGCAAATAGCTCACCTCCAAATATGTAAAAAAATGCCTTGAATAAAGTACTCTTACCCCAAATACCTCAAAGGTGAAACATGCCGTCAAATATGTGAAATACACTTCAAATAATGTGTAATGCCCTATGGGACCTTCTGTAGACTACTCTAGATGCCTTCTTAAAGAGGGCATTCCCATTAAAAGGTTAAATTCATGATCAAGCAACAAAGATTTCACCCTTAACATGGAACGCTCCTCGTCAAATTGGCCTCATTGACCATTGAAAGTATTTGAATGCCACATGGTACATCTCCAAGAAAAGCGTTTCTTCCTTGGACTTCGTTTACCTTGGCACAAATAGTGCCTTAGACATTCTTCTAGGGAGGGAGTTCTTCACCTAGGTCCCTTTAAGCTTATATCGTCTATCCATGTGGTCTTGGTATCGTGGGTACCATCCCTGTATAGGGAACTCCATCAATGATGCAACCAAATGGTAATGAAGGCCAACAAACATGTGCCAATGTGCCCATATGGAAACCCCATAGTGAAATATGTCGTAGGAAGAACCTCCATCAAACCAACAACACTCCTCTCCACTTGTGTTCTTGCCCTAGAAGATGAATGGTGCTCAAGCAAGATAGAACAAGGTGCATGCTCTCCAAGGCTCTCCTCACAACCTTTAATCATCCTTGCTTTGTTGGTGAGAGAAATATGCTAACGAAAAGGTGAAATAAGTGATGCACTTTTAGGTGGTAACAGGCTTGGTGATTTCTCATATGAGTTTTACAAGGCAACATGGGATTTTCTTGGCCCTTGAGCTTTCAAGAAGCACACTGTGGGTGTGACCATTAATTAAGGATTCTTTATGTTTATCCCAAAGTGAGGCCTTGAATTAATGACATGTTAGATGCTTGTTACCACCTGAGTTGCACTCAGTTGGAATTTCAAGTGAGTCACAAAAATGAACAAGTACTTGTTCAAATTTAGAGCTTAGAAGTCCATTCAGGCCTTTAAGGCCCTTTTTTGATTTTTTTACCACATGGTCATACCCTGCGGGTAGATTGTAAAAAATGTGATAGCATGGGTTTTTTTGTAAAGAACTTGGCTTCCTAGGACTAACAATCCGAGTATTCCAAGGTGTTTTTTCCTTGTTAATTATATGTTGTTGAATAAATGACTTATAATTTTCGAGTTTTTCACCTATTCCTCCAAAGCTGGAATGGTCGTCTTGGCGATTAAACCCTGGGAGGTTATTAAAGTTCACGTGTCAATGCATATGAACATGCTAGAAATTATTATTGAGTCAGATAGACATGTGCTAGGGGTCCCCCTAGGATTTTTTTTAAAGTTTCGTGAAAAATATTTTTTCCCGTAAGCTTAGGCTATTTTTTAATAGTTTAATTGGGAAAATTAAAAATGTAATACAAGTGTTGTCTAGAGTCCGATTTTGCCATGGGGGTGCTCGTTTTCACACTCAGATCACTCACTTTATCCCTAGACCCACTTTCCTAAGTTTTCGAGTAAGTATTTATCTCCAAAATTGAATATAACTCGAAAATGAAGAAAAAGACCCAAAAATTGGAAAATAATGGAAAAAGACAAATTCCTTAATCAGTGGAAACACGTTGGAGACATGTTCGGAGTTCAGGAAAGTTAACTAACCATCAAATAAGAGTTAATTGAGGATTCTAATCGGCATTCAACATCAAATCTAATCAGTATGTGACAGACAACGGAATCACCATTTCCAAAACAAATAGGAACTTGAACACTTCCCTCCCTTGAAAAACACGGCTCATGGTTTGGAAAGCCCGGGATGCTTGAGAAGTCAATGGGAGGATATGCATTTGAAATTTTTGCATTGGATTCTTCGTCATCCATAATGGTTACTAATAGCACATACCTGATTTAATAAAGCATTTCGAACTGGAATGGAGCTATCAACAATGGTCTCATCTACACAATCAATCTCAATAATTTTATGAGAAACATGGTTTTATCTCTTCAATGGAGTCGCCATGTGAGAAGAAAAATATGCATTATAAATTTCTCACAGAAAAAACTATTTTTGCTTTTCTTGTAAATTACAAAATAAAAATGTTAGTGGAGTCGCTAAATGAATAATAAAGATCTACTCTAAACATTCATCAAACAAAGCAAAATCCAAAAGGAAAGAAAAAGTCGTACTCTGGGAACAAAAAGACTTGTCCCCGGCAACGACGCCAAAAATGTTGCCGCCTAAAACACACTTGACCATGGAAAAGTCTTCCAACCACTAGGTGTGTTCCTGAGGGAAACTATGAGTTTAGAACCCAATGTCACCTTGATTCTTAACTCCTTTGTTTAGACCCAACTCCTAGAAGGTAAAGGGAGTTAGTCCCTATTTACTATGCTTCAAAGGTTGTGTTTTAGGAGTTAAAAGATGATTAGATTAATTTAAGTTTTATGGCAATCAATCATGCAAAAATGCAATAATTTGAAATGACAGGCAAACTTTGCTTTGAACTTTTAACTAAATAAATCTGTTAGAAAGAATAACGATCAATTGCTTGCTAAACTAGTGCCTATTTCTCTAGGGCTATGGAGTCACAAATAAACTTAATCAAACTTGACAATATTACTAGATACATAAATTGATTTGAACTATTCACATTCTATAATAACCGATCATCAAATTAAATTACTGAAAATACACTAAGGAAATAAAACCAATGGTAAGTGACACTTGCTTGCAACTGTGCCAATAAAGAACTTGGAATAAAAAATTCTTTGAATAAAGAATTTGTAATGGAGTGCTATTAAAGTCAACGTTGCAATGTTTTGCAAACGATCCCATATGTTTTAATTAAGTTTAGGTCTCACTTGTGCTTAGGGGAATTAGAATGTTGTACAGTAAAATGAAAACTAACTAAGGTGTCTACCTCCAACCCTTATCCCTCAATTGAGAGAAATTGTTGGGTGGTCAACAAGAGAGCACAAAGCTCTCTCCTAGCTCCAGAAGCCAACCCAAGGTAAAATAGGGTGCTCAACAGGAGGACACAATGTGCCACAAGGCCCCCAACGACCTCTACCCCTCTAGCTCCGCAAACTAATCCTCTTTTCTTAATCTTGCAATAATAGATTGAAGTGCCTATTATTTTAGCCAAATCAAATCTTTTCCCTTTCTTGTCACCCACGCTCAGACCAACTAGTAAGGGGAGTGAATATGAGGCGAAGATTGGGGCAAGGTTGATTTTGCTTTAAACGAAATAAAGAATTAACAATTATTAACAATGCAAGCCGACACGATATTGCAAGGGTGGCGTAGCCAAATCACTTGCAAGGTGTTGGCAAATAAAAGAATAAAATAAAAAATAAAATGGAACTCTAACTAATAAGCTAAACCCAAGTGTAATGTTCCGTTTTGATAAAAAGGGAATCACTGAGGACTAATAGCTCTAGGAGCAGAAAGGTACATCAATTCAGTATTAGTAAGTCATCAGTGTAGTAAGAAGGCCATCAGAGTTCATATCGTAAAGCATGCAGAGCATGTAAGCCTTATTTCTTCAGTGTTAAAGTCAACATGAAATTAGAATTGCATGCATGCAAAAGTGAAGCATAAACCCTAAAAGTACATGCTATTCTATTTAAGAAGGGTTATTGGACCAAAGAGATTATCTATTGTTTTTTTTTTTACTAGGGGAATCGGCAACTGGGGCCGGGCTGGTACTCACGTGACACGGGGTCTAGGGATCCATTCCCGCTATCACTATAACCCTAAGTGCCCCACACTCGTCGCAAGACATGGGACACAGGTAAATCCGGGTGGGATTGATCTCGTGACCTCCAATTTACAACAAGTGACTTCATAACAACAGAACCGCCAATGAGCCACACCCGTGCGGGCTAAAGAGATTATCTATTGTTATTGTTGATTGATTTTGGAGTTTCGAGCAGTAGCACAGCGTGCATCCACGACAGTTTGGGTTGGAGATGGTGTCTTCAGCTAGCGAGGGTTTGGCAGTGAGATATCTGCCCTGGTCTCTTATTGGGATAGATCATCCAGGTTTATCCATTGCATCCATCATATACCTCAATATTCGGAGATCCAGCATATTCCGAAGGGTTATTAGCAAATCCACGTTTTGCAGCCAGAAGTAGAAGGGAAAACACAGAAGGATTCGCTGGAACCACAAAACTCAGTCTTTCCTCCGCATGTCAGCTTCCTCTTTCTCAGCAGGCCTATCCTACGGTATGCAGTGATTATCAACCATTAGTTTGCTCACCTGGAGCAGCTATCAGCCAAATAGATCAGTTGTGGGCGTGAGCAGCAGATTTGCCAATCAATTTGCTAGGGTACTTAGAGGCAGCCAAACTTCCGCATGTGCCAGGCCATCTCTCCGGCATCAGCAGACGGACAAGCTCATAAAGTTTCAGCCCAAACGGACCTCTCCTCCTACAAAAACGTCACCTTCAATCTGGAGGGTTTCTACGGTACTGCGGGGCGGTAACACCAGAGGAAAAGAGCATTATTAGACCACCCATCTGGATCCTTATGCATGCAGCTATCGCTGGAGTCATTATCAGCCAGAATATCAGTGGTAAGTGTTAATTTCTCTCTGCAAAATCCTAACCCTAATTCAGCTATACTTTAGGGCATTTTTGCATGGCGAGTTTGCATGCACCTTTATTTTGCAAATTTGTAGGAGATTGAGTGTGCGAGTCAACACTATCATAGAACATTAGAGAATATCAGTACTTGGGATATTACAGTGGTATCCGAGCATGTTCTTGGCCAGCTGTGGGCATGCAAAAGTATAAATGAATTCAGAAAACCCATACAACATTACTTACCGGAGACAGAGGTTTAGAAACAGTGATAGAGGATAAGAGGAGTTAGAGGGCATAGAGTTGAGGGACAGAGAGTATCAGTTCAGAAAGGGCAAAGAAACAATGGCCGATGATCATAAAACAACTTTCAATAGTCTCATATCAGCCATAAAAGAACTCACTACCGGGCAAAAAGAAATGATGAGTACCTTCAGGCAAATGACAGAAAAAATGGGCCCACCCCACACAGCCCCTTGTTTCCCAATAGTGATAGGGTATCCACCAGTAGTAGTGGGGAGCACTTACATACCAACATGCAGATCAATCCCCAAATATACAACAAGCCTTCTCGACCTACCATGCCTCAATTCTTAGATAGTCCAGTTGCAGTGCCTCTAGCACAAGTAGAACCAGAAGAATCCATGAGTGCCTATCTGAGAGAGTATAGAGCTTTAGGAGATGACTTCCATTTAGCCATGACCTTCACCGACTTCTGCCACTTTAAAAGTAAGAACAAACCTAGAGCTTACAATAGGCCATTCACCCAGAACTATGAGTTACAGTGCACAGTACAGAAACTAACTATCCCTACCTTTGAGCGTACCCGAGGTGGCCCAGCCCAGAATTGGGTGCAGAAGTCGAATACATACTTCTAGCTCAACCCCATGATTGAGATAGATGCCATTAAATTGGCTACTTTGCATTTGGATGGAGAATCCCATGAGTGGTGGTACCACGGGTTAGTGACACTGTGTCACAATACCATCACGCCGTACCCAGATTTTACACATAGGCTCATTGAGCGGTTTGATCGGAAGGACCCTCAGGTACACTTTAGAGAGCTGGCACTACTCAAGCAACCAGGTAGTGCAGATGCATTTATTTCAGAGGATAGTAGTACATGATGAGGATGTGCATGAGGAGATAGCATTAGAGCCATCTTGTGAGTCTAGCGACACAAGCACATTCACTAGTCGGATTGTGGACAAGTTGTGTGATGAGTTGGAGTTGGTACACTCTTCATCACCTGCAGCAGGGGCCCAGATAGTTATGACAGGCGAAATAAATGAGGTACAAGGCAATGAGCACAGCAGTCGAGATAGTGAGCAGTCACACATGGAGCTTAGGGAGAGTTTATACAGTCATGAGATAGAGCTTCCAAATGATTGTCACCGAAAGAAGATTGAACGTGTTAAAGAAAGCATTCTAGCAATGAGAGAGAGGACCAAGATACTTTGGAACACCATATTACAGCGAGATGTTGAGCTTATAGCTCTTCGAGTTGTATGTGTGCCGAGTCAGTGGTCAGGCTTTCTAGTATTGAAGAGCAGTTGGGTTACTTGATGGGGCAACAGAAGAAACATGCTATTGCATTTCAAAACAGTCTTCTTCAGGAGTACATAGACAAGGCTTGCGGTAGCTTGAGTCCACATTTGCATAATGGCGGATGGTTTTTACAGGTTGGCCAGGATCAAGAAATTGGGTAGCAGTATATGAGCATTCCAGTTGAAATCAGAAGGGCAGAATGTCAGCTTGGTAAGATTATTCCTTGTGATAGTGCTTATGGATGAGGTCTTTTTCAGGGATTGGATTGGAGAGAGATTAAGAGTTGGTGTCCTATTGAGTGGGCGATTCTTGAGAAGACATTCCTAGCCAAGGGTATAGTCCCACAAGAGCCTTTAGATAATTGGGATGAAATATGCACAAGTTTGCATTGGGATCTAGGTGGGAGACCTTATGAGGGGTGGATACAATGTTTACTGATGGCGTTACTTGGGAGTCTACAGGATGCTCCTTATGTCGATACTATGCAGGGTAGCGGTGGATGCATTTTGACCTCTGCAATTCTCAGATTGATTTGGGACCTTGGAATGACAGTGATTGACAATTTAGTGATTGCAAGAGGATGCTTTCAGGAGGTACCTTTGATGCTTCCTTGTTTACACCGTGGTTAGTCACTCTACTTATAGGAGGCTTCCATGGGACATTTTGTGATGGTACCGTGTAGTCCTAAATGCTCGAGGACAAACAATCTTTGGCGAGGGAGGATTGTAATGTTCCGTTTTGATAAAAAGGGAATAATTGAGGACTAATAGCTCTAGGAGCAGAAAGGTACATCAATTCAATATTAGTAAGTCATCAGTGTAGTAAGAAGGCCATCAGAGTTCATATCGTAAAGCATGCAGAGCATTTAAGCCTTATTTCTTCAGTGTTAAATTCAACATGAAATTAGAATTGCATGCATGCAAAAGTGAAGCATAAACCCTAAAAGTATATGCTATTCTATTTAAGAAGGGTTATTGGACCAAAGAGATTATCTATTGTTATTGTTGATTGATTTTGGAGTTTCGAGCAGCAACACAGCATGCAGCCGCGACAGTTGGGGTTGGAGACGGTGTCTTCAGCTAGCAAGGGTTCGACAGTGAGATATCTGCCCTAGTCTCTTATTGGGATAGATCATCCAGGTTTATCCATTGCATCCATCATATACCTCAATATTCGGAGATCCAGCACATTCCGAAGGGTTATTAGCAGATCCACGTTTTGTAGCCGGAAGTAGAAAGGAAAACATAGAAGGATTCGCTGGAACCACAAAACCTAGTCTTTCCTCCGCATGCCAGCTTCCTTTTTCTCAGCAGGCCTATCCTATGGTATGCAATGATTATCAACCATTAGTTTGCTCACCTGGAACAACTATCAGCCAAACAGATCAGTTGTGGGCATGAGTAGCAGAACTTCCAATCAATTCGCTAGGGCACTTAGAGGCATCCAAACCTCCGCATGTGCCAGGCCATCTCTCTGACATCAGCAGACAGACAAGCTCATAAAGTTTCAGCCCTAACGGACCTCTCCTACAAAAACGTCACCTTCAATCTGGAGGGTTTCTATGGTACTGCGGGGCGGTAACACCAGAGGAAAAGAGCATTATTAGACCACCCATCCGGATCCTTATGCATGCAACTATCTCTGGCGTCATCATCAGCCAGAATATCAGTGGTAAGTGTTAATTTCTCTCTGCAAAACCCTAACCATAATTCAGCTATATTTTAGGGCATTTTTGCATGGTGAGTTTGCATGCACAGTTATTTTGCAAATTTGTACGAGATTGAGTGTGCGCGTCAGCACTATCATAGAACATTAGAGAATATCAGTACTTGGGATATTACACCAAGCCAATCTACAATTGCTTATGCAAAGGTGGGCAAGCCCAACTTCTTTTGCATGCATGGCAAACAAGAGAAACTTCAATTTGACTTAAAATGCAAAATAAGAAATCAAGTCCAAGAGACTCTCTTGGACTTGTTACAATGGCCGAAATTTACCATAAAGAAAAAGAAGAAAGAACTGGGAAAAACAATGTTTTCACCATTTTCTTATGACGACCTTTAAGCTCTTCCTTTGGGGTAGCCTTTGCATCCTTCTATGACTGAAATTTGATAGAGTTTTTCCTTGTTTTGTCACCAACCTGCTAAAAACTAACGAATAGAAGATGATAAAATGTGCCCAAAATCATTTTGGGGAACTTAGTATGTTAGTGCAATATATATACAAAATTTACACAAAGTTGCCAAATGAATAATTTTAAAAACTTGAGTATATAAGAGTTAAAATCAGATTTGAAACACTCCACAAACTAAAACTAAAATGCAGAAATTTGTATGTAAAGAAAGAGAAAATTGGTCCTTTGTTATTCAAGAAGTGAAGCAATGGGGCATCCAACCGAGGAATCCCATACTTCAATCCAAATAACCTGCAACTTATAAGATTTTCACTATACAACTACTAGAAGGTGATAATCAAATAATGAGCAAAAAAATCATAAACTTCAAACTATAAAATATATGAACTTCTTTTGCTACAAGAATGAAAACTCACAAAATTTATGGAATGAAAATACCATAAATCTTACCAAAGCAAATAAGTATGCTTCCTTGGCCAACCAAACTTGTGTAGCTGCTTAAGCATGGAAGCAAATCATCAATGGGAACAATGGACACAAGATTCCTACAAAGATTTTGATTAAAAAAGCCAAATGGCTGAAAATTACAATGCCCCAAGCAAGAGCAAGGGAATGAGAGCAAGAAAAAGAGAATGAGGGCAAGAGCATGAAAGATTGTGTAACCAAATGAGGAGGGGAAGCCTCCTTATATAGAAAATGAGTGAGGAGAGAGCCCAAGTGCATGCAACCCACTTGTCAAAATGAGAGAGTGGGAGCTCAAAGAGGGGAACCACTTCTCTTGGGGGCAATTCTTAGGGTGAGAAATCAAATAGAAATGGGGGGAAACCCTCCTCTAATATTTGTAATATTCATTTTAGGCCCAAAGGGGGGGACCACCAAAGTGAGGCCCCTTACTTTGGCTTATTTTTAATTATCTCAATTTCCATGAAGAGGGAGGGCACCCCCCCTTTGGTGACATCTTCATTCTTGTGAATCACTTGCATGGGGGGCCCCTTTTTTCTTCTAAAGTCACCCTAGGAACATAATATAACACTTATAAACTTAATTTTCCCTTTCTAAGTGACTGTAGGCACTTTCCCAAAATTTGGCTTGCTAATTAATTGTTAGTTTTCCTGATTTCCTTGATTGACTTTGGCAAATATGACCAAAATCTTGGCAAGACTTATTCGAATGACCTCAAACTTTGCCCAAGGGTGTAGGGGGATTCATGCCATTGATTTTGAGTACCCATACCCCTATTCATGGGCATTAAATGCCATTTAACCCTCTTTTGATTACAACATTTTTATGTTGAGGGAGAATTTTTAATTACCAAAAATTAAAAAATCTTAGGTAAAACCTAATGAAATCTTGTAGGACTTTGGTTAGTGTTTAGCATGGTTACATAGAACATTCCTATGCCTTAGTCACCCCATGGAATCAATCATTAGAACACCTTTCACTACTTTGGAGGTATTTTTGAGTGAAAAACTTAGATAATTAAAACTACTAAAAATGAATTTTAATTATTCAAGGGAAAAAACACTCGATGAAAGGACTTCCCTAATGAAAAAGTCTTAGGTAACTAAGTTATACAAAAACTAGACCCTCATGCATTGGTGCAGAAATTTCATGGAGAAAAGATAAGAAGAAGAGTTGCCTCACTTGAAAAAACTTTATTAGGCACTTCTTTCTCATCTACCATGCACATGGTACATGGTTGGCCACCTAGTTGGTTAGGTGGCCGACGTGTTTTGGAGATCCCAAAGAGAGGTTGCACCAACCTCTTGACAGGTGGCGCGTTTTTCTTGAGTGCAACTCCCTCTAACTCGCCCGAATCAAGGGATAAACTCCCTCTCAACCTCAAATTCGCCCCCTTGTGGTTTGCTCCCTTTTTGCTATTTAAGCAAGCCATTGGGCTCATTATTTCGCATGGTCATAGGACCGAAGGAATGCTCCTGTGCTGTATTGCAATTTGTAATATATCATTTGGAATAATATAAAGGCTTTGGAGGTCTCATGTGGTGTATGGCTCAAGTGTGTGGATGATTATTGCATTAAGCTTATGAGGTAACTTGTTTTTATTTATTTTTGTATCTCTTTGGTTGGGTGTTGGCCTTTGAAGGGGAGGTATATCCTAGCAGGTAAGAGAATTTATAGTTTGATTATTCTCTTTGTTTACTTGCTTTAGATCTCTTAGGTGAGCATGTGCATTCTAGTTTGATTTCCATGCTTTCTAATTTTCCATCGTAGGTAGCACTAATGCTTGTGTTAACAATTTGTGTGCAAGAATGTATAAGTGGATGCAGGTATCTAGCTCGAAGGGATGGTTGATCTTGTTTGACTCCTTCGACTTTTAAGCATTTTTGAAAAGCATAGTTCCTTTGCTTTCCACCAACAAACTCCATTTTCCCAAGCATTCCCAAGCTTTTGAGTTCTTTCCTTCTTCTCTCTCCTTCATTTTAAATCAACTTCTTCATTTGGTTACCATTGCTTGTTTATGTTGATCTAATTTGCTAAAAGAGTAAATCATACTTTAGATCTCATTTTCATGTTTTAAAAAATTTAAATCTCAAGTTTTCTGTAAAGTTTCATCTTTAGAAAGTAGATCTAGCCTAGGAAGTCTCAATTTTTGCGAGCATTTTAAAAGTAGATATTAAGTTTGTTGTAAAAGGGGACTTTATTTGATCATTAAAGTTTTAATTAAGCATTTAGTGCACATAATATTGGCAGTCCAAAAAGCAAACCAAGATCCCAAGGAAAGCTTGCTTTCCTTGGTTATTTGCTCATAGTTTAACTTAGAATTTTTAGGAACTTTTTTGGGGGTTGTTCAAAGATACTCTTAAAGTGTTTTTGGGCATCTTTCTCATTTGATAGGTTGTTGATTTTTGCAGGTTTAACAAAAAAGAGGAGGTGCTGACAAACTTTCGAGAAAATGAACCAATATAAGCGTAATGGAGCTCCCCTCTTCACAAAAAATCACTTTTCTATCAAGTTGTAAGCCTTTGGATCCAAATTATAAGGACCAAAGTGCATTTCTTCAAAATTGTAATAAGTTTAAATAAACTTTTGAGTAGGATCCTAAGAGCCCACTCGGCATCCCCCCCTAGGGGGATTTGCGTCGGTGTGCCTTTTTTCATGTTTTGATTTTGTTGGTAGTTTAGGTTTATTTTCTTGGTTGAGTAGTTTATTTTATCTTCTTCAGCAAATGAAATACTAACCCCACACATTCTTGAGTTACCTGAAAGGGGAAAGAGATTCGTGGTAGGAATGATTAAAAAACAATTTCCTTTTGTTATTTCTTTTAGCATTTTAAAATTAACTCGGTTGTGCTCTCCCGCTTATTCCGAAAGGGGGAAAGAGATTCTCAACCATGAGTGGTTTGTTAATAAAGATCACACCTAGTTTTAATCAATGTTACAAATATCGCCGATATATCGGCAACATCGCGATGTTAACTCACTGGCGATATATCGCCAATATATCGCCCCGATATTTTCCCGATTTTTTTTGGCTATTTTTCCCGATTTTATCGCGATATTTGCCGATTTTATCACGACATTTGCCGATTTTTGGCGATATTTGTCGATTTTTTCAAATATATTGTGATTTTTTTCTTTTTGTATTTTTTATTTTGCCGATATATTGTCGATGTTTGCCGATAAATCCGATAATTTCTTTTTGGACCCTTGGCGATATATTCGCCGACACGATATTTGTAACACTGGTTTTAATAAAGCAAACCAAAGCCTTGCTTCCCGTAGGCTATGAGCTGCTGTATCTTTGTCTGATCAGTTTGGTGACTAGATTAATAGGAAAATCTATACAAGTTACTTTCTTGATAATACAGGAGGTTGCACAGGGTGACAACCACAGAGTCAGGGGGCAACTCCAAGCCGGTTATGCCTCGCCCCATTGGACACTTGGTAAAACCGCTCTAGCGCTCAATTCAAAGGAACTTGACTTATTGGGACAAACCCCAATTTACCTTCTCTTTAATCAACACATCTAATAAATCTTAAAACTTACCAACGAGACACTGCAATACTTCCACTGAGACTACAACAACAACCCTTATACATGGGCACTCCATATTCACTGTCACTAGTCTTCCGCATTTTTATGGTTAAATCAATTTCTACATATTGTCATGAATGGTGTTTGAATTATCAATGCTATTGTTATTATAATTCATTTGCAGTAACTCATTGTTAAGGCTTTAATCCATTTCACGTTTAACTTCTAGATTCTTTTCTTTGTTTTAGAATAAAGACATAATTTTTTTTTATTAGGGACCACCCCCCTTGGCTTCACTAGGAGTTGGCCTAGACGGAGGATCCGAGTATCAAGTGACAACACTTGGCTCGAGCTTGCCCCCAAGGTCGCACCCAGTGGATTGAATTTTTCTGCCACGTGACCCGAGGTGCAAATTAAGCGACAACAATGCCAATCATGCATCTCAATACTTCTTACCAGTGTTATCGGAACCGTTTTGGTTCAGGAAAAACTAATCGATTTGACCAGTTTACAGTGTTTTTCGGTCTGGTTAAGGCCTTGAATTGCTTGGGCCGGATTTTGAGCACGAACCACCCCTGAATCAGTTTGTTCTGTATAAAAGCAGTCTAGTCTGTAGAGTGCCGTATGGCAGTTGTTCGGGGACCCATGGTACTCAATGTTTTTGAAAAAATACATAAAATTCCTACTCTAAAAGATTGTGGAGTCTCAGGCACCAACATTTGAGAATGAAGACCTTTCTTGATTGGATTTGGACCCACTTCTAGAGGTTTTACCATCAGGGTCAATGGAATCTAGTGGGGCTCAAAATCCCACTCCAGTTGAGGATAATGAAGATGAGGATGAGGATAATTAGGCCCTAGTTTTCATGTTATCAGTTTATAGTTATTCATTAGTACTAGTACTATGCTTATTTTTTGGATTGTAGGGGTCAACCATTTATAGCCTCTTTTGTTGATGCATCTTGGTTCAGAACTTTAGTGATGTATTGCACTCAGTGTTGTTTTGGTTATTTGCTTCTGTGCTTGCTATATATATGAGAAACTTTGCATATTTGTGTATTAATGGTTTGGATTCATATGTATGCACATGAATATATATATATATTTTACAAAATATGAGTATTTAATGTATTTTTTAGCAGTGTTCCACAGGGACGCGTCCCGCAGGGTCGGGGATGCGTTTCCACATTTCCCGTGTCCCGAGGACTCCTGGGCGAAACTTTCCCTCCCCAACCATGCCCCTGGAAATTTTTTTTTAATGTTTTCCCATTATTTTCACATTTTACAATTTCTACTTGGTACTACTTAGAAAATAAACTGATATATTTAGTATTTACATTGCACAATCATTAATATACATCAAATGAATTATTATTTTTGATATTTTATTTTATTTTTATAATTTTAGAGACGTCCCCACGTACCCCCGAATATCCCTAAATTTGGGGGTGGTCTCCACGCGTCCCGAATGTGCGTTTCTCCGCTGCCACGTCCCCCGGTCTCGAAAACTTGGGGGAACATTGTTTTTTAGTCTACTGTTTTTTTCTCGGTTCCAGTTTGGTTCGCATTTTGGGCTCTATCGGTTCGATGACCGGTTTGGTGATAACATCGCTTCTTACAAGACCTTGGCAAAAAACCCCAACCCTTCATGTTTAGCACATTTTTCCTAAGATTGTTAGGTTGGAGCATAAAGGCTTCATCTATGGTGGATATATTTAAGATAATGTCATCTCTGTGTGAGAAGGAATGTCTGTCTTGGATGCACTATTCATTAGGATTTATTTTGAAAAGACCTATGATTGGTTGAGTGGCCCTTCATCATTGCTATGTTAAAAGCCTTAAGCTTTGCCCTTAATCAATGGTGTGGAGAATCTCTTCATAGAAGCCTTTAGTTGTGTCCAACATAAGATGCAAGTCTAAGGAAATGGTTAAATTTTTATCCATTAGACAATGATGCCCATCAACTCCAACTTTATATGTTTTGGCCATTGAAACCTTGGGTCACTTGATTTCTCTTAAGGTGCAAGGCTTGTTAAGGGCATCTTGATTCTTGAACCTGTTGCATGCTAGTTGTTAAACAACCATTTTGTAGATGATTCATTTTTTACCATTCTTGAGGACAAAGTCTCTTGGCATAACACAAAGGATTGCCCAAACACACTTTGTCTAGCTTCAAGCTCAAACATTGAATGGCATAAAACATGAAGTTAAGGGTAGAGTCAATGCCCAATTGTGTGTTAGGATATAAGGCTTACAAATTGCAATAAAATATCTTTATGAGTTAGTTTTGTTTTTCTACTTTTTGTGTAAAGAAAATTTATCCCACATGCATAAGTGAAAATGATTTGCTCCTGAGTAACCATATATAAGGAGGTGAACTACTATGTAGTAATTGCACCATTTACTCATACTATCATATTATGTTATTATGTGTATCTCTCTCCTATTTATTGGTATAGCACTATCTAGAGTTTCTAGCTTTTGTAAAATGGTATCAGAGTGGGAGCAAACCTAGGACTATTCATGCAAATGAGATATTAATGATTTCATTTTTCTAGCAGTGTTTCCAAGCAGATTTGATTGGTTTGGACAAACAATATTGTTTAAAGGATTGATAGAGAGTTCATGTTTTCAATGGAAATCCCATTAGAAAAATATTTTGGGTTCAATTTCCACATCTATAAAGTAAAAATTCAAATGCAAATGATGAATAAAAACTTGTGGGGAAGACTAAAAGAGATTGAGAAATCACCTGCAAATCCCAATAAATTACTAGAATGCTAGAATAGAGATGATAAAGCGAAAGCCATTATTGGCCTTGTCTTCTCAAATTCAGAGTTACATCAAATAGATCTCAAAAAAGTCATGCAAGGAAATTTGGGATAAGTTGAATATGTTGTTTGGTGTAAAAGAAGTGAATGCAAAGTTTTCTCTAAATCTTCAATTGTTCAAATTCAAGATTTTTATTGAAGTCACTATATTTAACCACATAAGCAACTTGAGATCACTCACTAGCTATCTAGTAGAAGTCAAAGCTACGGTGGAGAAAGAGGATGCCAAAGCCATCTTGTTAAACGGGCTTCCCTCTAAATAAAACAATGCTATTTTTATTTTTAGTCAAACGTCTTTGCAAAATCTGGAAGACATGATTATTGCTCTCTTAGTTGAAGAAAAGAAAACCGTTGTAGCAAATACAAAAGATAATTCAACTTGAGACCACATTGTACTCAAGATACAATTATAGCAGATCAACTAAAGACAAGGGGGAGATGGCGAAGCTTGGAACTATAGATTTCGAGTCAATGATGTTCTCAAGGGAAAACTCAAAAGAAAAGCCACATATAGCTAATGTAGCTATTGTTGAGGATCCACTAGATGCAGACATTAGTGATGACGTTGTTGAAGAAATGCCATTTTATGCATTTTAAGAAGCCCACACTTCGAATTCAGGAAGGGATCTAATGTACATGGAACTCAACATGGATAGTTGTCCAATAATTTGGGAGTTTGGGGTGTTGGGATTAAGAATTAGTAGCAAATATAACAAAAAATACATTAAGGGACAAGGGAGTTTTCACTGAAGAAACCCCCAAAGAGGAAATTTCATTCAATCAAACCATTCCTGTGTTTTTGTATCATACAATTAGGTCCCTTTATATAACTTTAGGTGGCCATAACCCAGTGTTACACGGGTACACGTACCCAAGGGTAGGAAATGTGCTTCCACACCCCTGCACGTCTCAGAAACTTGGAAACTCCATTGGAGACGTTCTCCCCACTTCCCCATTTGAAGGAAACTCAAGGAAACACAGAAGGGAAACATTTCCATCCTAAAAATGGCGTCCCCATGTTTCCTTCGACAACTTTTTGCCAAAAAATAAAAAATTAAATGATAAATGGCCACGCCATCCACTATTTTCTTTCTCAGTAGTCTCGGTTTCATTTCGCTGTTCAATATGCTTGTATTTCCGAATTTGTTTTATCAATTATAGCTTATGTATGGTTGTATTTCATTTTATTTCTCTTGATGTATGTTGTAAACTTGTATTAATCTTCAGATTATAAAATTAAACACTTTAATGACTTGTGCTCCATCTTTCAATTTTTATGTATTTTAATATAAATTTTGTAGTATTCCTGGTGGGGTCCCCTATGTTGAAGACCTCGACGTACCCTTCGACGTTTCCTAAAATTTGGGGGGATACTTCTGCATATGTTGTTTCTACGTTACCCTGCTCGTGTCCCCCCGTCGCGGAAACTTGGGGGAACATTGCCATAACCATGTTTCATAATTAGATATTTAAGTCAACCATCTTCATAATTGTCTCCAACAATATCTCCTTGAGTCTCCCAATTTGATTCCATGAAATCCATATCCCTAACTTCTCTTCTTCTCCTCATCTTTGAATCATACACAAACTTGTATGCATTGTCTTCTTCATTCACATATTTAATGTATTCACAAATATCACAAGTAGGTGTTAATCCTTCATACTCCCTTTTAATGAATACTTGTGATTTCAATATTCAGTCATCATCCTCTATCTCTTCAATTGGTATTTCGTAATGGTGCAATCTTCATCTCCTTCTTCTACAATCTTTGTCGTCAATCTTCTTCAACTATGCTCTTTGTCTTCATCTTTTGTCTTTTGCAATCTTCATCTTTAGTCTTCATTCTTCATCTTCAGTATTCTTCAATGTTCATTTCACACTTGCAAAATATAATCATTATGTTTGTCAAAGTCCATATAAAATGTTTTCATCCACTAGAATGCATGGGTCACCAACTATTGTATCCACCCATTCTCTAGGAAACATTTTCTTGTACATGGTTCAACAAAAATTAGATTCACAAGTCTTCTTACCTGTACCTTTTATTCTCCCTCCATCATCATCAATCATCATCTTAGGTTTTCTTTGGCTTACTCGTAATCACAACCTAGATTTTTGTGGATTACCCTCAACCATTACATTTTTCAAGTGCTTTTGACTTTCCATGAACCATTCATTACATCAAGTGGTTTCTAACTAACTATGAACCTTCACTTGTCATGACAAGTGGTTTTTGGTTTACCACAAACCACAAACCATCAACAATCATAATTATGGGGGTATACTTGCCTTATCATAACTTAAATTACATCATTATTTGATTTAGGTACATACAAAATCTTTTCCTTAGACATGTTTATCTCAAGCTAATCTAGCCATTTAAACGTAGGACCAAGACGATTTTCCTTTCTATTACCAAGGAGAATCAACAGTCTTCATAGGGATTGCATTTTCTATGGATTCACTTCAATTTCTCTGCATCTCAATTATTAAACACATTGTATTATAATTTATTTTCTATTGCATATTTTTACCTTGCCTTGCTACTTCATTCTATTTTCATTTTGTTGCTTCATTTTTGGATTGCCACTTATCACTACATTTTTGTTTGTGCCCAAGTTTTTGCTAAGTTGCATGAAACGAGGAAACGGGGATGCGATGGAAACGTGACCCCCCAAAATTTTGGAAACGAGGAAACACAATAAGAAAACATAATTTAAGAATACTTCGGGAACATGTTGGCAATATATCGACAAACTTAAAAAATACAACGATATTCATTTTTTTTCAATTTTTTAAACATCTAAAGCAACAAGAACATTAAATAAACACATTGCCATATGAATATGGAAAGAAAACTGATATATAAATATATAAGATGTCTAGTGATACATCACACATAAAAAATGAATAGTGTCCTGAATCCTAACTCTTGAGTCATAAAAAAATATAACAAATGTATCTCATGATCATCATCATGAGTCAACAATAATAATAAATGAAATTAATTAGTTCAACTAGGATATTGAAATTCTCTACATGCATGTGTCCCAACGGAAATGGATTTCCACAAGTTGTTGTTAACACTAGTCCAATATCTCATGGATCAATACCAACTGCAAATATATTATGGGATTTCATGTATTTAAATTTTTTATTGTCCAACATTTTCAACTATTAAGAGTCAAAATATAGCCCATCTTCAAGGAGATGTCACACTTGAAGCAAGGTGAGGAAAATGAATCTGCAAGCCAACTCTATAGCTAGTTGCTTCAAGCCAGAGTGGAGTGCTCCATGAATGGGTTGGCCTCTAGTGAAATAAATTAAACACAACAACCAACTTTAGACATCAAAGAAGACCAAATAATCAAACCGTCAAACCAAGACTCCACTATTCAATGAGAGACGACATAGATAAGGAGTTATGTCCCTTCCCGAGTTCAAAGAATGTTTATAACCAGTGTATATTTTGCTCAACTTAAGCCCATAACATGTGTTCAGCCTATTATTCTGCTTTTCAACCTTGGCCAACATATTAACATTCTCTATATTGATATGATGCTCTGTGCTGTAAGAATACTCTACAAGGGAGGATTTCATAACAGGCTCCTCACACCACCACCCTCCATGAAGTCAAAATCGCCTTTAGAAAAAATCGGCAATAGCTGGGAAAAACAAGTGACTTTTTCACAAAAAATTGTCTCTCTGAAAATTGTGCAATTTCTTGGAACATCGACGATTTATCAACGATGTTTGCAACACTTATACACATGCACATACATACACACACATTTAATTAATAAATAAGCAAGGACATTTAAAAAATGAATGTGAAACACAAACCCGAATCATAGATCTAAAATCATACATATAACATCGCATTTTACTCATAAATGATTACATAATGCTAGTAATATCCAAAATGGCAAAAACAACCTTTATAAATTAGGCTAATACATATATATCCAAAATCAACCTTTATGTATGAGGCTACAATCTCAACATAGAAATACAAAATGAGCCCACGCTAGTAAATACTAAATATTAGAGTAAAAGTAAAACTAAATACTAAGAGTCATCAAGGTTATCTTCGTCATCCTCATAAAAAAATAGAACAAAATAGTGTTGGGTATGCGTTATATTCTCTGCATGACTAGTGCCCTTCCAACAGGGGTTTGGGGGTGGAGCCCCTGAGAATTTTTTTTGGGTTGTTTTTGCTCCGTTTTTTGGTTGTTTTTTTACTCTTCTAGACATCCCATTTTAATTAAAAATAGACTTTTTTTTTTTTTAAAGGAGATTTTTTATGGCATACGAGAATGTGTTTTTTGGGGAAACACGGTCATGCAGACGTGATCCGTATTGGAAATGCGTTTTCATACAGACAAAACACGTTTCCATCTTGAGAATTGTGCCTGTCTGTGTGGAAACAGATTTCCGTGTCGTTTGACATGTGTTTTCAGTGCAAAATGTTGTGGGGACGAGAACGAAGGTGTTTGTTTGCAACATCATAACAAGGAATTGACAGTGTTACATGGGGGTGTGACCTCGGTACGAGGGGGCACTTGGGTAAATACTTTTCCATGCCTTGCTTTTTGTGATACTTCATGAAACACACTCCAAAACGTTTTGTCGAGTTGCGAGACACATTTCAATACGGTAAGCCTTAAATAGGGGTGGTTAGAATATAAGGCTAACATGTGTAATAAAGTCACCTCAGTGAGGTAGGCTATAAACGTTATTGTCTTTGTTATTATTAGCGTTTAGTGTTTTGGACAAATAAGACCTAGAGAGGTGAATCTTGTTGTAATAAATGTGTTGGTTATTCATAATATCAATGAGCATTATGGCAAAATCTATATATATAGGTGCCCTCAATATTATGAGATATGCAACCAATTTCATTACTTGTTCAAGGAATCTTGTAACTCCTTCTCCACCTTTTTTGGTATCTAGAAAAGTGGTTTCTGCTGCCGCCTTTCACACACCTGGGGAGGGACGTGGCAAAAATCATCAAGCCACTAGGTGTGTCCTTGGGGGAAAGTCTCGAGTCAAAGCTGTCACCTTGTTCTTGACTCCTTCCTTTAGGCTCAACTCCTAATGAAACCAGGGGGGTAGACCCTATTAAGATACTAAGGCAAAATTATTTAGTATGATGATGTTAGACTGAACGAGTTACTTAGGAGTTTGAAATTTAACCATAAACAACCATAGATGACAAGATAAAAAATGAGCACACGAAAGCACAATGCTGAGACACACACACACACACTATATATATAGAAAGAAAATAGCCAATGCCTTAAAATGGAGTCATAAAATAATCAATGTACTTGCATGTGCTTGGAGTGAATGTTCTGCAATTGCCTCTTGGTATGTTTTAAGTTAATGTGAAATATGAATAAATTAAATTAGGCGAGGGGGGGGCTCCAGATATACTCGAGGGTACTTGGAGTATGTCCAAAAATAAACCTTCATGGCTACCCGCAAGGAATGTGCGGGCTGAATGGAGTCTCTGAGACTGTTGTTCATAATACACCTGAAGGTGTAACAGAGATCGGCGCCTCAAGGTCACTTTTCAGGAGTTCCTGCTTCCTTTGGGTACTTTGCCACCGTTTACGGTTTGATTGAGGCATTGGATTTTCGCCCGATGGTGGTTGATTGGGGAAGGTGAAAACTAATTAAACTAGTCACTCATGTTGCTTTTGATGCAGCTTGACTGATCGAACGAACCGCAGCCAAGTGCAAAGCATACACACCGGAGTCTTGTCAATTTTAGTGAGTTTTAAAGGATGTGTTTTCTTAGAAAGAAAAACCCTCCAGGAACCTCTTTCGGTCCAAGTGGACCTCAATCGGGGAATCAAGGAGGGGGTTGATTTTAGAACAATTGTTTATAGAAATTAATGATAAGCAACAAAAGAAAAGAAGCAAACCACAGGTTCTCTAATTATTCCTACCACGCATCTCTTTCCCCTTGCAGGTCAATCGGGAAGTCGTGGGGTAAGTATTCAAGTTACTTTGATACTGTAATATGGAATATATGATAAAGTAATCAAAGCATGTTATTCTGCATGAATGAAACTAATCTAGAGCGACCAAAAATAAGACAATGCAAAAAACGACAAAAAAATGCGTGAATCCCCCTGGGGGAATGGGGAATGGGATCGAAAGAGTTTGTTCGGAGAAAACTTTTATTATTTCTTGTTACAATATCAGTAAACCTATCTGAATCCTCTTGGCTTTTATACAGGATGAAGCCAAGATTTTACAAATTTCCCAAAATTAAAATTACAGTCAAAAGGGAGACCCCTCGGGGGATTCAGATGATCCAAAAGCCACTTTCGAACAACAACTTCTCCTCTTTCTGTTATGCTTGCTAAAAGACAACGAGCTTATTAGAATGAAAGATGCCCAAAATCACTTTGAAAGTACCTTTGGGTCAGCCTACTTTAAACCAAAAAAACTAAGTTAAAACTAGTTAAAATGGCAAAAAAAGAACCAAGGAAAGCAAGTTTTCCTTGCGATCTTGGCTTGCTGTTTGGGCAGCCAATGAGATGTGCATTGATTGCTGGATTTTATCTTTTAAAAACAGAAACAGAAATCTAATGCATGCAAACTATTGATTCGCTTTAAATTGCCATGCAAAACGGACGATTTCCTTGAACTAGATCTAGAATGCTTAATGAAACCTTTTAGGAATGAGATCTAGACTATGATCCTTGAAATAATAGATCTACGTAAGTTTTACTTTAAGAAGATAGATCTGAATAATGACAAAGCTTGTAAAAAAAGTAACCAGGTAAAATTTGGATTTTTAGGAGGAGGAAGAGAGAGAGAAAGAGTGCTGGAAGCCTTGAAGATCAACCGTGGAGCTTTCCGGTGTATTGTCGAGGGACTATGTCTTTGAGAAAGTTTTGGAGAAAGTGAGGAAACAAACTAGATCAGCGCCCTCTCCAAGCTAAGAACTTGCAACTCAATCCAAAGGCTTTCCAAAATGCTTGTGAGATCTGGTTAATACATCAACAGAGATATTAGAATGGCATGCATTCAAACTTATAAAACATGCTGAATCTAGATCTCTAAACATGCATAAAAAGGAAAGAGATAGCCAATAAACTTATTAACAAACTCCTTTCCTATCAAGATCATAATAAACTTATTATCAATCTTTAGCACTGGAGCCACAAAAAATGAGCAAGTTATGAACATAGATACAGGTTACCTCAGTAAAACATGGCAATGTTCATCCACACACACAATAGCATGACACAATCTTGCCTCCAAAGCTTTTCTTTATTTCAAATGAAAAATCACAACAGTACAATAGCTACAGCACCTCAATCCCGGTTCTAACCAGCTTGGAAGAGGTAATCTGTGCTTTATTTATAGCAAAAACAGGAGATCTAGCCCAAGGGGTGCAAATCCCAAGGAGAGAGAGACTGTAGCTGCATGTGGAGTGAATTTGAGCCTGATCTGAGTCTCACTGAGTGCAACTGTCAATCGGAGAGCTGGGCTGATTGACACGTCAACCTGCTAATTGAAGCATCCACCAAAACTCATCCAGATGAGCCCACACGTGTGGAGGAGAGAGGGAGGGCGCAATTCCCAAGATTGCATGCATAAATGTACTCTCTGTTCAGCTCAGATCACCTCCTTCTGTCAAGGGATCGTTAAATCCAGTCAATCCCAAGCCGATGAGACCGATTTCAGTCAAATCGGAGCAAATCCCAATGATTTAGGATTTGGGGTTTTCTCCATTATTTAATTAATTTATTAATTAAAATAATCAATATTTGATTTTTAGGGATTTTTGACTTGAGTGATGGGCAAATCACTCAAAACTTAGAAAAAGTGGGTTTATGGGTTTACATGGTGCTCTTAGCTTGAAAATGAGCACCCCCATGACTGAAACTGATTTCCGAGCCCACTTTTATTACAAAACCAATTTTTGAATTTTTCCAATTAGAGTATTAAAAAATAGCCTAAGTTTTGTGGAAAAATTAAAATTAAAAAAAACTTAAAAAATTAAAAAAATTAAAAACCTAGGGGGACTTAGACATGTTCATATGACTCGACCATAATGCCTAGCATGTTTATACATTGACACATAGACTCTAATAACCTCAATAGGCCTAAATGCCAAGCCGACCACCCCAACTTTGGAGGCATTGAGTGAAAAACTCAGAAATTATCAGTTGTTTATTCAACAACCAATAATAACCAAGGGAAAAAACACCTTGGGCTGATCGGATTGACAAATAAAGTCTAAGAGGCCGAGTCTTTTACAGACACTATCATGCTAGAACATTTTATTACAACTCCCCTATGGGGTATGAACATGTGATATAATACGACAAGCACTTCCCAGAAGCACTTCCGAAGGTCTTCTAAAGTCCGAACAAATAATCTTTGTTCGGTTCACCAGCCTCACTTAATAATAAACCACTAAGTACAACTTAGGTGGTAACATCTGGCTCCAACTGCGGGACGTGTGCTCGATCTGGTCTTTTAAGGCAATGAGAGGATACGAGAACACCAAAATCTCTGGTTTATACACCCTATAAAAACATCTCAACTTGACAAGAAAACCTTAGTAGCACAAGCTTTATATAAAATCCAAATGAACCATGAAGCTGATTTATTCAAACAAAATAAATGTAGCTAACTAATGAAAGAAATTTTTTGTTATAGCTAAGCACAAAATAGAAATGCAGAAAGTAAATGCTCTCTTTCAAGGAGCTTATTTTCTTACTCTAAGCATGATAAAAAAAGGGTTAAGTGTAATCATAAATCCAATGTAACCACCTAAACATTTTATTAACATAATTTTTTTTTCCTTGCCTTTGTTTACTAGCCAAAGTAAGGATACTTTATTCAGAAAATGCAAACCTGCGTGATGATACGGAATGGGTGGGTTGGATGGGAAATCATAGGCCTGAATAAAGTCATTAAAGTTCTTCCCAAACTGGTATGTGCTCGCGCAGGCTGCTTCTATCCATGACTGGATAGGATTGATATACCAATCGATAAGATGAGGCAGACTGACCACATCATCATACTGATCATTAGGGCTTGACAAATGATAACTCGTTGCATGAGCCCCAAGTAGCTCCAAATCATAAGGAACCTCTATTAGTGAAGAAGATGGCTGAGACTGATATTCCATTGATTGCATCACATCTAACTTTTCACAACACTGCTTCTCAATGTATTCATTACTGTTGGTTTTGTGCGGCTCTGCATGATATGATTTTGAATGATCATGTGAAAATTCTAAATCCTCCTCTTCCATACTAAGATTTTCCCAGGTATCCATATCCATGCTCTCTCCTTTAGATACGCCATAGACAAGAGAATCAACAAAACCATCAAAAGGTTCTGGTTCATTATCAACATCTTTGTCGGACATAAGGGAGTCTTCGTCACTTGTATCATGCTCCAAGTTATACTTGTCCTCATTTTCATACTCATCTTCTTCAAAACAAAGGTCACAAGGTAGTAAACCTTCCAGACTGTCATCATTATATGGAGAACACGTAGAAGTCCCATCATGCACATTACGGTTTTCATCATAAGTTTCACTATAAGATTCTGCAATGGTTTCATCCTTAGGTTTGTACTATTTAGCTGGTGACAAAGGGTAGGCATGGCCTTACCATGTATACATGATTAGGCTCGCTTGAAGTTGTTTCTTGACTACTGACCTCGGTAAGTCCATGTTCCATGACTTGATTTGCAACATAACAAGTGCTTTCTTGGTGGAATTGTTTACAAGGTCTACACCATTGAAGTACTTCTTCTACCATGTTAGCTGAGTCTAACTGGTTTGGACTCCTAGGCTCTTGCTGAGGGGCTTTCTTCTAATACATCTAATTTTGCTTGGGCTGAAAGCTCCTAGGTCCATTATTCCTTTCCATTGTGATCAATCTATTCTGCATGTCATTCAATTGTGTAGTATGATTGGCCATCTGTTGGTTTTGACTAGTAACCAAGTTTTCATCATGTCCGCCACCTTTTCCATGGGATCTTTAGAAGTTCCCTTTTCTTCTAATTCAACAGCTTTATCCTTGGTCTCTTTGTTGCAGGAAGTGTTGCCCCTAGTGTAACCTGGAATGTTGGACTTGCCTGAAGATTGCATATTCTTTTCTATTTTCTCGGCGAATTTCTGGGCAGTTTTCAGGTGGGCCAGTTCTTTATCTCTCAACTGGTACCTTAAGTCACTGGTGAAGGCTTCAATGTAGGATATGAGGATAGAGGCATTTTTTGGCTTGATGTCTCTAGGAAGGTCCGCAACCACATGCCTGAATTTAGTGTTAAATTCATCCATGGTTTCATTCTCCATCTTCTTTATGCTATAAAGGGAAGCAAGCAGATGTCTTGGTTCCTTCTTTTCTCCCCATTTCTTCCTAAAGCCATCTTGGAATTCACTAAGAGTTTTATATGAATCATCATCTAGGTCGAGGTACCATTCTTCAGCATCATCTTCTAAGGATAAAGCAAAGAGCTTCATTTTGACATCGTCATGGTCATGGGCAGCATCATTGCAATAACTGACGAGGTGCTTTTCAAACTTTCGAAGGTGAGACTTGGCAGGGATGGCATTATTGCCCTGAAATATGGGGAGCTTCTTGATAGCATCTTTTGGAATGGCATGGGGAGCACCTGCTATCTGAGAAAAGTCAAGGGGTTTGAAGAATTCCATCATTTCTTGAGATTGGTGAACATTACTCTCTAGAAATATGTGATGGATATCCGAGAGGGATTGGTCTCCTAAATTTTCAAGGTTTCTACGAGAGGTCTGCCTATTCAATCTTTCCCTAATAAACCTTTCGGGATCAGGGAGAGGATTGAATAATTGATGGCGGTTTCTTCGGGTAGAAATTCTTGAAGGGATGTTAGACAGTGGAGTCGCCAGATGGATTGAGCTTTAATTTTTATGTTTTTTAAAGACAACATCAATCAATTTTTTTATCTTTTTAGTTGTTTAGAAAAAAGTTAAGCTAAGTCGTATTCGGGAATAAAAAGATTTATCCCTGGCAGCAGCGCCAAAAAGTGTTGCCGCCTTTCACACACCTGGGGAGGGACGTGGCAGAAATCTTCAAGCCACTAGGTGTGTCCTTGGGGGCAAGTCTCGAGTCAAGGCTGTCACCTTGTTCTTGACTCCTCTGTTTAGGCTCAACTCCTAACGAAGCCAAGGGGAGTAGACCCTATTAAGTTACTAAGGCAAAATTATTTAGTATGATGATGTTAGATTGAATGAGTTACTTAGGAGTTTGAAATTTAACCATAAACAACCATAGATGACAAGATAAAAAACGAGCACACGAGAGCACAATGCTGAGAAAGAAAATAGCCAGTGCCTTAAAATGGAGTCATAAAATAATCAATGTACTTGCATGTGCTTGAAGTGAATGTTTTCCAATTGCCTCTTGGTACATTTTAAATTAATGTGAAATATGAATAAATTAAATTAGGTGAGGGGGGGACTCCAGATATACCCGAGGGTACTTGGAGTATGTCCAAAAATAAACCTTCATGGCTACCCGCAAGGAATGTGTGGGCTGAATGGAGTTTCTGAGACTGTTGTTCATAATACACCTGAAGGTGTAACAGAGATAGGCGCCTCGAGGTCACTTTTTAGGAGTTCCCGCTTCCTTTGGGTACTTTGCCACTGTTTACGGTTTGATCGAGGTGTTGGATTTTCGCCTGATGGTGGTTGATTGGGGAAGGTGAAAACTAATTAAACTGGTCACTCATGTTGCTTTTGATGCAGCTTGACTGATCGGACGAACCGCAGCCAAGTGCAGAGCATACACATCGGAGTCTTGTCAATTTTAGTGAGTTTTAAAGGATGCGTTTTCTTAGAAAGAAAAACCCTCCAGGAACCTCTTTCGGTCCAAGTGGACCTTAACCGGGGAATCAAGGAGGGGGTTGATTTTAGAACATTTGTTTATAGAATTTAATGATAAGCAACAAAAGAAAAGAAGCAAACCACATGTTCTCTAATTATTCCTACCACACATCTCTTTGCCCTTGCGGGTCAATCGGGAAGTTGTGGGGTAAGTATTCAAGTTACTTTGATACTGTAATATGGAATATATGATAAAGTAATCAAAGCATGTTATTCTGCATGAATGAAACTAATCTAGAGCGAACAAAAATAAGACAATGCAAAAATGACAAAAAAGGCGCGAATCCCCCCAGGGGGGATGGGGAATGGGCTTGAAAGAGCCTATTCGGAGAAAACTTTTATTATCTGCTGTTACAATATCAGTAAACCTATCTGAATCCTCTTGTCTCTTATACAGGATGAAGCAAAGATTTTACAAATTGCCCAAAATTAAAATTACAGTCAAAAGGGAGACCCCTGGGGGGATTCGGATGATCCAAAAGCCACTTTCGAACATCAACTTCTCCTCTTTCTGTTATGCCTACTAAAAGACAGCGAGCTTATTAGAATGAAAGATGCCCAAAAGCACTTTGAAAGTACCTTTGGGTCAGCCTACTTTAAACAAAAAAAAACTAAGTTAAAACTATTTAAAATGGCAAACAAGGAACCAAGGAAAGCAAGTTTTCCTTGGGATCTTGGCTTGCTGTTTGGGCAGCCAATGAGATGTGCACTGATTGCTGGATTTTATCTCTTAAAAACATAAACAGAAATCTAATGCATGCAAACTATGGATTCTCTTTAAATTGCCATGCAAAACGGACGATTCCCTAAACTAGATCTAGAATGCTTAATGAAACCTTTTAGGAATGAGATCTAGACTATGAGCCTTGAAATAATAGATCTACGTAAGTTTTACTTTAAGATGATAGATCTGAATAATGACAAAGCTTGTAAACAAAGTAACCAGGTAAAATTTGGATTTTTAGGAGGAAGAGAGAGAAAGAGTGCTGGAAGCCTTGAAGATCAACCGTGGAGCTTTCCGGTGGAATGTCGGGGGACTATATCTTTGAGAAAGTTTTGGAGAAAGTGAGGAAGCAAACTAGATCAGCGCCCTCTCCAAGCTAGGAACCTGCAACTCAATCCAAAGGCTTGCCAAAATGCTTGTGAGATCTAGTTAATACATAAACAGAGATATTAGAATAGCATGCATATAAGCTTATAAAACATGTTGAATATAGATCTCTAAACATGCATAAAAAGGAAAGAGATAGCCAATAAACTTATTAACAAACTCCTTTCATATCAAGATCATAATAAACTTATTATCAATCTTTATCACTAGATCCACAAAAAATGAGCAAGTTGTGAACATAGATACAGGTCACCTCAGTAAAACATGGCAATGTTCATCCACACACACAATAGCATGACACCATCTTGCCTCTAAAGCTTTTCTTTATTTCAAATGAAAAATAGCAACAGTACAATAGCTACAGCACCTCAATCCCAGTTCTAACTAGCTTGGAAGAGGTAATCTGTGCTTTATTTATAGCAAAAACAAGAGATCTAGCCCAGGGGGGCGCAAATTCCAAGGAGAGAAAGACTGTAGTTGCATGTGGAGTGAATCTAAGCCTGATCTGAGTCTATCTGAGTTTGATTTGAGTCTCATTGAGTGCAACTGTTAATCGGAGAGCTGATCTGACTGACATCTCAACCTGCTAACTGAAGCATCCACCAAAACTCATCCAGATGAGCCCACACGTGTGGAGGAGAGAGTGAGGGTGCAATTCCCAAGATTGCATGCATAAATGTAATCTCTGTTCAACCCAGGTCACCTCCTTCCGTCAAGGGATGGTCAGATCTAGTCAATCCCAAGTCGATGAGACTGATTTCAGTCAAATCGAAGCAAATCTCAATGATTTAGGATTTGGGGGTTTCTCCATTATTTAATTAATTTATTAATTAAAATAATCAATATTTGATTTTTAGGGATTTTTGACCTGAGTGATGGACAAATCACTCAAAACTTAGAAAAAGTGGGTTTATGGGTTTACATGGTGCTCTTAGCTTAAAAATGGGCAGCCCCATGACTGAAACTGATTTCCGAGCCCACTTTTATTACAAAACCAATTTTTCCAATTAGACTATTAAAAAATAGCCTAAGTTTTGTGGAAAAATTAAAATTAAAAAAACTTAAAAAATTAAAAAAATTAAAAACCTAGGGGGACTTAGACATGTTCATATGACTCGACCATAATGCCTAGCATGTTTATACATTGACGCATAGACTCTAATAACCTCAATAGGCCTAAATGCCAAGCCGACCACCCCAACTTTTGAGGTATTGAGTGAAAAACTCGGAACTTATCAGTTGTTTATTCAACGACCAATAATAACCAACGGAAAAAACACCCTGGGCTGATCGGATTGACAAATAAAGTCTAAGAGGGCGAGTCTTTTATAGACACTATCATGCTAGAACATTTTATTACAACTCTCCTATGGGGTATGAACATGTGATATAGTACAACAAGCACTTCCCAGAAGCACTTCTGAAGGTCTTCTGAAGTCCGAACAAATAATCTTTGTCCGGTTCACCAGGCTCACTTAATAAGAAACCACTAAGTACAACTTAGGTGGTAACAGTTCTTGGCTTAGGCTGAGATCTCACATTCTTTGGCCCATCACTTTTTCGAACACTACCCAGAGGGTTACATCTTTCTTCTTGGTGCTCCCAGTGGATAGGGGTACCAAGACGCGAGTGCAACACTATTCTAGTCCCTAGGTTTTTTATTCCAAGAGGTAGCACAACCCTCGATAAAGAGACCCATATGAGGTTTTGGAATGAGATCTTGAAATAGCATGCACCTGACCAGTAGGTAACCCCCTTCCAATACTTCTCTATAGCGGGTCACCTCTTCTAGATAGAGAGATATGCCTTGAGCTGTATCTAGGTTTCCTTACATAGATTCTGTCCTTTGACCTTGGATGATAGGAGGGCTTTCCACTCAGTTTCAAAGGGCCTCCCCTGCTCTTCATCCAATGATAGGCACTTGGAGCAATGAGGCTCATTATCTTTTTACTCTGATCCAAAGCATTATATTTTTGTTTGGCATTGAGTTATCAGCTCTTAGATCATATAGATCAGCTTTGATACTCTACTTATATAGGAGTGGCCTTCCCACTCCCATTATGTGTTGACACTTATGTATTGAGCAGTCCCGTTGACCATATTTTGGTCATTTGTTAGACATTAATAAAATTTTCTTATCTTTCTTTCATGTTGTTTGTCATGTAACCCTATCTAAGTTTTCCAGGTCTTGTAACTTATATGACTAAGATGCATGAAAGTCTTAGGTAAATATGTCATTTTGCTTTGATGTGAATAATTTAATGACTAAAACAATTCAATCAATGCCTTATGTAGTTGGGGAGATGAAGAGAGGAGTGAATAGGGAGGATGAAATTTCCCTATTCCTACTACATAAATTCTATCAAGTTGAAATTGAAAGCAAGCAAAATATATGAAAATTATAGAAGTCTTACATACGGAAAGCAAGGGATAGTAGCCAAAAGAAACTTGATTGTCTTTACCACCAAGGGCTTGTAGGATGAACAAGATCCTTGATAGGTCTGAATAGAAAATAATTCTCCAAGATATGTGATCCTCCTTTGCAAAATAGGATAGATACAATCACAATGCTGCAAACTCAAACTGGACTATCAAAATGCTCTCAATGTGTGCCTATCTCAAGAAAGAATAAGCAATGAAGGGTGTAAGGCAATAATCAATATGCTATAACACTTCAGTCACTCACAAAAACTAGATTCTTTGCCTCTTAATGCTTGTACAATATATAGAAGAAAGAGAGTGTAAGAATAGAGGATATATAGAAACAAAAGTGGTAGTCTGAAGAATAGTGTTCCTCTTTTGAGGATAAAATAACGTGTATAAAGAAACTACTCGAAAAGCTCACTCTTTCCATAATAGCCAGTTGCAAGAGAAAATATACTTGTATATGGCTAATTTCTTCTTTTAATGTACTTTTTTTCACGCCTAAAATAGGTGCAATATGAAGTTCTTAAGGAGAGAATTTCCCAAAGTTAAGCCTTAAATTATGGGAATAAGTGAGGATACAAAATAATATGGTGGGCTAGGTTATATTAGGAACAAAAGAGGTGTAAAAATAGTAAGTAGCCTCCCCTCCCTAAGAATAGTATTCTAAGAGTCGGGGGAGTAAGATTAACTATCAAGTTTAAAAATAGCAATGGATGAGGCTCATTGAAGGGGAGTAGGCCAAAGGGGGTGCACCAAGTAGGGTCACATGAAGACCTCTCAAGGCTCTTAATGTTTTAAAATAGCAAGTACCCTCAAGCACCCTCTCAGCCATGCCAAACGCAAGTAGTCTTTGAAATTTCAAAGCGCTTAGAATTTCTTGAAATTTGACACTGATGCTGTATACACTAGGGTATCTAAACATCCAGTGATATTTCTAAAATAGCACAGCTAAAAATACACCAAAATCCATGCTCTTGGAATCAGTTGAAAACTTGAAGTCTTGAACCATATGCAAATCTTCCAATTGGGTACTCAAATATGTAATTATTTTTTCAATCTACCCAAAGTTGGGAATTGCTAAAAATCGCAGTTGGTAAAGATAGAAACCGCTAAAAATAGCAACCTCTCAGATTTTCCTGAAATTTGAACTCCATGCACATCTCCCCAAAGGGTATCCAAAAATATGATAAGATCTTGAAAAAACATGTGTATGCAAGAACCGGCCTGACCATACCATTTGGGGGTCTTCGACATCCCATACTGCATTGAACTTGTGAGTATGGGGTGGCTGCTCTACTTGAATACCTTGTCCATCAGATGTACTTGTATAAAATGTGACCTGTTGAAGTACCTGTCCTACCAACAACCCCAGATTAACAAAAACATGCAACCATGTGCCAAGTCTAAAAGGCACTAACGAACTGTCAATGTTGCATGGATGGACTGACCAACCAATCCATCCCGTAATGTACCCACAAACAAAATAATGTAGGAACTCTAATTGGATATTGATGAAATCCAATCTGGATGCCAACATGTGTTACAATGGTTAAAAACTTAACATATTGTAGAGAAGTTTTGTTGATACAGAATTTAACTTGTTAGTTGTTGGCAGCTAGTTTGGTCAGAAATAACCCATAAATTTCCTCTCTGACTGTTACTCAGCACATTGACTCAGCTCAGGACTGAAATAAGCCATATTGAATCAACTTGGCAACATCTTGGGAATTCAAGTTGTAGTTGGCAACAACTTGACGAATATTACTCGCAGTCATGAGTACATGCTGAGTAATTGAAACATGGAAAAAACTTGGCAGTCTCAGAACTATTATTTTTCTTAAAAATTTAATGTTCTTTTTGTGTAGTTTTAGCTGAGGCTGACTCATGCTCATACTCTCCACCCTTGTTAAGTTGTTCAAGTCATGTGACTATTGGTGACAATTAGAAAATGGGTGATATTTTGTTCAAATTTTGATCATTTGATGATTACAGTTCTTATTAAGATGATCAAAATTAGCTATGGGTAAGAAGTAGCTTTGTCTTAATGATGCTTTTGTAGGCCAATTGATTCCCATTGTATAGCCTATGGCCAGAGTAGATGAAAGACCTGTCGGGATCATTTCCTTCAAGGCTTCATATAATAAACAGAATTCCAATGATGTAGTACATGTTTGAATGTAGACTATTAAATTAGTTTTGTGTTTTTGTTAATGCTTTCACAGGTGGACATATTTGAAATGTGGAATCCTGTGGTAATTGTTTGAATTTCTCAACGTTTCGGGCAGAATAGTTCAGCCCATCATCAGGAGATACGTTGAAGGTGTTCGCTTTGCCTTTTCTGACCTGAGGTTACAATAAATTAATAGTCGTGAGGTGAGGAATGTAAATTGTTGGGTCGGTTTTTAGGTTTGTGGTCGGTGTGCGGATGGTGAGTTGAGATTTTTAATTTAATTATGTGTTTTGTTTTGTTTTATGTCTTAATAAGTTATACATTTTTTAATTATTTAAGGGTAAGAATTATTATTTAATAATGGTAAGAATTATTATAGTTTAGGTTCATTTTAACAAGGGTAAGAATTATTAAAACAAAATTAATAAGTTAAAAAGAATTATTAATAAGTTATAAAAAGTTTTATTATTAAGGTAAGAATTATTATTAATTATTTAAAAATTTAAAGTTTTGTGAATGATTATTATAGTTTAGTTTTATTAAGAATTTGTTTTTTGTAAAATTTATTTTAAAGTGTTTAAAAATATATAATTTAAATGTTTCTTTTCGTATAAAAATAAATGTGGTTAAATATTTTTAATGTTTTTAGGTTTAATTTTACATATTAGGGTTTTTTAATATAATTAAATTAAATTGTCTTAGTTTGGGTTTTTCACAATTAGATGTAAAGCTTATAATCTTTTAGGGTTTTTTTTTATTTAGAATATTTTAGAGTTTTAACTTTTAAGTTAGTACATTTGTTTGTTTATGTTTATTATTTTTTATATTTATATCAAGGTTTCATTAGTTTTGCGTTGTTTTAATTAATTTTCCTTGTTCACTTAATGTTTCACTTTTCATGCAGGAATTTTTTTTGCTATACTTGGAGGCATGCTATTTATCCCTGGGTTTTATTACACCAGGCTTGCATACTATGCTTACAAGGGATACAAAGGGTTCTCCTTTTCAAACATTCCACCAGTTTGAGGAATTTCACAGCTACTACACCACTGTTGACAATGACTATGGTTAACAGAACTTCTATGCATTTTACCTTCTGTTCTGTTAAGCAGTTCTACACAAGAACTGTTATTTTGTTTTAAATTTTAAATCCTTTAAATTTTCAGAGTTTCCTCAGATAATTATAGATCTTGTCAAATAGTGAAACTGCTTAGTCTTCCTCATTTTGGATTCAACTTTGTGGATGAGTTTAGCTTAATCCATATTTTGCCTCCTTTAAATTCATGTTATTGTGAAACCCTGCAACTGAGTTAGGGTTGGTGAGTTACATAACTGAGTATTGCTCAGGAATTCACAAACTGGACTACACTGTACAGAAAATATTGTTTATACTTGCATTCTTTCTTGTAGCTCTAAACATTATTTTGGGAAGTGTAAGTGAAAGGATGATGTATATGTTCGTCTTCAATCTGGTCCCAATTTTTTAGAATTGTTGTTCTCTTCAAGTATATCTATCTATCTATCCATTTATCATCTACTATGTTTCAAAGCTCAAAATGCTTTTGCAAGTTTCCTTGAATTCGTTGTTTTTTAAGTGACACCAAACCCAAAGAATACCCATCATGCAGAACATGTCTATTTGGAATTTTGGAGTCGGTTCAAGGAATTGCAATTTGCAAGTGTTTAAAACTTTAATATCAACAACAGAGTGCCTCAAACTTGGGGGGTAGTTTAGATCTTCACTTGATCTAAAATTATGGTATTCAATCTGAAATTTGATGTGCCAGTGTTCCTTAAACTTGCAGCTTTCTAGTACAAGTGATTTTGGCTTGTATCCAATACCCTGGTTTTGACCCTTGGAATGCATTGGATCGGATTATGTATGAATTGTTGATGTATGGTTATAATGATGGGAGTCTACCCATATGATTTTAAATACATGACCCTGAGTTGTAAATATGCTTGTATGGATTCCTAGTGCCAGGCTTAAGGCCAAGGCTCGACCTTAGAATGTCTAGGCATTTAGATGCTGTAATTATTCTCTGTATAAACTTTGTGGTAGACTTACCACAGTGCACTCAAAAGGCTATCTAAAATTTAAATGATAATGCTGAAATATAATATTATAATGGTCCAACATGGCTGCAGAGAGCATGGGCTGGTTATGATTCCACAAGAGAGGAGAGGAAATGGGGCCTGTGAGAAAGTAGCCCTCTGTTGCCAAATGTCAGGCTAAAAACTCATATGATCTTTTCCATCACGTGCCTTAAATGAAGCTTATCTACATCCTTTGACTTAGAAAGCCAATCGTGAACGCATGTAGAGGTTGGTGAGAAAGTCTACCTCAAGTAGTTATGAAAGTATGGGCATAGAACAATCAATTTAGAAAAGTGTGGAGGGTCCTTCATTCTCCTACCTCATTGGAAATCAACTCTCATTTTAATTCTCATTCTCACCATTCTTGTGTTGATTCTCTCCACCAAAACTCCATGCTACATTCTCTATTGGTTACTCGATGATCCAAATCTGAAAATGACCAAAATCAGCTCTATGATGAGTAATTTGCAGAGCTTGGATGGAAGATAGGTACACTGTAGATGAGCATAGAGGCTGGGTAAGTTAGGAAGCTTTCCCCCATTACATATTAGTATTTAACCGCTCATTGGCTGCTTGAGAGCGCAATTTTACTCCCAGGGTATTTAGAGAAGGCAATCAATGAATTGCGCTCATTTGTCTACACTGAAGAGCACTGGAGGGGAAGGAGATTTTTGATGCACTGTTGAATAGAGAAGGAAGATCTTCCTTTGTGTTGTGTAAGGTAGTGGAAGAGTGCCATGGCTGATTGATGGTTGGTGAAGACCGAGGTGCCTGGAGTGCTTTGTAGTGAGCAGATTGGCTGAGCCATGAGAGAAATTGGGTTGGGTTGAGTACATTGTAGGCCTGTAGCTTTGGTTCCTTTGCCTTGGTGCCCTCACAGCTTGGCTTGGGGGTGGCATCTACACTGGATGCCTATGGTTGGATGGAAAATTTCTCGTACACAGCGAGTCTCTTGGACAATCTTTGGTTAAAAGCTAAGTGTTCTATCTCTATTTATAATCACTTGAATTCGAAATATATGTATTGTGCCTGCTGTGTGTGTGAAAGTGCTTAATTCTGAATATAGGCATGGCTGCCATGAATTTCAGTTAGCATATCTTTAATTATTTCACTACATTTTTTATTTGCACCCTTTCATGCATTTGAATCTTTTTGGGTTTCTATGGAAAACCACCTCTGTTATGTTATGATGAATTGTTTTCTTAATGGCCCAGAATTTTTAATGGGTTGTAAGTGGCTTCTTGTTCTATGGCTGGTAGTGCATAGAAGTGTATGCTACATTGTGTTTTAAAGGGATTTCAATGTTTTTCAAAATTGAGCTTTGTTATGCACATCAATTTCCTTTTCCCAGTCAACAAAAGTAAAAATAAAATAAAATACGAGAAATAAATAGCAATGCAGCACATATACTTAGATCATTACATGGAACTTTGTACACCAAGCTTTTGTTACAGTGACCACAACTATTACATGTGTTTTCTTCTTTCTCCCTCTCATTTCTATTGCAAGTTACTTATTTTTACAAGTGATTTAGATTACAACATTACAAGTTATACATGGTTTCTGATTGGAGTTCCTAGGGCCAACAGTCACAGAAGCTGGAGGCCGAATGCCATGTTCATGTAGCTTCTTCTCCTGCACTTTGTGCCCCTCGTTTTTTTATACTTTATCATGTGGTCCTATGGCCTTCATATTGTTATGGTACTCTAGTTTCCGCAAATGTGCATTGCAGCTTCTATGCCCTCGCAATATTGAGTTGTCAGTCTTCTAATTCTGTAGAATGAATCTTTATCTTTCCCACTTGGGTTTTTGGTTTGTGGGTCTCTCTTTTTGCTTGTGCATTAAGTGTGTCAACTTTGCAACCTTGGATTGCAGTCCCAAACAGCACTGGAGCTTGACTCTTCATCTCTGCAATAACCTTGGGGTTCTTGGCGTTGCATTCTTCATCTGATCTGCAACTTCATCTTGTGATGTTTCACACACCCTGCAGCCTGGGGTGATGGCTTATCAGATCCTGCACACTTGCGTGATTCTTTGATCAGATTTGATTATCTGACGCAGACCATCATAGCAACATGATATTCCCAGAAGAGTCATATTTGGTTGAGCACGTGTAATGGATGGATATCTAAGGTAATCATAGCAACCATCTTTTTTTGTGTGTTGTTTTTTCCTTTTATAATGGCAGTATCCATTGGTAACCATGGATTTTTTATTGGACTGATAGAACCAAGAAATAATATTGTTTTCATCTCTTTTCTCTAGCGCAGCCCAGGTCCTTAGTTCTTCCTGTTGGCATTCTATACTGAATTTTCTCCATTTGGCCTTGGATGTTATTAGAGATGGATCTAGTGATCCTTGACTTACATCATTATTTATATTCCAGTTCCTGGATCCATATCCACTGCTCTTCTCCCGGAGCAGTGGCCTGCTATCAGAGTTTAGGGTTTTTCAGACTTTAGCTTACATTGATACTTCACTTTATGTATCTTATTTATAGGAGCCGTTTTGATGCTTCTGCTTTGTAGTGACATCATTGTATCTGGTAGTCCCATTGAATTACTTTTGTTGGCTCATATTGTTAAAGGCCTGGCATATTTAAGTGGTAATTTTATGTATGGGATTGTTGTGCAGTTGATAAAGATGAAAATACACCTAAAAATTGAATGATTCTAAGCAACATACATTTGAATACATATTAGTGGTAATTTTATGTATGGGATTGTTGTGCAGTTAATAAAGATGAAAATACACCTAAAAATTGAATGATTCTAAGCAACATACATGTGAATACATATTTCAAGTTTGCTGAAGTGCTTTTGGCTTTTCACTGCTTCCTGATGAACCATTTTGTGGGCATTAATGATACAATGATCACAAGGAAAAATCATGTGGATATGGACCCACAATTTTCAACTTGGGAGGCGGGATCAGTGAAGGGTTTCCAGGCCCGTATGTCTAAATGTTGGCTGCCAGCTTCCTTTAGGGATCGGGAATCCTCATAGTGGCTTTCTGAGTCAATGGCAGAAAGTGCACCCTGCTGCACGCCGCAGGTTTTGCAGCGGACCAGCAAAGTAGGTGGCTAGACTCTGTAGTGGGCTGGCAAACTCCATAGAAATCCAAGGGGATCTTTATTGGGGATATCAAGCTTGGATACAGTTGGGACGACTGTGCTTGGCTTCTTCCTATTATGCAGGCAGTAAGTGGAACCAATACAGCTTCTGCAGAAAACTTGTACATTCAATAAAGTAGAGTTGTAGATGATATGAGAGGAAAACTCTTAACCCGAGGAAAAGATGAAGATCAGGGTCAAAATAAAATGGTGTAACGAGTTAGAAATTTTGGGCAAAGGCCTGTTAATGTAAGTAAAAAGAATTATGCCAGTAAGGATCCAACATATTTTGGTGTGATGACGTCTAAACAGGCAACTTGTTTTTTCATTTATTTAGGTGCGATCATGTCTAAACGGGCAACTTGTTTTTCATTTTGAAACTGGGTCAAGGCAGCCTTGTAGGTTTAAAATTTTTAGTTGAAATGATGTCAATGAGGATAACTGCCCATCAAGCCAAGCATTGGGTTTTGCATTGCGTATTCTCCTCAATGCAACCCATCTCATAGCTGTTTTGATTTCTAGATTTCTAAAAGTTCATAATCCTTGTTTGCTGCAGTTTTCTGATTAAGGTGTATAAATAGTTAATCTTCCTTGAATGAACTACATTTCACTTCTAGCAATTGAGCCGGAAATGAGATAATACTGTCCCTTCCATTGATAAGACTTATGAACTTGTAATTTACTTTGTACTTTTTGACAAGTTAATTTATAATACCCAGAGACAATTTATATTACTAGAATCAGTAATCACTTTTTTATATTTATCATCTCTGTCGAAGCCTAAACCAAGGGTTTGCTACTTCCAATATATCAAGATAAATCTTGAGGGTAAAATCAAGAATGTATTACTTTTGCTCAGAGATGTTGCTGCTGCTTCTTATCGAGCAATTGTGCAGTTGCAGTTGCATTATGACTGTAAAGTAGAGGTTGTCTTCGATGAAATGGCCTTAAAATAATAGTCCTGGTAAGAACTTGCATCCATTTATACCGAACTCGTAACAATTTTAATCCATAATAAAAAAAAAAAACAATTTTAAGATGCTCACTTTAATTTAGTGGTCATGTTTTCCTCGTGTATCCTTTGACATGGATTGAATATATTCTCTAGCTAATTCTAGATAAGGAGTCCTGAGTTCCCATATATCAAGATAGATCTTGTGGATAAAACCAAGAATGCAATAATTTGTTCATTTTTGCTGCTGCTGATTACATATGGAGCAATTTGCAAGCTGTAATTGAGTGATTTCCAACATATCAAGATAGAACTTGTGGATAAAAACAAGATGTAATAATTTGCTCATTCTTGTTGGTGTGGCATGGTCCTCTTTGATGGAATAGCCTTAAAAAGATAAAACAATAGTCCTCGTCAGAGAATACACCCATTTGTGTCCACACATGCATTTATCAATTTTGATCCATATGGAATCCATTGTTGGGGCTGGTAAAGTCCTAAAATGGTCTATTTCAACTAATTATTATCAATTGTTTGTTGATTTTCTTTGGTTTATGATACCCATAGGTATATTAATGACAATCATGTGAGATGTATTCCCCTCCATTGTTTGGGGTTATGCTGTTCTCAGTGCCCATCTGACTTGTTGAAAATTTCATACAGGTTTATGCAAAAAAAACAATCCGTGTTGTGACCGTATGAAATTCAGATTCGATTCATATAGAAATTGTCCATTAATTTTTTTCTGCATGATAATCACGGAACCTTTAATATCCATCCATCTAATGTTATATTACTCATTAATTGTGCTGTGATGCTCAGTGGGAGATTTTCTAAAATTTGAATAATTTTCATGCCAGCGTAATGTATACTCTTGTGTTTTTTAGAATCGCAGTTTTTCATTCCTTTATTGCAATGCCTTGCTTGCATTTGTTTCAAAGATTTTGCTTATTAATCTCTTTCCAAATTAGTGTATTTAGTTTATATAGAGCGTAAATGTTTGCGTCTGTTTTATATATATGTGAAATTGTCTCTTCCGAGGAATAGTTCAGAGATAACTGCAGAATCAGTCAGAAGAAAGTTCAAGCTGTTATAACCACTAAATTGCAGTCCTTACAATAATGCTACGGCGGTTACACCCTGTTGTGTCATAAATCTCTATCGTGTTATCTTTTCTGTGAAAGACAGTTGCCTTTCCTATGAAAAAGATACCAAGAGGCAGGTTCTGTACACTGACGATGGGAAGCTATTCTCATCTACATTAGTCTAGAATAGAGGCAGGAAAGGAATATATGTGGACACAGTGGCAAACTAAACAACCTGCACAACCTGCAAAATTATCTACCCTATTCTGCCTTTGAAACAGAGAAATCAACTATTGGAAGTGGTCTTATTTAGTCGACTTCAAAAAAGTGGAATGAACTGATAATAAATTGCACGAATGTTTTCTTATTATCTTTGTAGGGCCCATAAGCTCTATTGGTTACGCGCACACATTCAATAGCGGCAGTGCTCAAGGTAGCCTGAAAGGCTTAAGTAATTTGACAATTATTGTCTTCCTCGTCGGTTTTTGGAATTCAACTAGTGAAAACACTTTTCCTTTTCCAAAAGGAGTTGGAGTTATTTAACAATTATCTTTTTCTTTTCCAAAAGGAGTTGGAGTTATTTAGCAATTATAGAAGATTACGATTTTCCAGTTGATTTTTTTACGGAATCTGATAATTTAAAAATGGCAAGATCCTAAATTTTCATTTGTCAGATCCATTTTTTTTTAAAATCTATTTTTTATTAAGAAATGAATCCATAATGGCAAGATCCATAATTTTCATTGCTCAGATCCAATTTTTTATTAAAAAATGAATCCAAAAATGGATTTAGAGTGTTCAAAAGCCCCTGGCATCCGTATTATGCAATCTTACCACTTTATATTTGCAATTCAAAAAATTACAACTAGATTTTAATATGAAAAATGGTTAGAAAATGATTTAGGAAAAAGAAAAATAATCTAATCTTTCGACTATACCTTTCCAGAAAAAACTTAAAATATTTTCAATTTGAAATTCTGAACATGAACTTGCTGTAATGGATAGCTCACTCTTTTTTATTAGTTCCCTGAAAATGGTGTAACGTTATACTTAAAAAAGTACAGTATTTATAAACCGACCTTTTAAAAATATTTTCAATTTGAAATTTTGAACATGACTTGCTGTAATGGAATTTTTTTTATTAGTTCTCTGAAAATGGTATAACGTGATACTTAAAAAAGTACAGTATTTGTACTTATACCTAAAAAGGTGCTGGTAAGCTGACCTTTTGAATTTGAATTTGTACTTGCCTCAGGGATCTCTCTGTTCAAAAATAGTTTTTTTTTTAAGTTTCCTTCTTGTTTCTTTCAAAATTTCAAATGTTTGTACATAGTTTCCTTTTTGTCACTCTTATTACGTGACTTGACATTTAATTTTCTGTAATTCATTTTGCCACTACTGCAGGTTGCATGAGAAAAGCCTCATTATACAAAAAAATATTTTTTCAGTGGTTGGACTGCAATGCAACCTAGAATTTTTTTGAGAAACTAAAGCCAATTTTTGTTTATATATATATATTTATTGTATTGTAGGTTGCATGAGAGAAGGTTTTTTCAGTGGTTGAAATGAAATATAACCTAGAATTTTTGAAAAACTTAAGCCCATTTTTGTATATATATATAAACAGTAGATGTTTATAGGAAATAACATGACTCGGATGATTATGGGGGCACCGTAAATCTAATGGAAGGTACAAGGCAGGTTGTAAAACCCATTCAGATTAGTTGGGGCTGCAAAACTGATTATAAGCATCCAATTTTATAGTTATTAAAAATAACTAAATATTGCATGTTAAGTTTTAATGTGTAACCTATTTGTATGAGAGTAGTGAGGTGTTTTAATATGGGGAGAAGGTGTCACTTAATGTAACATTACCAAAAATAAAAAAAAGTAAATAAAAATATTCATGTTGCCTTATAAAATAAAAAATCAAAACCAACATAAATCCATCTTAAACCTTGGATTTATTAAGTAGGATGAGGGATCCAATTTCCTGAGATATACAAATTTAAGATAAAAAAAATTACATTTCAAGAAATTAGATTCCTCTCGGTGTTTGATAGGATTGAATTTAGACAAGTACCACATTCAAGCCACCATATAATATATAAGTAGTAATTACAAAAGAAAATTAAGCCATCAAACTATTTGAATTTGATACAAATCAAGATTTTAAACAAATCATGTTTTCTAAATTTAATAGCTTTTTTCATGTAAAATACCTAACATCAATTTCACAAGCTAAAGCATGGAATTGGGCCTGTTTGAAACTCTCTGGAAGACTCTGGCTTAAAGGAACTGCGATATGTTAAGTCTTAATCCATTTTCTTTTCATTTCATCATCTAATTAGGTGAATGTTGTGTTTCTTCAGCGTTCATATTTAGATTACAACAGAAATTATTTGCACCTTATCAAATATGATTTATTTGCCATATTTTAAAAAATAAACAAAAAAAAATAACACAAGTCTTTTGATACTCATAATATATAGGATTATTCCCTCCTTAAGTTTAGTAAGACATGAGCACAACCATTTTCATTTCACATTTTTCCTTTGCATTGTGTCAATATTAATTCTCATACATAGATGCAAACATTGAGAACTTCATCAGACATTGAACACAAAAACAATTTAAAGATTTCCGTGTGAAACAACTATATTTTTACACTGCTCAACCAGTCAAAAAATGTATACAATTTACACCTGTGATGGTTCATTTCCTAACATTTCAAGCCAAAAGCCAAAAATTTCTTTGCTTGCGGCTGTTAATTACATACCCACCAATTCTCTTGCTCTGCTTTCTGACAGCGAGTGTGAGACAATCTGCATTATCAATACAGTATTGTACCAATCCCCCTTTCTTCCTTCCAAAAATCCTGCACCATTTTTGCAATGTATAAGCATGTTTCTTCTAGCTGTACAAGGAACAGCGTAATAATATTTATTCATACCTCTCAAGTAATGAGGGCCTTGTCTGCCCCAACACCAGCAGAGAAGCTTCTAATTTCTTGACGAGGCGGACAATTGTAGTTGCCCTCTCTCCTTGCGTTACCAGTACTTCAACATTAACCTGAATAAATGATAATAATCTATTTAACATTTATGTGAAGTAGATGAAAACAGGTAGAGGTTTATTTTACATATTGAGATTAGACTTATGACAGCAAGCCCAAGGCTTACATGGTTTTTACTTGCTTTGACTGATTAATATCAAGAAAGCTCAAATCCTACTTGTACCCAAAATTTTAATAGCTTGTAACCCCTTTTTTGTGCACTCACATCCTGACTTCCTATGGGGCTCTTGTAATGAACATTGTTATAATATCACAATATTGTGTCGATTTTTATTTTTATTTTTAACACAAGAGGGTCACTATAATGCACCATTATTTTGACAAATACAATGGACAGAATTCACAATAAACTCAGGTTTGCCAAAGGGGCATTGGTTTATTAGAGAGCTTGACCGAGTGTTAAACTGTCCACTCGAGTTCATTTTCACTGTGGTTTTCCCATCCAATTGGCATGCCAAGAAGGGATGAGTCTGAGTGCCAATCTGGAGAAGTCCATGTTATGGGGTGCAACCCTAAATCTCAAGAGATACCTTTAACATAGCATATAAGCTGAAGGAAGTCCATGTTATGGGGTGCAACCCTAAATCTCAAAAAGTATTTCTAGAAACATCTTCAATAATATAATCATAATAACAAAAAGAATCAACCTCATAGAGACTTTGGTTAACTTGCAAGGTTGACAAACTATTAAGCCCTTCACCAATTTCCCTTGCTGTGGTCAAGCCATCTTATTGTAGATCAAGCCCATAGAGACCTTGGTTAACTTGCAAGGTTGACAAACTATTAAACCCTCCACCAATTCCCCTTGCTATGGTCAAGCCATCTTATTGTAGTGGAAAATTCGTATGTTAGGATTTTGTTCCACATTAACACTTCATTCTCACACCACTTGCATGACATGTTAAAAATGAATGAAACTGGGTGTATGTCCTAATGGGTGTATGTCCTAAAATAATTAGGTGAAACAAATACTTCTCAAGCCTGGAACCCAGACCCCATGTTGAATAGTCTACTCCTCAAACCTGGCACCCCAGCTGAAGATATGATATGCAGTGCAGCTCTTGATCTTATTGTGTCTTGGTTGAATAGATAGCACTATTCTTGCCCTCAAAGAGAATGTTGGGGTGTGCTTATAATGTACTCTTACCAAGGCACAGAGATTCAATTTAAAAGAAAAAGCTAAAGCGATTGTTATTCAATCCTTAAGGAATCGCATGTGCATACCATTTCTCTGTGGAAAACTCACCTGCCAGAGAATTGTGGTTTCTCCTCTTGGGCTTAGTTCCCTTAGCTAAGTGTAAGCTTATAAAAAAGAAAAAGAAAAGCAAAATAACCCGTCACAGCACCCTTTGCCCTTAAAGCACTGTACATATTATTTGCATAGAGAGAAAAGGAAAAGGCCACGTTATTATAGAATTCTCTGCTTTCTTTTAGGCACAAACTATACTAATATTCAAAACAGAAAAGCCTGTCATATATACCTCTGGTCTGTGTGCTTTGCAGAGGCCTTTCAAAGACGTAACCAACTCACGTTCTTTTGCATTAACCAGCCTCTTCGTTTGAGAAGGATCAATCACATCAGAAAACCCATCTGGAAAGATCGATCCATTAAAAAAAAGACTCAGAACACATTTAACTACCCACAATTACATCTAGATAACCAGAATGATCATCGATGCACAGATAATAAGCACCTATGCACATAAAGTTGGGATTATTCTGATCATCAATGACGTTCAAGAGAGTGACTGTATCGAAAGAATTCACAACATGCGACAGCGCCCACAAGAGAGCGTGCTTGGCTTCTTTAGACCCGTTCACCGCCACAATCACTCTCTTCCTGGAATTCGAACTCGCCTTCTCCCAGTCTTTTTCAGAAAACTTCCCCGAGCCCTTGCTGCCGCTCAGCTGTCGCAGGATCGAACCCCCGCCTCGCATTTTCGAAATCCCCTTCGACTCTCGCACTTCTCCAGCATCTTGCAAGTTGGGTATCCCGGTATTTCTATGAAGGGAGAAACGTGAAGAGAGGAAATGGTGGAAGCGCAGTCACGGGTGCGGAATCTGTGTCAGCACAAATCCAAATTTTTTGAACATGATGCGAGAAGGTAGGAATTTGAAATCATTTTGGCTTTTGGAACATGTGTTGTCCTCATCTTCGGAACCTGTGTGTGTATATGTTCATTGTCACGGGCTCCCGTACGCATATATTTGACCGGGATTTGGACGTGGTGAATGGTGACAGCCTGACAGGATTGTATTGTATTGTGCTTTGAATCCCATTCTCCAATCAATCATGAAGAAGCCATATCCTCCGGGGCTACCCTTTGTCCTTTATCAATATCTTGAACTCCTCTCAGATAAATCTAATTTATACGACACTGAAGCAGCAGGAGACTTTTGGGTACATTGGCAGGTTGGTCTGGGTCCGGGTCCAGGATGGCAAGAGCTATCCATTGAGCTGCAGAGCATGTGGTTGCAATAGGTTTGTTGACCGTTGGATCTCGAGCGGTTCGAAATCCAAGGGTTAACAAACCTATTGCAGCCACATTAAATGCTCTGCAGCGTAATAGATAACTCTTGCCGTCAGAAATCGGGATTGAGATTTTTTTTACAACTGCTATTGTTTGTGTGTCATTTTAGTGATGGCCAACACCATCTCATTTCCACATCATACTATTAAATGATGTAGAGGGTGGTGTACAGAATCTTACATTGCTTTTAATGTACTCCACAGCTTTTAATGTTGACATGTTTAGTGGTTAATATTAGCCGTTATGGTTATGTATCATGTCATTGTAGTATAGTTAGTTGTATATAGTAGTTGTGCATTGTCCATGTCAATGAGTTGTGGATCTTACATGGGATTTTTTTTTACAGTTGCTGTAGTTTGCGTGTCATTTTAGTGACGCTAACACTATCTCATTTCCACATCATATTATTGAACGATGTATAGGGTGGTGTACATAATCTTACATTATTAAATGATGTATAGGATGGTGTACATAATCTTACATAGCTTTTAATGTATTCTACATAGTGTTTAATGTTGACATGTTTAGTGGTTAATACACGATAAATATTAGTTCTTATGGTTGACATTAATGTATCATGTAGTTGTATTATAGTTAGTTGTGCATTGGTCCATGTCAATGAGTTATGGATCTTACATATGTGATGGTGATAGTAATAATTTTAAGGAATATATATATATATCAAATGTAGCAAATGAGTTAGGGGTCTCACCTAATGGGAACATCAACCATCATCATATAAATAAAATCATATTAATTTAAAAAATTATAATTAAAAAAATCAAATTATAATTAATAATACTAAATTCTCATTAAATCTATTACTTATTCATAATGCAAATTGCAATTAACTACTTTATCTTTTATATAGAAAGTAAATTCCTTTTATTATACCATTTATTTAATTTATAATTATTATCTAAATATAATATTCATAATTATAAATACTTTCATAAAAATATAATCTTTTTAATACAAATGTATAAATCCTCTCATTAAAATTGTCATGCTTTGTAAATTTTCTACAACTTCTAATCATCACAAACATTTATAATTATAAATTATTTTAAAATAACTTTATATTTAAGTTATCCCTATTATATTATAATAAATAAACACTTTTTCATTATAATAGTTATGATTGTTAATTGTCATTTTGTAGAAGGTTACTATAACTTATAATTAAGTCATACAAGAAGGAAATTATCCTTTCTTTAAAAATATTCTTATTCTTTTTCACAATGTGGTAAATCGTAATGGTGAGCACTTTTCACATTGTTGTTAGACACAATGTTTCAAATCTCCTCGTAAGTACTCTTTATAGTTACATAAAGTACTTTGTTATTTTTTAATAATTAATTAGGGTAATTTGAATTTTTGTTATTTTTATTTATTTATTTTGTGTTTTTTATGATGATGATGATTAACATTTTAAAGATCAATTTTGATTTATCAGATCTTAAGAAGGATAATACTTGGTTTACTTGAAAGTTTGTAAAGAAACTTTTCAACCTCGCTATAGTTTTGGCAAGGTAGGAGGTTATAAAGGTTTGTATTATAACAAATATTGTGAAACTCATATTTAATGTCGGTTTAAGCAAGACACTCTAAGAGAAAGTGGTTTTCATCCTCAACGCTCATAGACTCACACAGATGGTAAACCCTTTCCGCCCATGGAGTTTTAGGAATAGACCAACGCCCTATTTCACTATGGAGGACATGCAAGTTCGTTCTAATCTTGGCAATACTAGTTTTCTTCCGTGAGCTAGTTACTACCGAGAGATACTTCTGCTCTTCCAAGTTAGGATTAATGACCTCCTTATAGTATCTTAATTTTCTCGTAACCGCTAAATTTTCCTCACTAGAATTTCTCTTTAAACTTAGAAGTAATAATATTTTTGACATTATCAATGTTCTGCAAAATGTCGTTTTCATCAATGCCCCAATGGTTTAACCAAGCCATAGTATCTTTACACCAACACTGCTTGAGGCGTAGTTGGTTTTGCGATAGAGTTTAAAGCAATTTTAGGAAGTCTCTCGTTTCCCATGTTATTTATCTTATGCTTGTACATCAGGTACCTAGTCATATCCATGCTTTCGATGGGGGAAAGACCCACTTTTATGAGGAGAATAGGATAAGGCGTATCGATTTTAATTTTGAGGTTATAAGCTATAAACTACTTCTAGATTTGCTCAATCTTCCTCCAAGATTTTCTGCAAATGCTGCACCCCAATACTTCACAACCATAGAAGATAACAGGGATGACAAGAGTTTCAAAGAGGAACTTCTTTTTATCCCACATGACTAGATTGGTTGATTTAAGGTTATTTTCAAGACCAAAATAAGCTTTCCACCCTCCATTTATCTTTTTCTCAATGCTATAATTCCAATTGAGCTTGTGATGAATATCAATTTCGAGATACTTGTAAGAAGTCACTTCATCTAGATTTCTATTATCATAAATAAAATTTGCATAGGTGTCTTTCTTAGATTTTTTAATCATGATTTTTGTCTTGTCGATGTTAATAGTCATACCCATGTTAGAGAAAAAACATTTAAGAATTCTTAATTGCTTATCGAGATCAGAAGGATGCCTTTCCATAAGAACAATATCATCAGCATAAAGTAGGAGGATGATAACTATCCCATCTAAGATTGTACTGGTGCAACTTGCTTCTTCCAAACACTTTTCTAGCTTATCAATGTAAATGCCAAAAATGGTAGGGGAGAGGGGGAAACCTTGTTTAATTCACATATTACAATTTATATCCGTTGTCCACCCCTCATTACTCTTAAAATTGGCAATGACCTTTTTCGTATAACCTTATCGTGGCAACTCTCAACTCAAAAAGAACCTTAAGCTCCTCTAGCCTATTCCACATGTTATTTCTAGGCACTGTATCAAAAGCTTTTCAATATCCACAAAGCAACAAAATAGGCCAGACTTATTATTATGACATTCCTCTGCAATGATCATAAGCATAACGAGGTGGTTCGTCGTTGAATGATTCCTTCTAAAACCTGCTTGGCCTTTATCCTGCTTCCCTTCAATTTCTGGCCATTTTGATATTCTTTTCTAAGATATTACCATATAACTTAGCTAAGAGAGGGCTAATCATAATAGTCTGATAATTAAAGGGGCCATTTTTATCACCGCTTTTGAAAATAGGAATAATGAGGCTTTGAGTCTAAGGTGTAGGAAACCCTTGCTTGACTGCTAGATTAAAGAGTTTGTAGATGTGCGGGATGAGGACACACCCTCAATTTTTAAAGATTTCTGCTTAGTAGCCTTTAATGTCTTTGGCTTTTCCATTTGCTAAGCGCTTAACCCTGAAATCTATGTCTTCTAACGAGAAAACTTCTTTCGTTGTAAGAAGGGTTTGAATGCTATCTCTGATATCTGGGGATTCATAAAGATTTTTAAGATAGGAATTCCAATATTTTAAAGAAATTTTATTGTCTTTTTTTGTTTTGCGAGTTAGAATTTGCCTCCAGAATTTCTTAGGAGCCACCTTGGAGAGGTGTAGGAGATTTTTCTGTCTTTTACTTAGATAATGCATTTTTCTTCTTCTTTTAATTAAGGCTTTGTAGCGATTTATCTTGTCCATTTTTATCAAATTTGTAGTAGCTTGCTTAATTTCTTTTCTCGCATCTTCACACTCTTGATCATATCAAGGGTTGGTTCTACTATTGCTTGTTTTAGTCAAGACTTCAATAGAGAACTTGTTAATGGAGGACGAGAGGGTTGTAGCAAAATTATGGTAGAGATTTTCTGTATTATCCATACTAGATAAAGGAAATAGTTCATTTTTTAGATCATGGAGAAAAATGTCAGCTTTATTTTTATCGAAGATCAAGTGCTTTTGGCAATGATAGTTTTCCTCCTTGGGATTGCTATGCATGACAATATTGAGAGTTATAATTAAAGGTCTATGATCAAAGTCGGGCTCATGGTTGTTGAAGATGTTGAAATCTATTAATTTGTTGTATAGAGGGATATCAGATATAACATAATCTACCACACTACTGCCAAGCCTATGGATACAAGTCATTCGGCTAGAGTTTAGCCATTTTGTGAAACCGTTGCAAAAAATAAGATCTTGAGCACTACAAAATTTGACCAGTTCAAAACCGAATAAATTGAGCATTATAAAATATGATGTTGGTTATTTTTATTTTTATTTATTAATTTAATTTTCATATATTATATATAATTAATTACAAAAATAGTGTTATTTTAACTTATTCATTAACTTTGTTAATATTATCTTTGTTAATTTTTTTTTCATTTATTTATTTTTATAATATATATATGATGATGATGATGATGATGATTAACGTCCACTGAGATCAACTTTGGTTTATCGGACGTTAAGAAGGATAATACTTGGTTTACTTTAAAATCTTGTTTCTATGCTCAAAAAGCTTGCAAAGAAGCTTTCCAAGCTCACTATATTTTTGGCAAGTTAGGAGGTTATAAAGGTTTGTATTGTAGCAAAGACTATGAAACTGGGATCTAATGTGGGTGTAAGCAAGACATTCTAAGAGAAAGTGATTTTCATCCTCAACGCTAACATACTCACACAGATGGCAAGCCCTTTCCTCCCATGGAGTTTTAGGAATAAATCAATGCCTTGTTTCGCGATGGAGTTCATGAGAGTTTGTTCTAATCTTGGCTATATTAAATTTCTTTCGCGAGCTAGTTACTATCGAATACTTAGGATCTTCCAAGTTAGGATTATTGACCTCCCTATAATATCTTATTTTCTCTTAACCGCTAAGTTTTCCTCACACCATAATTTCTCTTTAAACTTAGAAGTAATAATATTTTTGACATCATCAATGTTTTGCAAAATGTCATTTTCATCAATGCCCCAATGGTTTAACCAAGCCATGGTATCTTTACACCAACACTACTTGAGGTGTAGTTGGTTTTGACTTGAGTTTAAAACAGTTTTAGAAAGTCTCTCGTTTCCCATGTTTTTATCTTATGCTTGTACATCAGGTACCTAGTCATATCCATACTCTCGATGGGGGAAAGACCCACTTCTATGAGGAGAATATGATAATGTGTATTGCTTTTAATTTTGAGGCTATAAGTTATAAACCGTTTCTGGATTTGCTCAATCTTCCTTTAAGATTTTCTAGAAATGTTACACCCCTACTTCATATATATTATAAAAAACTACTTTCTTAATACATTTTAATTTATATATAAAAACATTAATAAAATTAATATTGATTACAACTTTTTAGATATCTTTTTTATATGTTTATAAAAATCTTTTTACATGTTTTATTTAAACTCATTAAAAATAAGTTAATGTATATACTTTTTAAAATTGTTTTCAAATAAATATCAAAATTAATAATAACAAATTTGATTAATTGATCTCACTACACCCATTTTTAAAACCCTAATCAAAAGTTGGTTGATTCCACATAGATACTCTTAACGTCATAATAAGTGGTTGGATGGTTATATATATTAGGAGATATTTGGATTTAAAAATGAGATTTACACAATTTTTTAAATAAAAAATCAATTTCAAGAAGTAGGATTTGAGATGATGTCATCAACTCTATGAAATGCTAAAAGAACAAAATAAAGATTTTAAATTTAAATCACAGGGATAAATTACTATTAATTTTTTTAGTATAATATTTAAGTACTTTATATATAAATAAGCTTTGAATATTTTTTTTAAATATTTAATTACTTTATATATAAATTAATTTTGAATATATTGTATAAAACTTGAAATAAAAATCGTTTTTATTTAAATCATTTAAAAATATAATAATTATGATGTTTAATAAAAAGAGGGAAAAATGTTTAAGGCCATTCCTTTTATTTAGTGTGAAAATGAGTGAAGTTTCTTTTAATAGGTAACCAACCACTTTACGCTCTAGCAGATTAACAAAGATGAGATATTCCTAAGGCTTGTTTGGAGGAAAACTTCATACAAACGATTTTAAAGCAAGAATAACATTTTTCCTCAACTATTAATCGAGAATAACATTTTTCCTCCTTAACTATTTTATTTTAATTAAATTGTTCTTTTACCAAATTTAATATATAAACTAATATTGGAGTTAAATAAGATTGTTTATTTTTTTAAATTTTTTTTGGTATTTACATTGATAAGTTAGAAAAGTGTTTAGTAAAAGCAGGTTGCGTCGATCCAATCTTAGTTGGGATAGTTATCATCCTCTTACTTTATGGTGATGATATTGTTCTTATGGCAATGTGTCCTTTTGATCTTGATAAGCAATTAAGAATTCTTAATGATTTTTTCTCTAATATGGGTGTGACTATTAACATCGACAAGACAAAAATCATAATTATAAAATCTAAGAAAGACACCTATGCAAATTCTTGG
>LPNX010805835.1:115466-188921 GCA_001517045.1 Pseudotsuga menziesii | reverse complement strand
GACTTATCTGCAAAGTAAACTATGCCATCTATTGTTTCATTCAGTTCTTCAAAGCAGTCTTTTCTAAATGTCATGTGTGATGTTGCACCAGTATCAAGCGGCCAACAATCTTTATAAGATGAAAGAGAAGTCATTTCATTAAATCCAAGATTACAATGTGCAAAAATACAATGAGCAGAAGATTTACTAGCATCTTGGTCATCTTTCTTCTGGTTATGCTTGTCTTTGATGGAGTCCCATGAAGCCCAACACTGATCTGATGTGTTCCCAGTCTTTTCGCAACGCTTGCACTGCAAGTCTGATCTTTTGCTTCTGCCCCCTCTGCCTCTGAAATTTCTTCTTCCTTGTCCTCTCTCTTTGCCGCAATATCCCTTGGAAGGGTCTTTGGATTGGCCTTTGCCAGCTAGGGCAGCACCAATACTAGATGCCAAAGAGTGCATCTTTACAACTGTTAGTTTACAATAATAAACTTGATATGACAAAGAGAAAAACAATAACCTTGCAGGTCTACAGTCTCTGCCAAGGTGTACAATGTAAGTTTATAGCATATATATCAGTCAATATATCAAAATATATCAGTCATACATAGGCTTCTTTATATCAGTCACTAGCAATCAGTCAGCATAATATACAGTCTTCAACGCAGCAAGCACTATATATCAGTCATAAGCTGAATGAGGGCATGAACTAGCTTCATGCAATTGGTAATGGCGTGAATATCTCTCTCCACGTAGCTTCAATCAACACATTCAGCTCCACGCAGCTCCTCAAAGCAGCTTCTCAACGCAATATATATGTCTGTCTCAACATAGAATTAGGGTTTACACAGCTCCTAAAATCAACAGCAGTCACCAACACACAGTCTCAAACGCATCAATATATGTCTGCTATATCAATCTCAATATTTTGTAGTCATGAAATATATAATATATCAGTCTTCATTTTCTGACATCTAAAACGAGCAAATTGCGACACAATAGACTGCAAATACTCAGGCCCAAATTATAGGGCAAATACAGATTGAAAGCAGCGCTTCACAGCCACAATACAAAGTGAGGGTTTATGCTAATGTATTGGAAATGTTCTTTCATACTTCAGACCTTTCAACTGCGAGAAACAAAAGCAATGAATAACACAAATAATAGCACTCCACGCTCAACCAGCGTAGCATCCATATATACAACACATATATTCTCAGTCATTGGTAATAAAAGAGACGCAACATACAACACAACATTTTTCAGTCTTCAGACAACATACTTCAACGCATTCTTCAGTCTCACACAGACTTTGCAGCTCACTGATATTTTGGCAGTCTCCTTTGAGACTATCGTCGCCTCCAGTCCGCAATCGATGGCATTACTCACCGCGGGAATGGAAATTATACGCCAACTTCACGTGACTGAGCAATGGGTGCAGTGTATTACAACTCTCCACGCAGGCTCCAACGCAGTTCTTTAAGCTCCAGTAACTCGCAATAGCAGTCTCCACGTAGCTCTATCGTAATCTTTAACGCAGTCTTCACTGATAGTAACCTCCACGCTGGTCGCAGCTCCACGCTGGTGTAGCAGGTCGGAGCTCCACGATTCTCAGGCTCTCAGGCTCTCCACGCAGTCTCCAATGCTCCATCATTCTCTCCATGCAGCAGTCTTCAATCTCCTCCACGCAGCCAGCTCAGTCTTTAGGCATTCTTCATGCAGTACTCCACGTAGCTTCAATCAACAGCTTCTTGTCAACGCCATCACGCTTCACGCTACATGCACATAATATAAGAGCAGTCATGCTCCACGCACACAATATTCCATGGAGTAGCATAAAGAGGCAAAGATATATAGCAGTCTCCAGTAGAGATTCCAAGCACAAACTTGCAACAGCGAGTCGAGTGACTCAGTGAGCTTGAAAGATGACAGTAAATTCACACAAGAGTGCCTTCACGCACTGGATTTAGGGTTTATGAACCGTCAATACAATAAACAGTCAAGACAAACCCTACAGACAAACATATTTATTTGGAATACTCAGCGATGCCGTAGAATGGATTCAACACAGGACCAAATACACGCACTCTGTCAATCGAAACCAACTGTGATGAGTTTTGCCAGAACGGCCACAATAATCATACTTTTCAGTGACAAATACCCAAACCCTACAATGAACAGGAAAGAGAAACTCGGTAGCCAAAATCTAGTGGGTCGGCGTAATTTTTTTAGGAAGGATGGGGAGGCAAAACTATTATTGAACGGGAGGGGGCTCGAAACAGCGAAATCCGCACCATTTGGAAGACTCTCAATCAAAAAAATGGAGGAGTCTCTAAAAACTCAACGTGAAGGAATTGTAACGCATACAATGAATGTATGCAGGCTGGTAGGGAAATGCATGCGACTGGCAGAATGGCAGACTGAGTAGCAGGCAGCCTAAAACGAATTTGACAGAGTGCCAGGACTGAAATGTAGCAAGCAGGAGTTACGGCAGGCAGGCAGCCAAGCTCTGATACCACTTGTTGGTAATAACTCCTGATTCAATTATTCCAATGCAAATGCCTATATTTATACAAATTATATGACGGTTGATCTTCATCAACCTTTTCTCCTTCCTACGTGACTGTTCAGCTAACTATTTATCTATTTATTTATAATATTATAATCCTGTCGGATTATATTCTAACACAAATTTTATTTATGATAATAGAAATCTAGAGGAAGTGACTTATAAGTAAATCGGAATTGATATTCATTACAAGCTCAATTGGAACTATAACATTGAGAAAATGATTGATGGAGGGTAGAAAGCTTATTTTGGTCTTAAAAATAACTGCAAATCAGCTAATTTGGTCATGTGAGATAAAAATAAGTTCCTCTTTGAAACTCTTGTCATCCCTGTTATCTTGTATGGTTGTGAAGTATGGGGATGCAACATTTCTAGAGAATCTTAGAGGAAGATTGAGCAAATCCAGAAGCGGTTTATAACTTACAACCTCAAAATTAAAAGCAATACACCTTATCCTATTCTCCTCATAGAAGTGGGTCTTTACCCCATCGAGAGAATGGATATGACTAGGTACATGATGTACAAGCATAAGATAAATAACATGGGAAACAAGAGACTTCCTAAAATTGCTTTGAACTCAAGTCAAAACCAATTCCGCCTCAAGTGGTGTTGGTGTAAAGATATCATGGCTTGGTTAAACCATTGGGGCATTGATGAAAACGACATTTTGCAGAACATTAATAATGTCAAAAATATTATTAATTCTAAGCTTAAAGAGAAATTCTAATGTGTGGAAAATTTAGCGGTTAAGAGAAAATTAAGATACTATAAGGAGGTCATTAATCCTAACTTGGAAGATCAGAAGTATCTCTCGGTAGTAACTAGCTCATGGAAGAATATAGCCAAGATTAGAACGAACTCTCATGAACTCCATAACGAAACAAGGTGTTGGTATATTCCTAAAATTACATGGACGAAAAGGGTTTGCCATATGTGTGGGTCTATTAGCATTGAGGATGAAAATCACTTTCTCTTAGAGTGCCTCGCTTACACCCACATTAGATCTGAGTTTCATAGTCTTTGCTACAATACAAACCTTTATAACCTCATAACTTGCCAAAACTATAGTGAGCTTGGAAAGCTTCTTGGCAAGCTTTTTGAGCAGATGAACAACATTTTAAAGTAAACCAAGTATTATCCTTCTTAAGGCTGGATAGACCAAAGTTGGTCTCAGTGGACATTAATCATCATCATCATCATTACCATTAATTTGTTTAAAATGATTATAAATTAAACTAAAAATGTATTTATTTTAATAAATTTGTTACGATCAGTAAGAAGTTTAAACTAAATCTATACACTAATTTAACTTCTATTAAATACTTAATAATAATATATGATAGGGGAGGAAGTGGGTTCAGGTGCTCTTTGACCTCTGAGAAGAACAAGTAGCCCACTATACTTGGGGTATTGACAAAAGAATCAACAACTAAGTAGAAGCTTTAGCTCTAATGCAATAGATAAGAATTGCGAATCCAATAAAAACAAGATTGTTACTTATCTTTGGAGACTCATCATCATCATCAAACACATGGTATCCCAATCTCTTTCACAAGTTGCTTCCCTTAACAAGATTGTCCCTTAAATATTTATGAGTCTCCTTACAATTGTTACTTGTCTTTCCCTTAACAAAATTGTCCCTTAAATACAAGTTGCTTCCCTTAATTGTCCCTTAAATATTTATGAGTCTCCTTACAATTGTTACTTGTCTTTCCCTTAACAAAATTGTCCCTTAAATATTTATGAGTCTCCTTACAGTTGTTACTTGTCTTTGAAAACTCAACCATCACATGGTATCCCAATGTCTTCCCTAGGTTGCTTCTCTTGGCAAAATGATCTCTCAAATATCCATGGGTATACATACTTTCCACAAGCTTGAATTTCAGAAAGTCTTAGCTCATTTCTTACTCACCTGGCAACTTAAAAGTAGATTGAAATGGGCCCAACAGGGTGACTCCAATACCAAATTCTTCCATATCGTAGCACCGGGAAGGAGAAATCAAAATGCGATCTAGTCTTTGGCTGATAATGATGGTAACTGTATTGAAGATGAAAACTCACTCAAAGCCCTGGGCCAGACTCATTTTGCTGAACTCTTCAAAGATGATGGGGGAACTTGCCTGGAACATCAACTCAGGGTTGTCATGCTTTTTCCCAAGATGATCTCTGATGAGAATGCCTCGAACCTCACTTGTCCTGTATCCCTTGGTGAGATTGCCTTTGCCATGAATTCCTTTAAAAAGGATAGAAGACCTGGCCCTGATGGATGGCCATTCGAAATCTATCTCCACTTCTTTGATCTAATGGGTCAGGAATTATTTTCCGCTGTGGACTCGACCAGGGTCTTAGGTATTCTTCCTCCTTCACTCAACTCAACCTTTCTTACTCTTATCCCTAAACTGGACAAGCCTCAGACCTTTGCCGATTTCCGACCCATCTCTTTATGCAATCTCCTATACAAATTGATTGCCAAAGTTATAGCAGTTAGGTTGAAACCCTTTCTGGATTCGGGCATTACTCCTGAACAATTCAACTTCCTGAAAGGTCGTTAAATCATTGAGCTTATTGGCATTGTGCAGGAGATTCTCCACACGGTCAAAACAAAGAATATTTGTGCTTTTATTCTTAAGTTGGACCTTATCAAAGCTTTTGATCGTGTTAACTGGACCTACATCCATCTTATTTTGATACAAATCGGGGTTCCTCTCCTCACGGTCAACTGGATTATGGGCTGCCTCACCTCGGCCAATTATGCTGTTCTTGTTAATGGGACACCCTCGCAGTTTTTTACAACCTCTCGGGGCATCAGACAAGGCTGCCCGCTGTCTCCCCTTCTCTTCATCCTTGTCATTGAGGGTCTCAGCCTCCTCATCTCTGATGCTAGGAATAATGGCCTCATTCGTGGTATTCGGATCATATCCTCACTGGTCCTTACCCACCTACTTTTTGTGGATGATGTGATCCTCCTGGGTGCTGGCTCGATCCAGGAATGGGCAGCATTTGATGTCCTTTTGGAAACTTTCTGTAAGGCTTCTGGGATGTGTATCAGCCTGGATAAATCTTGCTTTCTTCACCATAACCTAGATGATGCAAATATTTCGAATATTGCCAGGAGTCTTCCTTACCCAATGGAGCCGATCCATACGGGGTTAAAGTACCTCGGCTACTATCTCAAGCCCCTTGGATACAGGGTTCGTGACTGGCACTGGTTGGTTCAGAAATTCGAAAGGAAAATAAGCAACTGGACCTACAAGCTCCTATCCCTGGGGGGCAGGCTGATTCTTGTCCAATCAGTACTCTCCAGCTTACCAATATATTGGCTGGGCATGATACCTATACTTGCTTCTATCTTACATAAGCTCAGGAATATGATGTTTGCCTTCCTTTGGGGATCCTCTAAGACTCACAGGAATTTCATTTAGCCAGCTGGCAGAGTTTATCTTGGCCAAAAGAATACCAAGGCTGGGGGATAAAAAATTTACATTGGTTCAATATCTCCCTGCGACTTAAGAATCTCTGGTTGGTACTGACGAATGATGGACTTTGGAACCGAGTCATCACTGCAAAATATTTGCATAACCAATCGGTGGCATCATGGCTCTGGCATATGAGATTCAATACAAGAAGGGTCTCTATTATTTGGAGAGGCTTCATTCAGATTCTGTCGTGGCTGGAAGGACACTTAGCCTGGCAAGTTGGTAATGGTATTGACATAAGGATTGGCGTCGACCTGATAGCTGGGAACTCTTCTCATTTTTCTCTCCCTGCTGAACTGAGATCCTTTTTAGAGGATTTGGACATTTGTACTCTCTCTCAGGCACATAAAACCTTACCCGATGCTCAGCACTATTGGGATACTGCTAAAGAATTAGGTATTACTGGGGAATGGAAAGAGGCATGGGATGATTACACCGCTGGATTAACACAGGGTGGAATCCACCTCACCACTCAAGCGAACTCCCTAGTTTGGGACTTTAATAAGAAGGATGGCTCCTTAATAGCAAAGATGGCATATGACTGCATTGTAAAACATTATTACTCACAGGCTGTAAATTGCATGGACTCATTTATTTGGTGCAGTGCCCTCCCACGAAAGATTGGCTGTTTCACTTGGCTGGTTTTTCGGAACAAACTCTCGACTTGGGATAATCTCCAGAAAAGGGGCTGGATAGGCCCAGGTGTATGTGTCTTGTGCAACTCTGATGAGGAGACAATAGCTCATTTATTTAACAACTGTGTTATATGGAGAACAGTTCTGGAAACAATATGTGAACAATTCCAGTTATCTTGTCCCTCATGCATGGATCACCCATCCACTTTCACAAGGAATTGGGCTATATTTTATAAGAATCACCCATCTCTCTGGTCTGTTCCATTTCACATGTTATGGAATATCTGGAAAGCACGTAATTTGGCCATATTTGAAGGAAGGAAAAGGAGCGTGCTCTGTATTGTCCAGCTTATCACTCTACAATTCCAGTCTTGCTATCGGTCTGTCAAAGTCAAAAGATACAGGCAAATTGGGGCTCCTCCCTATTTGGTTTTTCCTTGTGGTTTTTTTGATGGTGCTTCTGTAAAAAACATAGCAGGTGTTGGCTTTAGTATACACTTGAATAAAACACACCATTAAGAGTTTGCACCGAGGGTTGGATATGGCACAAATACTAAAGCAAAATTAATGGGCCTGTGGGCTCTGCTGCTCTCCTCCCAAATGATGGGACTCCCTCTTGCCCGTATTTTCGGTGACTCACAAGTCATTGTCAACTGGGCTAAGGGTTTGACTGCTCTCTCCCCACCAGATATCTTTCACTGGTGTTGGGAGACAAAAAATATTTCCAACAGCTTTCAAGATCTGTCTTACATTCACATCTACCAAGAACACAATTGGATAGCGGACAGACTATCTAAAACCACCCTCACCTTGGATCAGGGGTTTGGTTGCTGCTCTGAATATTTGGATGATCAGTTGATCATGCAGGAGTCTTTTCAGCTCTTTTGAATTTGGATGGAGGATATTACTCCTTATTTCGATTTATGCATTGCTGCACATGGTGTGGCCTCTTTTAGATTGTTGATTATATCCTTTTGGGTACTCCGTAGATGTGGCTGCTGGGACTGACTCCATTATGATGAGGCAGTATTTATGATGAGAACACTCATATTAGTATCGCCTTTCCCCCTGGCAGCGACTCGTGGTCTTATTCAGATCATTTGAGATGTATATTGAATGTAGCCCACTATTGGGGCGGCATGTTGGATGCCCTTTGATTCTTAATAAGAATATCAAGGACAGGCTTTTTTCCTCCTGAAAAAAAAAAGCTTGAATTTCATTAGGTTTTAAGAGGTGTTGATGAGATGGATAGATTTTGCGTAAATCTTGAAATAAAACTAATTTTTTAATCTACATCATTTTAAGATATAAAATCACGATGTTTAATAAAAGGATGAAAAGTGTGTATGGTATTTCCCTTTTATTTAGAGTAAAAATGAGTGATGAATGCACTGCGATAACCGTGTGCTGTCTGCCCTGTGTAGTTTCTGTCTGAGGATGGTGCCTGAGGGTTTCTATCTCTCCCTGCTTTTCTTTGCTGTTACATCCTCCCTCCTCTCTCTGCCATGGCGCACCTCGCTCAGCTGTTCACTTTTCTTGCTGAGCTTTTCCTTTCGGTGGTTCTTTTAGCCATTTCGCCTTTGGGTAGTCTCTGCTTTTTGGTGTGGCAGTTTCCTGGGTATCCTGCTCTTCTCCTTTGCTCGGCTTTTACTTGCTGGGTTTTTTTATCTGTTTTATCTTTCGTCTGGGGTTTCATTTCCTGTTCTGTCTCCGGCGGGGGTTTTTGCAAAGGTTTGTGGTAACGGAGCCCTGCGGCCTGGCTTGGAGTCCCTCCCCTTCACCGAGGGACTAGTACCAACCAAGCATTATCTAAAAAGTGGGAAGTGCATCGCTCCTGTCGCGGCTCTGTTTTGTATGTGTTTTTTTTGACGTCCTGCCCACCACCTTTGCATGTTTTCTCACTGCTCCGGATTTTTAGGGTTCTGGGTTGACTTTGTGATTCCTCTCATGTTCTTTGTCTGTAGCTCTTTCCTCCTTGGTCATCCTTCTTGTCAACTATCTTTCGGTTGTGCTGGCCGTTGACATTAGCCTCATGGGCACTTTCTGCCAAGGGTTTTTTTTGTAGTCTGCCCACCCATCATTGAGCTCAGACTTTCTGTACCACCCAGCTTGTTTTCGCCTGTGGCTTTTTCTTTTTCTTTCCTTGGTCTTTGCTTTCTGCATTCCTTTATTCTAGAGGCTGACTTTCACCTCTTGGTATATCAGCTAGGATTTCCAGTGATTGGTTTGGGAGCCCCTTCTGGTTGACATTTTGGGCTCATCCTTCTGGGACTTTTTACTGATCATTTGGTATGGCGGACTCTGGGGCTTCGATGCGCCATCGCGGGAAACGAAAGTCTAAACGTATCAAGGCCTCTGCTGAAAGGTTTCGATATGTTTTGGGGCACGATATTTTCCTTGATAGAGTCTCTACTCTGTGTTCCCGTGCATTGATTGGACGTCTGGAGTATTGCAAAATGGATAAGCTTTCTTGGGTTTCTTGGGCAAACGAGCATTGGAAGCCATTATTTAACTACGCTCCGACCATCAGTCTTCTCTCCAGAGGGTGGATTGTCTTCGTATTCCTCGATCTTGATCACTGCACCAGGGTTTTAGACTGTATGTGGCGTGTTGGTAAAGGGTCATTGGTGCTCGGCCGCTGGCATACTAATTTCGACTCCCTAAAAGAAAAAATCAACAAGCGACACCTTTGGGTCCTCTTGCCGCAGCTCCCATTTCCTCTGTGGAGCAAATCCATCTTGGAAGGTATTGGCAACACCATCAGTCATTTTGTCTCTGTCGAAGATGAATTTTTGCAAGTTTATGACAAACGGATTGCTCGGATCCTGGTGGAGATGGATATCTCTCGTGGTTTTCCTGCGGAGGTTGAACTCTTGTGTGGTGAGCGGCTGCTGATTCAGAGACTTGATTATCTCTACGTGCCGTTTCGTTGCAGCATCTGTCACTCTATTGGCCACCTTAGGCATTCTTGCTCACAGAGGATCTCTGTTGATGATCCATCGAACACCAGCATGTACAGGTCGCCCTCGTCTTTTCCTCATCACCAGGCTCCTCGTCACTCACATTCAGGTACAGTTTTTGACTCCTCTCCCCCCATTGAAAATGTTCCTGAATCTTTTTTCGAGGCAGTTGATAGCCTAATTTTATCTCATAAAAAGGTCAGTGACCCTCTGTCTCCTGATGATTTAGCACAAGCTCCCTCTTCTCAGGACCCTCCTATGATTTCTCTTGTTGCTTTATCGGGCTCCCCTGCCACCCTGGTTGAGAGAAACCCTTCGTGTGCACCGGCACTCGACTCATTGGTGTATTTTCCACCCCTCTCTGCTCGTCCTCCTCCTTCGGACCCTCCTCCCACCTTTTCCCCGCTGATGGGCCCACCTCCGACTACCACCTTTACATTGGATCCACCTCCTCTTTCTGATCATTCACATCTTAGCCCTACTTCCTCCCCTTCATTTTCAGATCCTGCCCTCAAAAAATCTCTTTCCATATTTACAGCCTCAACCCCTCAATCCTCTTCTACCATCCCACTTAACTCTATCAGATTTTCCAATGTTACTGTCAGGAAAACAAAGGGTAAAAGGGAGCCACGTGTCCTTTCTCCGGTCTCTCCTCCGTATATTCCTCTTTCGGTTCGATTACAAGAAGCATATAATGGTCATCCTTCTCGGGGTCTTAGAGTGAGCTCCCCCCCACTGGACATGTCTTAATGATCATTCTATCCCTCAACGTCCGTGGCCTTGGAGGCAGGCCCAAAACTCTTGGTCTCTGTTCCCTTATCAAAGCCCTTCACCCGGATCTGATTCTCCTTCAGGAAACTATGTGCAGCGATCTTCCGGCTCTCTTGTCTTTCTCGAAAATCCTGCCATCTTGGGAATTCTGTGCCATTAGTGCCAGGGGCCTTTCGGGAGGGATCCTCTCTGCCTGGAATCCTCTTAATGTCAAATGCAGAGCTTTCCATACCTTTGCTGGCATTTTACTACTTGCACACTTCCGTGGTCTTCCCAATCCTATTCATGTTCTGAATGTCTATGGTCCCTATAAGGATAGAATTTTATTCTGGGATAAAACCCTCCGTGGCGGTCTTCTCAATCTCCCTCATCTTATTTTGGCTGGTGACCTCAATCTCACTCTTAGCTCCTTGGAGATTTGAGGTTGTAAGGCCACTTTGGACCAGCAATCTGATCACTTTCATACTCTCTTCGGTTCTGTTGGCCTCGTGGATGTTGCCCCTCCCTCGATCGGTCCAACATGGAGTAATGGCCGGTTCGGTGAGGATGGTATCTGCAAATGCCTTGACAGGTTTCTTATCTCTAATGACCTTCTGCCCTATCTAGGGGCGTACAGGACTTGGACTCACTGCTCACTCATATCCGACCATTTTCCTATACTCTTTGAATGGAATCCTCCTAAAGGTCCCTTTAACTATCCATTTAAGTTCAACAGATCATGGCTAGAAAATTCTGATTTTATTGACTGGTTTCATCATTGGTGGTCTATCAACTCAGATTTGTATCATTCTTCTAGTATTGAGGATCTCTGTTTGACTCTTAGAAATCTCAAATCTGACACTAAGTCCTGGATCAAGGAAAAATCTGCCAGTCTTGTCAAGGTTACCTACCAATTGGATCGAGCCATTGAGTCTATCCTCTCCATGGGCATTCTATCAAAGGATCAAAAGGCACATCTTTCCCGTATTAGTGCTGAAAGATTTAGCATCCTGGATCATTATCAGCTCACTTGGCAACTCAAGAGCAGACTCAAGTGGGCTCTTCAGGGGGACTCTAACACAAATTTTTTCCATACCTTTGCATCTGGCAGAAGGACCCAAAACATGATCTGGTCATTGGAAGATGGTGAGGGTAATGTCATTGAGGAAGAGGGTCCTTTAAAGGATCTTGGTAAATCATTTTTTGAGAATATCTTTCGGGATGAGGGTCTCACCTGTCTAGATCACCAACTCCAAGTGATCTCTCTCTTTCCCAGAATGATTCATTCTGAGCAATACTCAAGACTTACTTCACTGGTTACATTGAAGGATATTGAACTCTCCCTTAAATCCTTCAAAAAGGATCGTAGTCCGGGCCCAGACAGGTGGCCGGTGGAATTCTACTTATATTTTTTTGACCTTCTTGGCCCCACTTTAGTCCAGATGGTGGATTCTACCAGAACTTCTGGGCACATTCCCTCTTCCCTGAATTCCACCTTTATTACTCTTATAAGAAGGACAAGCCCCGTACATTTGCCGACTTTCAACCCATCTCCTTATGTAACCTTCTTTACAAACTCATTGCTAAAGTCATTGCAGGCAGACTTAAACCCTTTCTTGATTTGGGCATTTCTCAAGAACAGTTTGGTTTTCTAAAGGATCGACAAATCACTGAGCCTATTGGTATAGTTCAGGAAGTTCTCCACTCAGTTAAAGTCAAGAACTCCTATGCCTTTGTTCTTAAACTGGACCTCACCAAGGCTTTTGACCGTGTGGACTGGACTTATATCAGGCTTATCCTTATTCAGATAGGTGTCCCCCTTCTCACTGTCAACTGGATCATGAGCTGCATCTCTACTGTAAACTTTGTTGTCCTGATTAATGGGACCCCCTCCAGTTTCTTCCCTGCCTCACGTGGTATAAGGAAAGGCTGTCCTTTATCCCCACTGCTGTTTATTCTGGTCATAGAGGGACTCAGCCTTCTCATTAAGGATGCCAGGAACAATGGCCTCATCAGGGGTATTAGAATCTCGCCCTCCCTTACCCTCTCCCACCTCCTTTTCGTGGATGATGTCATTCTAATGGGATCTGGTACCCTCCAGGATTGGATGGCTTTTGAGGTCCTACTTGATACCTTTTGTAAAGATTCTGGTATGAGAATTAACTCTGATAAGTCATGTATGCTCTTCCACAATTTTAATGATGCCTGTCTCGATGAATTTAGGGCTGCTCTGCCCTTTAGGATGCTTCCTCTTCAGTCAGGTATTACATATTTGGGATACCAATTGAAGCCCCTGAATTACAGAGTTGCTGACTGGTATTGGTTACTACAAAAAGTCGAAAAGAGGATTAATCACTGGGCATATAAATACTTATCTCTCGGTGGGAGACTTGTAATTGTTAATGCTGTTCTCTCTAGCATACCTGTATTTTGGATGGGATTAGCTCCCCTTCCTTGCTCCATTCTCCATAAGCTTAGAAGGTCTTTGTTCAACTTTATTTGGGGTTCTACGGATTCATCTTTCAAGTACCATCTATCTAATTGGAATGATCTATCTAGGCCAAAATCTTCTGGTGGCTGGGGTATTAAAAACCTCACCTTCTTCAATCAAGCTCTGCGGCTGAATGTGTTCTGGAAAGCTCTCCACTCCAAAGGTCTCTGGTTCCAAGTTCTACAAGCTAAATATTTAAAGGGTGGGATGGTTATGGATTGGCTCAGGTCAAAATCTTTTAGCACACGTAATGTTTCATTGTTCTGGCGGGGCTTTCTTCAGGTTCTTCCCTGGATGGGCCTGCACCTGTCATGGCAGGTTGGTAATGGTGAGAGTATACTTTTGGGGATCGACCCGATTGTGGGATCGGTTGTTCCTTTTTCTTTCCCAGAAGAACTTAGAATGTACCTGGAATATTTAAATGTCAGCACACTGGCACAAGCACATAATCCTTGCTCTAATGACCAGCATTACTGGTACTCGGCAACAGATCTTGACCTTGGTGGCTCCTTTGAATCGATCTGGAATGATTTTATTTGTGATCTATCTGCTGCAGGTATTCATTTATCAGACTGCTCTGATAAACTCGTGTGGACATATAATAAAAACAAGGAATCCATATCAGCTAGGGAGGCATATGACTGTATTTTTTATTCCTCATCACGACTGGACTCTATGGATACATGTCCTCTTGTTTGGCACAAGGCACTTCTGCTCAAGATATCCTGCTTTATTTGGCTTGTCCTTCATAATCGTATCCTCATATGGGATAACTTACAGAGAAGAGGCTTTACAGGCCCTGGTATTTGTCCTCTCTGCTGGTCTAACGAGGAATCAGTTGAGCACTTGTTCTCTTTCTGTTGGGTATGGAAATCTGCTACTGACTTTTTTGTTGACTATTTCCATATTAATGTTAGTATCTTAGGCATTTCTGTAGCTGATATAGTTTATGGATGGGTTGACAAAATCCCAAAGAGCTCGTCTATCTTCCTGGTGCTTTTCAATTTGCTGTGGATGGTTTGGAAAGCTCGTAACTCGGCGGTGTTTGAAGGGAAATATAGGAACATTCAAAGCATTATCCAGTAGACTTTATTGTCAGTACATTCACCAGTACATGGGGCTGTCACCAAGAAATGTCGTAGCGGGAATATTGGGTCTACTCCAATCAAGACCTTCCCATGTGGCTTTTTTGATGGTGCATCCAACAACAGGATTGCTGGTGCTGGACTGTGCATATTTCTTAATGACTCCCACTACCTGGAATTTTCATTGGGGGTAGGACATGGAACTAATACCAAGGCAGAGTTGCTCAGTCTTTGGGAACTTTTGCACATATCTCATATAATGGGGATCCCTCTTGCTCAGGTTTGTGGCGATTCTCTGGTAATCATCAACTGGGCAAAGGGATTGAATGCTCTCTCCCCACCTGAACTTGTTCATTGGTGTAGGGAGACTAAAAATCTAGCCACTAGCTTCCAGGACCTGTCTTTCTCTCACATATATCGAGAGCACAACAAGACAGCTGACCGTCTTTCTAAAAAGGCACTTTCACTTCCCCAAGGAAAAGGCTGCTTTATGGAATTTGATGAGAATATCCTGGTTTTTAAGGACCATATTCAGCTCTTTTGAGCATGTTTTTGAGGTCTTCCTCTCAGTGTAGATCCCCTGGCCACATGTATGTGTTCCTTTCAGGTTTGTTCAGGGTTATTTACCCTTGATATGCAGCTGTCTATTACTAGAAAGGGCTTCCTTTTAGAATGCTTGAACAGATTTTTATTGGCTCTCGATAGATGTGAGTGACCAGACAGTCCTCATCACATGATGAGACAGTTTTCTGATGAGATATTTGGTATTATGTGCCTTTCCTCCTGATGGGAATCTCTGGGTGGGCAGTCATGTTAAAGGCCACATGAGGTTGATGTATGTATTAATGTATTTTGATTCAATTTGAATAACAAGGACAGGTTTTTTCCTCTTGAAAAAAAAAGAGTAAAAATGAGTGGACTTTTTTAATAATAGGTAATCAACCACCCCCACTATGCATAATATTAAAAAGGTAAAATATCCCTCATGACTCACAAAGTGGAAAACGTGTTACAAATGGGTTTGAAGGAGGTAGAGACAATAACATTTCTCCCACCCTAGCCAAGCTCATTTGACAACGGACTGAAGTTTTTATTTTTATATTTTAATTAGTTGTTTTTTTTAAGCATTTACCATTTTTTTTATTAAACTAAATAAATAATGTTTTTTTTTCTTTAAGAATTTATTTCAATTTAATGTGTTCAAAATGATTAAAAATTAAACTGAATAAATTTGTTATATGTATTTATTTTAATAAATCGGTTATGATGAGTAACATGTATAATTTATTTCAGTTTATTTATAATTTGTTTAAAATAATTAAAAGTTAAACTGAAAAAAAATTGTTACATGTATTTATTTTAATAAATTGGTTATGATGAGTAAGAAATTTATTATATGAAATACTTAACAATAATATATAATAGGGGAGGCAAGTGTAGGGGTGGGTGCTCTTTGACCTCGTAGGAGAACAAGTAGCCTAATATGCTTAGGGGATTAACAAAACAACTAACAGCCAAGTAGAAGCCCTCGCTCCGACGCAACGCAAAAGGATTACCAAGCCAATACAAATAAGATTGTTGCTTTGTCTTTGGAGACTCAACCATGATCATTAGACAAATGGTATCCTAGTCTCTTCCACACAATGCTTCTCTTAGCAAGATTACCTCTAGGATATTCATGGATCTCCATGTTTTCGATGAGGTTGGATTTTATCATGTTTTAAAAGGCCTAAATTCCAAGGACAATCACATGGCCATTGTTCCATGTTGTTATTAATTTGGGGACTTAGAAAAATGGGAGGGTAGACTATTCCCTCCCCTACCCTAAGTCCAAACCCATTCCCATTCAGATGATCAACACTACCATTCAATTGATCTTCATTAACTACATCGACATGTAAAAAGGGGAAGTTTTCTATGCCTTAACAATGACTCATTCTATCCCCCCCCCCCCCCCCCCCCAAGATATTTGGGAGTTTATTACTAGTTGGATGATGGGTTACCACTAGTCATGTGGTATTTCCCACCTTGCATCCCTCCTTAGAAGAATTTTTGGAATGTTCATGCTCGTTATTTTGGTGATTAGGGCTTGACTTCTTAGATATCCAAACATGTATTGAATGAGAATTTCAAAGGATTTGAGCTTGGTCTTCTGCTTACCGGGCTTGGCCTATAAATGCATAATAATTGAGAATAAGAAAATAATAGGCTATGTTCCTAGGGTAACTTTGTGTGTCTGTGAATGGTTCCCTTCCCCTTTATTGTGGAACACCATTGGAGTCTTCAGAGGATTTGCTCTAATACCGCCCACCTCTAAGGATGGACTTTTTGGCACAAGAATCAATTCCTAGATTGTGGTTCTAAGCACAATGATTGAATCTTGTAAACTTGGTCATCCATCTCATGGGTGGTTGGAAACTTCTTGGTTGAAATCCTTTGCATCTTTTGAGGCCTTAACCTCTATGCATGGTCTCAATCCGAGCATGACTTGTATGGAAGCCACAAAGGAGGAACCCTGTCATGGTAAGAAGAATTTAATGCTCATTGAGTCATGGTTTTTAGTTAATTTTACTAAATTGGGTACTTGTCTCTATAATGTAATTTTTTGGGTAAACTAGGCACACTATCCAAAATATTTCAAAGAGGTTTCAAAACTTTGAAATTTAAAGCATTCTTTCTCAACACCCTCATTGACAATGGATTTCACACGGGCTCCATGGTTATGAAACAACTGGGGAAGCTCAAGGGAAGTGATAGTAGGTTTTAATAGGATTGAGAAACTGATATATGTGGCTTCTTAATATGGTGCAGTTGAGGACTTTTTACAAACAATTCACATACATTCTTCTTCAATACTTTGTCTAGTTTCAAAACTAGGAAAAAGTAGTAAACTATTTTTCCTTGGCTTGGTTCCAAACACCACCGAAAATTTCCAAATTTATTATGGAAGGAACCTATGGGGTTTAAAGAATCCTAACATACCTCATACAATCAATGGTCGAATCATACAACTCATTTTGACATGTTATTCAAGTTTGCACAATTTTGGCCAATTTCGAGCTTTGGACTAGTGAAACCCAAGGCGATCCAAATGCACCCAAATGAATTCAAATTATGTATGGAAGGGATTGATGGGTATTAGGAAATACTAATACATATTATGAATTCTCATAGACTTTCCATATACTTCGGCAAATTGCTTTTGACCCTAGTGAAAGAAGGACAAAAGCACTAGGAAAATCGATGGTAAAACCCCCAAGGGTAGATGACACTTTTAGCTCTCCAAATGTAGCAGGAACCTCCCAAATTTTAGAAAAGAGTAAGGGGATGCATATCAGACATCAATGGCTGTCATCATTCATGGTTATTAATCTCTGCAAACTGATTATGGGTGCAACATCTGTATGGTAACTTTCATGGGAATTGCTTATAGGGAAATTACATTACTAGCTTAAGTTCGACACATGAAAAGTAGAATAAATGGTTCATATAGTAACATGTAATATAGTTTCCATCTGCAGCATAAAAATTTCTTTCCTAAAAGCATCAAAATCAGACAAAATCCCTCATACAAATAAGATATAAAACTCTTTCAAGCTTCAAGCCAAATTCATGAAAACTAATAATTTAATAGCATGAGAATGCAAGCTTTTCACAAATGGATTTATTATATTTCTAGGTATAGAGCATAAGGAAATAAGATTACAACTCCATAATCACATACCCAATCTTGTACATCAAATAGACTCAACAAAGCATAAGCACTACTCCAACAAGTGCGCCATCAACATGAGAGTATAAGGGAATGGAGAAGAAGGAGTGGGAGAAGAGGGAGATAGATGAGAAATCGTGCTATACAGACCTTTATCCTGAAAATAAACACCATCAATAAGCTCCATTGAGAGCTCTGAATGGCCTCTTGATCAACCAACTTGGAAAGGATTTGAACTCCCTCGAAATTGGTTCAAGCAGGGAGATTAAACACTCATCGTTTAATGGACAAGCAAAAGCTCTCCAAAATGCCAACGACCAATTAAAAAATTATCAAAATATCCTCCATTTCGGATTCCTCCTCTTTTAATAACCTCCTTGGCCTCATTTCCCTCCAATAAAATCAAATTACCTTCACATTGGTTCATTAACTTGAATTAGTGCTAATCTAGGTCATTACATTAACCCAAGTGATACTTGTCTTGACTTTGCTTGCTCTCCCTTCATGAAATTTGACTTGAAGCCTTTCATGAAGCTTCCTTGGGCCCCACACACACCTCATGCATCCTCTTGGGTCTATTTTTAGCTCTTACATGTCATAGATGTCATAGTTGTAAGAGAATCTGGCATAAGTGTCATAAGGTGTAATAGAGTTGTCATAACTATCATAGAATATTGTCATTGCCTAAATTTATCCTATGAATATTCATCCACCACTTCGGAAGTAACTCCTTCCTCTAAATTCAAATTTGAGTATGATTCCATGTGTAAATGAGGAATATTCCCTCACGTGGACCCCACACATCCACTTATGCGTCCCCATGGCCAGCTAGAACCCATTGCCACTTCATTTTTTAGCTTTTAATCTTTATTCCATAATTTATTGACCCATTTTCCACCTTCCACAAGTATGAGTTCAAATTTACATGTGAAACTATAGGCCTTGGGATTAAATATCAATAGTTTGATTTTTCCACATAACTCTTAAGAATTGGATAGGACAACTTAACCATTTATTTGAAAATTATTTAATTGGGGACATGAAAATCCTCCCCACCCAAGATTTCTTGTCCTCAAGCAATTTCAAACATGGATTTTGAAGAACCTTCTTTCCTTCCAAAACTTTGCTTCAAAACTTAGTTGCAATTTGAGTAGTGGCACTCATGTACTACAATTGTGTGTTTCCAAAAGTAAATATATGTGGACATTTGCATATTGATATATCCTTTGACATCACCGCTAACACCAAAAGGATTAATCAAATCCATCAAAACAAAATTTGCACAAATAATCTTTACCTCCTTCATATTTGGAAACCTTTTCTGAATTTTCAACCATTTTATGCTCACTGTATAATTCTTTGAAGTTGCAATTGAGTTGCCAAACTTTGAGTTTTTAATATTCCAATCATTTTTCAAAGAAGAAACACCATGTTTTTTTCTGCACTACTATGACTACAATCACCTTCTCAAGTGGTGAGTCAATCTTCCATACTGCTTGCCGCCCCCAAAATTGAAACCAAGCAATACCATAATCCCATTGCTTGTATTGCACCCTTCCAAACATCATGAGTACAAAAGATAAATCATGAAATTACATAAAAAACATCATACAAAATTACATCAAGAAGGTACCTCATCAAAGAAACATGAAAGTTCTTGTACATCTAGGTAAGTAGATCATCATGTGGCCCATACACACAAGCATCAACTATTATATGAAATCTACTCCAATGCCATAGGTGAGGATCACATGTCCTATAATGCTGCTCCAAAAGAATTTAAGATGCATCAAAATAATCAGCCATGTGTTCTTTCATCCAAGAAGTGAATGAAGAACCTCCACCAAACTCTAAACCAAATAAGGATACACGAAAACATGAAGACTTCAATTGGCTCAAATAAGTCTCATCAATACAACCATGAATATGTATAGCATCAAGAAATAACAAAGGATGTTGCTGCCAATAATAATGTGCTTCAATCATATACCTCTTCACCCAAGTGTTAGATGAAGTTCCTCCAACATCAAATAGACTAAGTAAGGAGCAAGGAAAACCATGAGTCTTCAAGTGACTCAAGTGAACATCATAGGTGCATCCATGTAGATTTGTATCATCATATTGTAACAAAGGATGTTGCTACATATGGAAGTGTAGGATGTAGGAGAAAGAACCAACTCACCCAAATGATTAGAAAGTGCAAAATTTTCATCATGTGAAGGGTCCATAGGGGTATGATTATGCATCTCCCTCAAAACTGTGAAACTTTCCTCATATGTTGGTTCCAAGGTAGTGGAATCATGCACTTCTTCCAAAAGTTTGTAACCATTATCAAGAGGACACTCAAGTCCCTCTTCCACAACGACAAGTGATTGGCTCTCATCACCCTCATCTTCAAACACATCAAGAACATGCAATTTTCCATGTTTCTCATGATCCATCATGCCATGAGAATCCTCCCAGCAATCTACCATATGACAATATGAAACATAGGAGGAAGAACAAGTAATATCACAACCTCTAAAGAAGTTGCTCATTTTGAATTTTGAGCTCATGAATATCCTCATTATTATTCAAGTATCCTTCATGTAACCATTCATTAAGCTCATCCAAATTGTTTCTATAAAAAATCAAAGACATGAAATTTCCTTTGATGTTTCACATTGCACTTTGAATTTTCTCCATGACTTCAAGGAAGGATGGCTCCTCCAATGAAGAGAATTTCCAAAAAGAATTTGACATCAATGCTTGAGTGTTATGGAGTATGCTAAGGGCCATGATAGATATTCCTTTCACTCATATTTAAGGACTCTCCAATGAAGTATGGTTCATGGGATCAAACCTCCTCTTCTTATTTCTTCTTGAATTGATCAACTTCTTGAAGCTCAAGTGGTGACGGGGAAGTTGATCTTGGTTCTTCATTATTTTCTGCAAGGTATTCATCTTCATGCTCATGAGAACTTTGGATTGCAACAACATATTTAAAAGTGATATTTATGTCACTTACATAGAGGTGTGAGAACCCATGAATAGGTACTCCTTCACAGTCCAAGAATCCGTCAATAGATGCTCTTTGATTTGCACAACCCCCATTAGTAAGAATTGTGTTCTTGTCTTCACTTCCCTCTTCCTGTTATTCTCTGCAATCACCTTGAGGTGATTTATGCTCCACTTCATGAGTCTCTGCTTATTCCTTTAATGGTGTATCTTGTATATTTTCATCTACTTTAGGTATAAATTTCTTCCCCACCCTCACCATGTGGTCCACAAACTTGTTTGTAATTTCCTCATCTATAGAGAAGGATATTTCACTGCTCTTTTCACAAGTAGGCTGATTTTTACTCCTTTCATGCTCCTCCAAACTTATGGGTTGTTGATTGTTCCTTAATGAGTTCACATCTGCACTATTAGTCCTATATCGAAACACCCATTCAACAAAGTCTTGAAAATAAATGGTTTTATGTGCCTCTCCCATCAAAGAAATATATGCTTGATATTGTTGGGGAAAAGTTTTACATGTTGCTCTCAATATTTCTAATCCATTCATAGGATTAGATCATGGTGGTTTGGAACATACATATTCATAACAAACAGGGTCATAAGAAAAACTCTCATCCCTTATGAATTTGTAAGAAGTGTTGCAAAATGGAAACCCTTCCTCATACCATTCACATTCTTCTTCATATTGCTCATAATCGTCTTCAGAGGAGTCATCATAATAGTAAGATATGGATGAAAATTTTTAATCAATGGATGGTCTTAATGCATAGGTGAACGGATCATTCTCTGATACCACTATAATGTACCTTTCTAGTGAAACTAGGCACACTATCCAAAATATTTCAAATAGGTTTCAAAACTTTGAAATTTAAAGCATTCTTTCTCAACACCCTCATTGACAATGGATTTCACACTGACTCCATGGTTATGAGACAAATGGGGTAGCTCAAGGGAATTTATATTAGGTTTTGATAGGATTGACAAAATGATATATGTGGATTCTTAATATGGTGTGGCTAAGAACTTTTTACAAACATTTCACATACATTCCCCTTCAATACTTTGTCTAGTTTCAAAACTAGGAAAAAGTAGTAAACTAGTCTTTCTTGGTTTGGTTCCAAACATCACCGAAACTTTCCAAATTGATTATGGAAGGACCCAAATGGAATTAAAGCATACTAATAGACATCATACACTCAATGGTATAATCATAAAACTCATTTTGACATGTTATTCAAGTTTGCACAATTTTGGCCAGTTTCAAGTTTTGGACTAGTGAAACCCAAGGTGATCCAAATGCACCCAAATGACTTCAAATTATGTATGGAAGGGATTGAGGGGTATTAGGAAATAATAATTCATATTATGAATTATCATATACTTTACATATACTTCTTCAACTTTCTTTTGACCCTAGGGAAAGAAGGACAAAAACACTAGGAAAATCAATGGTAAAACCCCCAAGGGTAGATGCCACTTTTGGCTCTCCAAATGCAGTACGAACCTCCAAAATTTTAGAAAAATGTATGGGGATTAATATAATAAATAAATGGATTTCATTATTCATGGTTATTAATATTTTAAAACTGATTATGGGGTGCAACATCTGCATGGTAACTTTCATGGAAATTGCTTATGGGGAAATTCCATCACTAGCTTAAGTTTGACACATGAAAAGTAGAATAAATGGTTCAGATAGTAACATCACATACAATAGCCATATAAAAAAAAAAATCTATCTTAAAAGCATCAAACTTAGATAATATCCCTCATACAAATCTGATATAAAACTCTTTCAAGCTTGAATCCAAATTCATGAAAACTAGTGATTCAATAGCATGAAAATGAAAGCTTTTCAAACATGGATTTCTTAGATTTCGAGTTAAAGAGCCTATGGAAATAAGATTACAGATCCATACATCATATACCCAATCTTGGACATCAAATATACTTAGTAAAGCGCAATCACCCCTCCAACAAGTGAACCATCAACATGAGATTATGGGGGAATGGAGAAGAAAGAGTGAGAGAAGAGGGAGATAGATGAGAAATTGAGATGTATGGACATTAAAACTACAAATAAACACTATCAATAAGATCCACTAAGATTTATGAATGGCCTCTCCATCAGCCAACTTGGAAAGGAATCCAATTCCCTCGAAATTGGTTCAAGCAAGGAGAGTAAACACTCATGGTGCAATGGACAAGAAAAGATTTCCAAAATGCCAAAGGCCAATTAACAATTGATTAGAAGTTTCTCCATTTCAACTTCCTCCTCTTTTAATAACCTCCTTGGCCTCATTTCCATCCAATAAACTCGAATTACCTTCCCATTGGTTATTAGATTTGTTAAAATAACAACAACAGGGAAGGTCTTCTTGCATGCATGTGTCCTTTCATGCAGAAAACTACAATTAGGAAACCAATTGTAATTAATTTACTTTTCCTAAGTTTACTTTGGAAAATAAATTAAGGTGACCTAATTTGTAATTGACTTTAATGAAACACTTTTAATAAAGTGAAAGTGAAATTAGGGTTTTCGCTTAGCATAAAGTTATATAAGAAAGGTCAATTGGTGGAGAGGACATAGTTGCATTCCTACAGAGACGGAGGAAGAAGCAGAGAGAGAGAATTTTAGTGAAGAAGACGGAGGAGCAGAAATTCAGGAAGGAGACCAAAGACAGAGGAGAGAAACAAGTAGAGTAGGTAGAGGATCATACAGCGGGCAAGGAGGCCGTACAATAAGAGGCCATACAAACCCTATAACCGTATGGATCCGTACAGCAGGCCGTACGGATTCCATACTTATCGTACAACAACTGTTCATACAGAGCAGGACCAGACAGTAGGAGTTTTACAATTGACTTGGGATCCATGCCCTACCTCCATGTTTTTCTTAGTGTGTTTTGGGTGATTTGATTTTTCCGTCTAGGGCATAAATCAAAATTTCTGATTTGTAAAAGCTCCATATTTTCTTAATAAAATATCATCCCATACCACTGCATCAGTTTTCCCATCTTGGGTTTTGTCCGGGGCTTTCTACCAAAAAATATTATGTCGTTCCTATTGATGTGATTGATGTTGTAAATGTTTCTCAGTTTTATATTCTGTTGCATACTGTAAAGAATTTCATGTGTGGTTATTTAAGTTAAATTTAAATATATTGTTTTAGCCCTAGTTGAGATTTAAAGGAAAAAATACATGGTATTAGAGCTCTGATGAGCTAAAGCTGAGATATTTGTAACAACAATGATAGATCAAGGGAAGATCTATTGAAGACACAAATCTAGATTGCAAATCTAGGGTTTTAAAGGTACACTTCAATATGGCCGTGGAGTTGAGAGTTTAGGATAGACTCCAGGGTGCTCAGAACTTTCCTACATGGAAAGAAAGGATCACAAGGATCCTGGATGTCAGTGATGCAGAGGAGCACATTGAATCCATGAAAGCTAAACCCATAGATACAATAGAGTTAGTAGCTTAGAAGAAGATTGAATCCAAAGCCATGTTTATTATCATGGATGGAGTGAAGGACCACATAGTCCCTCACCTTTATGGGAAGAAGACCGCAACAAAGATGTGGACGGATTTGGATAGTTTGTACCAAAGCAAGAACGAGAACCATAATATGGTGCTGCAAGAGAGGATGCACAATATCGTGATGGATAAGGGAGAAGGAGTTGTGTCGTATCTCACAAAAATCACACATATCACATATGAGTTTGGAGCTATTGGCTCTAATACTGAGGATGAGGAGCTAGTTTGGATAGCCCTCAATGGCTTCTCTAAGCCATGGGACACCTTTGTCAAAGGTGTAGTGGCTAGGGAGAAGATCCCAAACTTGCAGATTATGGGATGACTTTGTGCAGGAGGAGATCTGCATGGGTCAAGGATCAGGCTCATCCAGTAGTGCCCCACAGATCATGGATGAGGAGGTTCTAGCCCCGTCAAGGAAGAACAAGGGTAAGGAAAATAGGAAGAAGGATGGTAAGAAGAACCTTGACGTATCAAATGTCAAGTGTTTTATCTGCCACAAGCAGAGAAACTATGCATCCTAGTGCCCATATAGGAAGAAGAAGAGTAACACTAAGATGGTTGGATCTAGTGAGGTGGAGGATTTCAGCAAGAACTTCGATGAGGAGTTCTTCTTGATAGCTTGCATGGAAAGCACCACAGGGAGAAGCATATGGTACATTGGAACTGGAGCATCTATTCACATGACTGGACATAATATATTCTTAAGATACTTGCAAGAGGGTGGAACATGGATCCACATTGAGTTGGGTGATGATGCACAGTATCAGGTGCAGGGAGTTCGCATTGTTTCATTTCAGAGGGAGTATGGAATACCCCTCAATTTTGCTGATGTGTTATATGTTCCAGGATTGAACAAGAACCTCAAATTAGTATCCACTATGGAGGATAAGGGATATTAGGTGAATTTCCTAGACCATAGAGTGTATATCAGTCCCAAGGCGTCATGTAGAATCTTGGATGGCGTGATTGGCAAAAGGAGTGGGAAATTGCATAGACTATACTTTGAGCCTGCAAAGGCTCTAGTTAGTAGCAACATCAATTAGGGTGAGTTATGGCATAGGAGGATGGCACACTTACACCATGGAGGATTGAATCACTTGAGACAGGAAGTCATTGGATTTCCTCAGGTACAAGAGGAGAAGCATAACTATTGCAAGGGTTGTGATTTGGGGAAGAACATCAAGAAGCATTTCCCATAGAGTGAGCACAAGTCTAAGGATCCCTTGGAATTGGTGCATTCAGATGTATGTGTACCTATGTGTGTCCATTATTTCAGTGGTTATAGTTACTGCATAACCTTCATGGATGACTATTCTAGGAAAACCTAAATCTATTTCTTGAAGGAAAATTCAGAGACCTTTGGGAGGTTCCGAGAGTTTAAGAATCTCGTGGAGAACAAAACACGAAAGAATATTTGGGTTTTGAGGACAGACAACGGGGGTGAGTACACCTCCAATGAGTTCATGGAGTATTGTTCAGAAGAGGGGATCAAGAAAGAGCACACTGTGCCCCATACCCCCCAACAGAATGGAGTTGCAGAGCAGAAGAACATGAATATGGTAGGAGAAACCAAGGCCATGCTATTTGACTAGGGACTACCAATATTACTTTGGGACGAGGAAAACTAAATTGCAGTGTACATTCATAACAGGTGTCCCCACACAAATTTGGGGAGGAAGACACACGAGGAGGTCTTCATAAGAACTAGGCTAGATGTGAGTCACATTCACATATTTAGCAGTGTCTTCTATTGTCATGTTCCTGCTAACACTAGGAATAAGCTGGACCCTTATGGAAAGAAGGAGTTACTTGTTGGTTATAGCGAGACTTCGAAGGCATACAAAGTTTACATTCCTGCTCTCAAGAGGATCATTGTGAGAAGGGATGTCCAGTTCGATGAGGACATGGCCTTGCGGAGATCTATGGACTTACCAACTGAGCAACAACCAACACATGACATGGGGATCAAGTTGGAGGATCCAAATGTACATGTACAGGTACAGACACAGGGCACATGTTCTGGTAGTCATAAGGAGTCAGGTGGATAGGATCCTCCTATATTTGATGGGGAGGATGAGCTGCAGTAGGAGATAGACATCCAACATCCACAATAGGTAGACACTAGGCCAAGGTCTAAGTGGTTCAGGTCCATAGTACAAGATTCCAGGCAGGTGGATCTTCCATAGAGATCTTTTAGACATAGCGTACCACTAGAGAGACTTAGTTATATGGCACTGATGACAGAGTTGATTAAATATGAACCTTCCTGTTTTGAGGAGGCTGCACAACATGACATGTGCAGGAGGCCATGGTTGAGGAGTATGGCTCAATCATGAAGAACCAGGTATGGGAGGTTGTGCTGAGACTTGAAGGCAAGAAGGTAGTGGGATCCAGGTGGATCTACAAGGTGAATCATGTAGAAAACTAAAGCGTGAAGAAGTACAAGGCGTGCTTCGTGGATAAGGGGTTTTCACAGAAGGAGCGTATTGACTCAGGAGGAGATCTTCACCCCTGTTTCCAGGTATTCTTCCATTCGTACCATTGTCTCTTTAGTAGCAACGATGGTTTGGTGATTCCATTAGATGGAAATCAATACTTTCTTCTTCAATGGAGTGATAGAGGAGGAGGTATATATTGAGAAGCCAGAGGGGTTTAATGTGGAGAATATGGAGACGCATGTATGCTTACTTCATCGATCTCTTTATGGGCTCAAGCAGACACCTTGATCTCTTTCTTCCATCATTTATTGACCCATTTTCCACCTTCCACAAGTATGAGTTTGAATTTACATGTGAACTATAGGCCTTGGGATTAAATATCAATAGTTTTATTTTTGAACATAACCCTTAGGAATTGGATAGGCCAATTTAACTATTTATTTGAAAATGATTTAATTGGGGACATGACAAAGTTTCCCATGTAGCATCAATATGCTCCCTAGATGTTTCTACAAAGGAATAGGATGCCATAGAACAACACCATGAAGTGAATAAGTAGCAGAACAATTCCAACAAGGCCTTGGTAGAAGTACTTGGAGTTCCCAACACCTATGGGAAAGTTTAATTTTTAAACATTTTCTATGTTATGAAAAAAATTGTTTTTAAAAGGACAATTTATTCAGTTGTATACTAGCCGTAGTTTTACTTTTGTAGAAATCATAGTCTTGTGTAAGAAAAATAGGGTTAGTTCAGTCTAGTCTCACATCATATTTTAATCAATCGATTTTTATTATTATTATAAAATGGATGAAGGATTATACACAACCCCTTCTTTTTTAATATAATCTCTACATGTTTGTATTAAAAAAAGAAATAACACTTATAACAAAGTATGGTGTGACATATGTTATTGTTGTCACAACCAAGCGCAATGCATCTTAGGACATCACTCGCTAGCGCTATGCGGCACTACCTAGGATGCTCCTTGAGGGTGTGGCCATCTCAAGGGAATTTTGACAGTCTACACCTAACTAACCTATGGAATTTGTTTCACCTTTAATGCTTAATATCACATTAGCCTTTTGTTGCACCTACAAAAAATGCATGCACAATAGAAAATTTACACAAATGTATGGGTGGGGTTTCCAAAACCAGTGAACCTCGTTTATATTTTATTAATACAGAAGAAGTTACATCAGTGGAGTTTCCAAACCGACAGATCTACGTCAAGGTCAAACCAACAACACACCTGTTACAACAAATACAAAGAGATAGTTGTCTCCTTCCTGTGGATGCCCAACACTGTAACCCCTGAAATCATAGCTCTTTGTGTGTTAGCAAACTTCCCTCTTGTTTTTTTCCTATCTTAGGCATTAGGATTTTTATATTAGGAGCGTGTGAGCCTTGAGTAAGAACATGTCAACGTAGCGTGTCCACAAAGGGATCTCATTGCCCACCTTCATGACCTTTCTAATTGTTTCCGTTGATGTGTCCATTTGAGCTGACGTTCGTTTGGTTTCTAGTGTGTTAGCATGCCCACCTTGAGGTGGGACTAGCACCCTTCTATTCCTCCATCCACGATACCTTCCTGTGCATGCATGTGCACCTACTGAGGACGCTTCCCATCATGCGTCTTGCCAAGGTGGTTGCAGAGGTGCTGGTCGATGCCTGCGACCAATATTTGTTGGGAGTGCACCCCACCCTGCCAGCTCATCCCTTGTCATGCGTGCTTTAATTGTGTTTAGCAGAGTTGTCCATGACAACCTCCCCCACTAGACTGGTCGTCATCCCGACGACGCTTCTTCCGCTGGTTGTGTCTAGGAAGGAACCTATGCTCCTCTTGGAATGCCCTTCTGGAATCTTTCGACTTCCACTCCCAACTGTTTTCCTCATCCTGCAACCCCTTCCACTTGACAAAGTACTCCAACCTTGAGTATTTTCCATGCTTATTGAACAGAGGTCCTAGGATGGCTTCCACTTCTCGATTGGTTTTTTCAATGATCAGTGCGGTAACACATTTAGGAACATTTCATTCTAGTTCTTCTTTATTATCCCGACATCTCCATAACTGGTTTATGTGAAAAACTGGGTGGTATGCTTGAAGATGTTATGGGATTTTAAGTCTATAGGCCACCTTTCCAACCCTCTCAACAATCTCAAACGAGCCATCATAATTCTGCACCAAATATCTTTCTAGACCTTTTAGAGGAACAAACTACTCATGCCTAAGTTTGGGGAGGATATTCTCTCCAAATTGGAACTCTTCACCTCTATGCTTCATGTCCACCCACTTCTTCATTTGTTTGGATTCTCTTTCCAAGTGAGCCTTAGCCAACTTCAACTTTTATTCCCATTATTTGATTAACTCAATCGCAGCCGGGTTGGAACCAATTTCCCCTGTCACAATAACCTGTGGCGTCAATGGTTTTTGCCCTATTTCCAACTCAAACAGTCTGTAACATGTTTTTGAGATCATGTGCATGTTGTCGCTGAACTGTTCTACATTTAACAACTCCGACCAGTTCTTCTAATCAGCATGCACAAAGTGCCTCAAGTAAATATCCAAACCTACATTAACTCTCTCTGTTTGTTCGTTCATTTATGGATGGAAACCCGAACTTGTGAGCAACTGCGTTTCGATTAGCTTGAACAACATCAGGAAAAATTTCCCGGTGAACTGAGCACCCTTGTCAGACACTATGCTGAGTGGAAAGCCCTAATACTTAACCACATTTCTAAAGAATATCTTCGTAATGTCCGCTTCTTTGGATGGCGACTTCATTGGCACAAAGGTCGTATACTTGGAGAACCGATATACAACCATAAAGATAGCATTATATTCCCATGCGACAAGAAATTATGTAATGAATTCCATGGAGACACTCACCCAAGGCCTCTTCAGAACCGGCAATGGCTGCAACAACCCTGCTTTCTTCTTTGTACTCGACTAGTCTTGTTGGAAAATGAGACAAGTATGTACGTACTCCTCGATGTCCCATCGTAGATTATCCTAAAATAAGCTCTTCTAGAACAAGACTCGCGTCCTATGTGCCCTTGGTGGCCTTCCCACATTGAGTCATGACACTCCCGCAACAAGTATTTTCAAAGATGAGTCACTTTTGGCACATACAAACGTCCATCAAATAAAAGTGTTCCATACTTCACCTGCAATCTGTTCTCCTTTCCTTCCTTAACCTGCGCCATGATGCTTCTAGTAGTCAGGTCCCCAAATTTTTTTCCCAAATTGTTTGTTGCAAGTTGGACACAACTTGAACCGTCGGATCCTGTGACTTCTCTAAGGCTGCAGGATAATATTTCTTGCTTAAAGTGTCCGCAGTTGCGTTCAGCTTTCCCAGTCCATACTCCAAGATCATGTCAAACTGCTCTAGAAAATCCTGCCATCTCCCTTGCTTCAGCGATAGATTGGGTTGAGTAGCGAAGTATCTAGTTGCCACGTTATCCATATTCACCACAAAAGGGATTATTGAGTAGGTAATTCCACCAAACCCTTAAGCAATGCACCACAACCGTCATTTCTTTTTTCATGAACTGAGTACCTCCTTTCCCGATCCTAGAGCTTCCGACCTTCATATGCCACTGGATGACCTTCCTGCATCAAAACTCCTTCGATAGTGAAGTCAGACGCATTCATATGCACTTCAAAATCTTTCTCAAATTCAGCTAACCACAACAACAGAGCAGTTGCAAGTCTGCGTTTAAGCTCATCAAACTCATTTTGGCACTTTTCTGACCACTTCCGTGCCTTTTCCCTTTTTAGCAACTTTGTGAGAGGTGAAGCCACTTTAGAGTAGCTCTCCACAAACATGTGGTAGTAGTTCGCCAAGTCAAGGAAGTTACACACTTCTTGCATTGTTCGCAGCTCCTCCCAGTCCTAGACCGCAACAACCTTTTTGTCGTCCATGCAGACCTCCCCACGTCTGATTCTACGACCTAGGAACATAATCTCCTCTTTACCAAACATGCACTTGCATTCGTTCAAGTATAGGTTGTTCTCCCGTAGCGCTTCAAAAACCTTTACTAAGTTTCGCTTGTGTTCTTCCATCGTTTCAATGTATATGACGATGTCGTCTTGATACACCACTACCAATTTGTCCAAAAACAACTGAAACACGTCATTCATCAATGTGCAGAATGTCAGAGGGGCGTGACACAACCCAAATGGAATAAGAAGGAACGTAAAAATCCCATATGGAGTTATGCATGTTGTCTTGTGCTCGTCTCCTTCAGCTATTTTGATTTGGTATTACCCTTGTTTCAAATCCAGCTTTGAGAACACCCTTGCTTTAGCTAACTTGTAAAAATAGTCAGCCACCAACAAAAGTGGATACCAGTTCTTGATGGTTTTCTTATTCAACATTATATAGTCTAAGCACATCCACAACTCTGGCGTATCCTTCTTCTTTCTTAACAACACTAGAAAACCATATGGCGACCGTGAGGGCCTTTTGAAACCAACATCCATGAGCTCAGTTAGCTTTCGTTTCAGATTCTCCAATCACTGTCTCTATAGTCTGTACGGAGCCTTTGCCATAGGATTAGAGCCTAGCTCTAGCTCAATCCGATGATCCTATGCTCTTCTCAGAGCTTAACTCCTTCGGTAAGTCTTCGGGCATCAATTTTGCATAGGTATCCATCATGTTAGAGAGCACATAAGGCGTAGGCGTCCCCACACTTCCCGTATTATACTCGTCCAACAACGCTGCAACATACATTCGCATCCCTGACCACCGAACCACTTTCTTCATCCTTAGCGTAGAAACAAACTTTTCATGTCTTTCTGCTTTGCTAGTGATGGTGTCCACCACACTTGGCTTTCTCCCACTTAGGATCACCATTTTGTCTACAAATGAAAACAACACCGCTTGATGTGTTCGCGAGAAATCCTGTCCAAGGATCATCTCGGAGTCATCAAGAGGCATCACTGTAAATTCTTCCCTCCCCGTCTAGCAACCCAACTGAACATGCACTCAGGAAGCAACTCCAGCCGTAGCTTTGGTCGATGAGTTTACTACTTTGACGCTAACACTGCATCTCTTCTTCTTCAACGCTATCTTTTCTGCAACTTCTTTCCTCACAAAGTTGTGAGAAGTGCATGTGTCAACTAGGGCTCTCACCTGTCTCCCTTTTACCATAACATCCAAAAAACTTAGTGCATTCTGGCCACTTCTTATGGCGCCAAGGTGATAGCAACTTCCCTTCACCTTGCAACGCGTTTCTGTCATTTGTCGAAGAGAACACCATGCTGCAATGATCTTTGTTGTCGTGTACTTTGTTCTCGCACGTTATGTTGCCGCACGCTCTGTCGCACACCTGTTTGCAGCGTCCCCAAGTATGCACACTTGGGCACTTGTGGATTTTGAGCTCCATGTCCACAAGACTTACATTGCATCCATTCGTAGACACGTCAACAACACTTCTTTCCAACGCGATGCATCCAATGCTCTCGACAACAAAGACGGGCGCTCAATTCTAGCGGTCCTCGTCTCGCCTACCAAGGCGTGCATCCAACGTTCCGTCGTCGACTGTCTCGGCACCTTCAGAGTCTCTTTTGGGATGAGCGTCGACGCTCTTTGGTGCCTTCGTCGCATCTTTCGCAGTTCCAACGTCTCGGTGGTGTGGACTTCCCATAGTGTTCGCTCTGATACCATCTGTCACAGCTAAGCGCAACGCGTCTTAGGACGTCACTCGCTAGTGCTATGCGACACTTCCCAGGACACTCCTTGAGGGCTTGGCCAGCTCAGGGGAGTTCCGACAGACTATGCCTAACTAACCTACAAAATTTGTTTGACCTTTGACACTTATCGCATTAGCCTTTCGACGCACATAAACAAGATACATGCACAATAGACAATTTTCACAAGTGTATGGGTGGGGTTGCCCAAACTAGCGAACCCCGTTTATCTTTTATTAATACAGAAGAAATTACATCAGTGGAGTTTCCAAATTGACAAAGCTCCAGCGTGGCTAAACCAGTAGCACGCCTATTACAACAAATACAAAGAGATAGTCATCTCTTGTTTGCAGACGCCCAACACTCTAGCCCTTGAAATCAGAGCTCTTTGTGTGCTAACTAACTTCCCTCTTGCTTTTATCTTGGCTTATGCCTTGGGATTTTTATACTAGGAGCGCGCGACCCTTGAGTGGGCGCGCACACCCACCTAACATGTTTACAAAGGGAGCTGGTCGCCCAACTTCATGACCTGCCATCCACGGTACCTGCCTGTGTGCGCGTGCACCTGCCGAGGATGCATCCCATCATGCGTCTTGCCAAGGCGGTTACCGAGGTGCTTGCTGGCGCCTGTGACCAATCATCATGGGGAGCATGCCCCACCCTGCCAGCACACCCCTTATTGTGCGTGCTTCAAGTGTGCTTAATGGAGGGGCCATGCCAATGGTGATTTAAAAAAAATTATTTTTATCTCAAATTTCTTTTAATGTAAATGTGATGTGACTTATATTATTATTATTTTCTTAATTTTTTTATCCCAAATCTCTTTTAATATAAACCGTCTTAGCATTATAATAAACATGTTTAGCATTATAATAAATGTATTAAAAACAAAAAACGATTCTATTATAACACATGAATGAATTATATATTTAAAAAAATGAGTAGATGTCATTCCAAGAAAAATGAGACACATTATTGCCACGTATAAAGTCATTAATCTTTTGATAAAGTAGAAAAACCTAGTTGAGTGACATTCTAACAAGGATGGGAGCCATTATTACCATGCATCCAAGTATTTATATTTTTATAAGTGGTTAGTATTGATATTTTCAAAAGTGGAAAGTTTACCTATAAAATTTGAAAATATTATAAACAAAGGAAAGTTGTATAGGAATTATTCTCTAATTTAGATGATATTGTGACAAGTTAAAATCATGCATGTAAATATTATGAAAAAAGAAAGTTGTATAGCAATTAGTCTCTACTTTAGGTGACACTGTGAAAAGTAAAAAACATGAATGGAGGGTTGAAAGCTTCCATATGTGACAAGTTTAGAAATGTAGGATTGAAAACACTACTATACAAAGCCGATGACCCAAGGAACTTTAGTGACTTGAATAAACATAATTAGATCCCTCTTCCTAATAGATACTAGGTGTTATCATTTGGCTGACGTATCTAATAGATACTAGGTGTAATCTATCGTAGTGAGGGCCCAAGCTAAGGCCATGTTCCTTGCCAAGCCAAAGGTTGGAAAGGTTAAGCCAAAGCCAATGTCAAGAAATTAAGGTAAGAATAAGGTTTTCACTGTGACTAATTTCATTTTGATGATAAGGTAATAAAATATCTCAGGTGAATATGTCAAAACCGGCGGGGGGTAGAGTTGCTCATTGGCCTGTTGTGACAAAGCTAAAAGGGTAGGCGACCCCTGGGATAGAGGTTCACCTCAATGGGTTTCAGGACGTCTCGACGCTTACTAAGTCACAAGTTATTGGTATATCTGGCTTACAGGCTGTTGGATATACTCTTGGGAGGTTGTTGTTCCCATGGTTAAAAATAAATAAATCTCAGGTGAATATTAAATAGAATTTAAAATTGAATTTTGTATTAAAATTGATAGAAATGAGTTTTTCATTGCAATTTTAATTTATATTCATTATTAATAATTGATCGATCAAACCCAATTCAAATCATATTTTTATTTAAGAAAATATAAGATAAATTATATTTTTATTTATTTTGATTTTTTTAATGTCACACGAAAAATAATAAGCATAGAGCTTGATAAATATAGATTTAAAATGAATCTAAGCTAGTTTAATAAATTTGACAATAAAATAAATATCACAACTTTTACTAATTTTAATTATAAATATATGACAAACTATTATTGTAAAAAATTGTTATTTTATTTTATTTTAATATTTTTATTATCTAATAAATTTGATAATAGGATAAATACTTCAACTTTTACCAATTTTAATTATAAATGTTTTTTTTGAATCTATAAATTATAAATTAAAATAGGGACATGTTAATAAATTAAATTTTATATATATTTATAATAAATTTTTTAAAAATCCCATTAACTCAACTTTAATAAACTCGTAATGTAAATCAATTAATTAATTACGTTAATAAACTCGTAATGTAAATCAATTAATTTTCTCTGCGATCTCCTCTTGCAAGCACAGAATTCAACAAGAGCTCAACAACTCGATAGTCAAGAGTAAATCAACTACAGTTTTGACTATTACCACCAAGAATTTGTCATCGTCTCTCCCATTAAGCATACTCAACTTATGGATTTCATGACGACGCACAAGACTTTTTCATCGTCTCTCCAAGCAAGCATACTCAACTTTTTGCTTCCATGACCACGAACATACCACATTCCCTCTGCTTGCGTCCTTTAATACAATTAGGGTACTCTCCGGCGAAGTGAACCAAAGTCATCGCATGTACATATGACCAGGTGCTAAGGGCTCACAAATCCCACTTCATTAACTACCTGGTAATCCAGAGTCAGGTCCAGCTTCTCCTCCAGAGCTTAGTCATAGACATGCTTCCATGGGAAACACAACAACCCCGTCAAGCGACGGCCAGATCGCCCATGCTTCATTTTAATAAAATGGGTTATCATTTTTTTTCGTTAAAAAAAACCTTTGTTGCATGAAATTTTTTTATGACTAATATTCAAGCTTGCATAATAAATTTATTTAATATCGTAATTTAATAAATATAGTTTTATGTTCATCATACATTTTTCTATAACTTTGAAAGTTAAAAATGATGGTCCAAAAGGATTAATGGAGGACGAAAAGCTTATTTTGGTTTTGAAAATATCTCTAAATTAGCTAATATGGTTATGTGGAATAAAAATAAGTTCCTCTTTGAAACTCTTGTCATTCATGTTATCTTATATGGTTGTGAAGTATGGGGGTGCAACATTTCTAGAGAATCTTGGAGGAAGATTGAGCAAATCTAGAAGTGGTTTATAACTTATAACCTCAAAATTAAAAGCATTAGACCTTATCCTATTCTCCTCATAGAAGTGGGTCTTTGCCCCATCGAGAGCATGACTATGACTAGGTGCTTGATGTACAAGCATAAGATAAATAACATGGGAAACATGAGACTTCCCAAAATTGCTTTAAACTCAAGTCAAAACCAACTAAGCCTCAAGTGGTGTTGGTGTAAATATACGTAGCTTGGTCAAACCATTGGGGCATTGATGAAAATGACATTTTGCTTAACATTGGTAATGTAAAAAATATTATTACTTCTAAGTTTAAAAAGAAATTGTGGTGTGAGGAAAATATAGTGGGTAAGAGAAAATCAAGATACTATAAGGAGATCATTAATCCTAATTTGGAAGACCATAAGTATCTCTCGGTAGTAACTAGCCCACGGAAGAAAATTAATATAGCCAAGATTAGAACAAACTCTCATGAACGCCATAGTGAAACAGGGCGTTGGTATATTCCTAAAACTCCATGGGCGGAAAGGGTTTTCCATTTGTGTGAGTCTATGAGCGTTGATGATGAAAATCACTTTCTCTTAGAGTGCTCTGCTTACACTCACATTCTATCTGAGTTTAATAGTATTTGTTATAATACAAACCTTTATAACCTCCTACCTTGTCAAAACTATAATGAGCTTAGAAAGCTTTTTGAGCACAAGAACAGGATTTTAAAGTAAACCAAGTATTATCCTTCTTAAAGCCTGATAGACCAAAGTTAGTCTCAATAAACGTTAATATAATCATCATCATCAATGCCTATCCATTTGTTTATTTAAAATGTTAACTTTAAAATATATCAATTTAAAATAATATTTTATAAAAAACAAAAAAAAATATTAAAAATTTTAATATCAAATTAAATATTTTTTTTTTCAATTTACCATCCACAATTTCTTTGGTTTAAGTCATATCGACCATCATCAGCAATTCGTTGACTACCACTTAGGGGTTTGTCACTTTTAGTAGGTTACTACTACTTAAGGGCTTGTACCTCTTAGCAAATATAAGGTCTTCTTGTTGTTTTGAGATCCGACTACTTTGTTGAAAAGCCCTAACTAGTGCATTTGAGAATATCTGTAAAATGCTTAGACTTGAAACTTAAACCTCCCAGCACCCTAAATAAATAATTGGAAAAAAATGGATTTGTAAATTTACGTGTAAACTAAGTCTAAAAATACATTTATTTAAACACATTAATCCGTTCTAAACTTAAAAAAATTTAAACACAAAAATATTTATATACCACTTTTTTATTATTTCTTTTAACACTTATCTAACCAAAATTAAAATTAACATATATAAATAATTTCCTCTCTCATATTCAAACACTTCATAAATAAACCAACCAAAAATAAGCTTAAACTTCTTTCTCTTAACATTATTAAGAATTAAAATGCAATTTTATTATAATATAATTATTCATGACATAGACATTATTCCATTCACTAGAATTACAGTCATAATCATAATCATAATGAAAACAAATATATTATTAAATATTTTTAAAGCTAAATCAGAAGAACAATTAATTAAAACCATAATCATAATCGTAATGAAAAAAACCATTATTAAATTTATTTTAAAGTTATAATAATGAGAACAATTAATTAGAAAGTATACTTTTAAAATAGATAAGAGACACTTACCACTGCGGCTGTCTCTTCCAACCTCACAAACCATGTTCTTAATATATAGTTTTTTTTATAAAATCATTGTAATTAATCCATAAAAATACTAATGGGATTTCAGAGGAATTGATTTTTCATTTTTTCATGACCATTCTTTGCAATATTTATCCATTTGAAATGTAATTATTAACTTTGTTTAAAATTAAAAAAATTATTAATATAATTATAGATAATATAAAAATAAATTAAATTAAAAATTAGAAAAATTAAAACACTTGTATATTTAAATATAAATTATATTTATAAAATGAAATAATGGAAAAATAGATTTCTTATAAACATTCACAATTTATTGAAAAGATTGATATAATGCATGTGGATGAAACACTATGTGTATTGTAAAATGTATAAATTTCAACTTAAAGATTAACTTACTAATAAATGTGATCATTGCATTAAAATATTATTACAAGTATAAATTATTATAAAGTCAAAGTATATACACAAATAATTGATGTATATAGAGTTTAATACTTAATAACAATGTTGTGGTTAAGTGTATATGTGCCACTCTAATTTATTTATTTATTTATTTTATCTTCAACATAAAAAAAATCAAGCATTATTAAAGGTAGTCATTGTTGAAAAAAATGCCAAAAAAACTAAAAATTTGCATTGATACCCTAATATACGTTTAAAGTAGGTGGTATAACACCTTAAAAATACAAAAACATACCTTTGAACCTAGCTATAATAATAAATTTCCCAAATTGTGTAGTAAAATACACCTTCTGAGTGATTTTAAAAAAAAATAGTCAAATCCACCTTAGAGTAAATTTTAAAGAGAATGTGTGGAAAAAAGAGGGTTGCACTTTATGAATAATTAATTTTTTCTAAGGAAAAAAAATAATTCACAGTATCATTTGTATTGAAATAAACCACATAGTTTAGAGGCACTTCCATGCCTTACACATATAATAAGACAAAAAGGAATGCGCTTTGTTACAAAAAAAAAATAGACTTCAAACTTGAGGAGGAAAGTATCTTGGTTAGAAAAAAGGCACAATAGCAACATATACATAATCAATACTTTATTGTCCACCTGCAGGATATCATGGGTATGTAGTAACTTGAAATAAAATATAGATCATCTAGGGCGGGGTTTTGGATTACACTCCATAATACTAACATTGGCATGTTCCCATTTGTGAGACAAATATTGGCGCCTACCTGCAATCTATTCTTGGACAACAGATCATCCTAAGAACTTCTCTCTCTATAACTATTTTAATTTTTTTTCTCAAGAAACATGTTTGCAATAAGTATCAACTCCTTGTAGATAGGCATCAACAAAATGTTTTTATGGGGCCTTCTCGGATGCATCCAATCCACCACTAATTGGGGAATCCCCAATGACTTGCAATTTATGAACCCCATTTAACTGCGTAAGGAGCGAAGATATTTTTAAGTCCAACGATTCAACTCTGTTATTAGTACAAGGGTTGATAGTTGCTAAAAAGTTTGTACACTAATCATCTGAAAAGTATAAGATACCCCCTGCCCCACCCAATGTTGGACTGCCTTGAGAGGCACCATCAAAATACAACCAACTACTAGATCTATCAATGACTTCCTCAACAACTTTCCTTACCTTTGAAGGACCATCAACCTATGGGAAATGGCTAAGGATATCCAAGCCATTTGAAGCAGTCATTGAGGATATGATTGAGATCTCATCAAATATAGAATTATTCTTGGATAGCTAGGCACCCCATATAAAGATAACATCCAATGGCAATTTTTTTATAAACCACATTATTAATCCATACCTATAGAGCCCCTGATAGATCCGGTCCATCCTAGATAAAGTGAACACCCTTAACAACATAAGCAAATTCCCACATTTTGATAATATAGGAACAACTGAGAAACACATGACTAACACTCTCATTGTTGAGGTTCATAAAGGGAAACTACCTAGGCCCACCCAAAATATTCTAACCATAGAGTGCCACACAATCACCTTATTAGATAAAGCTAGCCATACGAACAACTTCGATTTTAATGGAATATTTAAGTGCCATAACACTAAAAAACACTAAGGAGGATCGAAGGGGTCCTCTTCCTCCCTTACTACTCTATACCTAAGACTGGGGTTGTAAACACCACCCACAACATTTCTAGATCACACTAGAACAAAGAGAAATATTTGAATTGTAAACTACTTATTCCAAATATTATTGTATCAATTAATAATCCTAAACACATAATTATACATAAAGCATAAAAGGATATTTTTCCTTTTTCTTTTGATGGCCACCCAAGTAGAGTGACGATTCTCTATAACATATGCAAAGTTGAGTGTTCCACCAAAAATGATTTTGACTCCCATGTGAATGGCCCCTCCTTTTTCTTTTTACTTTATGATTTGTCTTCTACAAAGGTTTGTTAGTTCACCTCAAGAATGCCATAAAGCTGCAATATTAGCTTGCCTTTGTCATCCACGACAATGATGTTTGTTTGGGAAACCACCTTTCACTAACTTATTTTTTAAACATGATACATGTACGAAATCATGAATTCTTACTTTGTTGGAATGCTTAATGCATATGCAACCTCTGCAACTTTTGTTCACACTTAGTATAGGTCATTGGACATTGGTTGAACCTTGTTCTTACCTATTGGTAGTGAGTTGTTTGTTTGTATGGTTGCAAATAAACACAAACCATATATTTAATTATGAATTTTCTTTTTAAGAGATGTTGATCAACCTATTGTTTCATTCTATTTGTTTATGTGGTTATTTTTCTCTTGAGGATGTTGAATATGTGATGTGTGAGTCCCTAGAGTGTCAATTTCAACAAGTACTTTAACATTTTAAATGACACAATGCTTGGGCAATGACGGTGTAGAATGATGTTTAGAATGAGGTACTATTCTACTACAAGGAGTAAGAATGGACTAGACTCACCACATGGTTTTGGGGTAAAGTTGAGAAACCTTAAAAGGGGAACAGAGAAAGAGAAGAGATAGAGAGAATAGGGTTGATTAAGTTATATATGGATGTAGAACAATTATATTAATTAAATTATGGTTTTTTAACAAATTGAAAAGAAAAAAAATTAACATAGGGAAATAATTTGACTAGGTTTAATTCATCAATTTCCCTTGGTGATCTAATTAACCTAATTATCGAAGATGAAAGAGAGGGGAAAAGGAAGGAACAAACCCCAAAAATGTTGTTGTAAGTATTTTAGAGAGTGAGGTGAAAGAGTTCCAAGAGAGTGTTTCTCCACCCAAATAGACTCACAACACTTCTACACTTTCCAATAGAATAGACTTGATGTTGATCTTTAATACAATGAAACAAAAAAAAGTGAATCTACAATGTAAAATAATAAAACAATGAACTATTGGATGGTGATCCAATGTGCCCTCAGAATGTGATACTAGCCTTTTGCTATCTATTTTGAAATCTGCCTTGAGATAGACGAGTACAATTGTTGAAAATGTGATAGGGAAAACCCAATGGAGATTCTCTATGATAACAAAAGAAGCATTCAAGGAAGAATCCAAACTAGAAGTAAGAGACATCTGTAAAGGGTTTGTAGTTGATAGCCCAAGTAGAACAAGAGGGGAGAGGATTAGAGTAGCTAGATCACAATTTGGTGTTAATACGTAAGTGTTCCTGTGAGATATCAAGAGAGAGATCCAAGAGTAATAAAAAAGTTCAAGAGTTCCACAGGCTTTATAAAGAGGAGGAGACACATATAAATAGGTTGGTAAGTGACCTCAAGGAATAAATGAATGTTATCTTAGTCCTTGAGAAAATTATAATGTTTGTTGGAAGTGTACCATGGGTTAAAGCATTGTACCACATGTATTTCCCTAAAAAAGCACACCTTGATCCATGGATTGTTATTAAAAGACATGATGTGGCCTATGAAAGCTATTATTCACTTGGCACCAATAAGTTTAAAAAGGGGCAAGGGAGGTTTGTCCTAGTGGAACCCACTTTTAAGCGTTCCCCAATGGATTTGATCCATGAGGACCCCAAAAAAAGAATTCCAAATAATTATCCCCATATCAAGGGATTACGTATAGTCCATCACAATTCAAAATTGCTAGGAGCATGTACCTAATGGGTGCCCCAAATGGTTTAATAGATTAAAATCAAAGATAAAGAATATAGATAAGGGTGAAGGTTATAACTTATGGATTTCACACTTTGGTACTCGCTTAGACCTAACCACTTAGAGTTACCATGGGGTGACCTAATTTTGTTCTTTCGTCATACATGACCCACCCACTAATGAAATTAACACCTTTGGTTCTTCATAAAAAACATCCACTATGTTGTACCACTATCTATTGAGTCAACTTGACTTAGCATAGATGTGTGACCTCCTTGTGATTTCTACTAATTAGGCAAGGTCCCATATCACCTCCTATCTTGTCTATGGACCTTCTTCAATGCTTTGGATTAGCTAGACTCTTTGTGGTATCCATTGGTGAATCTCTCTTACTAGTTGTGATTTGTCTCAATATTTGGTTGACAATTAGTTGGGTTACCTCATTTAAGGTCCTAAATGACCCAAATCCACTTGGATATGTTTAACAAGGGATCTAGTGGGTTTAAAAATTTATATGGTAAATCTAGTGTGTTATATATGGTAAATCCATTGGATATGTTTAATAATTTATATGGTAAATCTAGTGTGTTATATTGCATTGTATTGGTGATTAGATCATGTTTGTTTTCCTTGACACTTTAATAGGGTGTGTCGGTCAAGTGGAAAAATACTCTCTTGAGGCCTTTCATCTTTTATTGAAGCAACTTCTCCTACAACAATTTTTTTCCAAGTTTGTTCCTTCAGTTTCTCTTTCTTTCACCTTCAACAATTGGGTTAATTATCTCACTAAAGAGAACTTTTGAATTAACCCCATAGTATCACAAAATTATATAAACTTTAATACATACAATAGATACACAAAATAACACAATATGGTATTATGAGTAACTGGTGTATGCATTAAGTGTAGTTCAAATCCTTATACACCAATGTTCAATGAGCACGGATTTTCCACTTTTGAATGTGGGATAAATTTCTGCACATGACATAAAGTGAATATTAGCCCAATCCAAATTTATAAAGTGACTTTATGACAAAGTAAGCCTTCTATTCTAACACCCCCTTTTAAGACTTATATTACTAGAAGAAAACATACTAATTGAAGACAAAATACATTGTGTGAAAACTAAAAACATGAAAAACCAATAGAACACAACTTTCTTAAGAAGCTTCTTCTTTGAAAACAATTCATGAATCATGCACAAGCAGTTAACCTGCTCTGATACTATAACATGATCAGTCGGATCTCAACTTATGTGCATTAAAAAGTTTAATGAATGCGTTTAATCAATTTAATTAATTCCTGGAATAGCATTAACCTCAATTGAATGCTTAGAAACAAAAATGAACAGCAAACTGAGATAGGAATGAGAAACCGAAATGAGAACAGCAAAACTGGTAAACAGATATAAAAAGAAACACAGAATCAGAGAGTCACAAACAAAAGTTGATAATGGAGTTCACCCCCTTCACTGGGCTACGTCTCCGGGTCCCTCTCCAATGGGTACCGATCCAATTAATCTCTTTAAAATGGTACAAAAATGGTTTTGGAATCAACTTCAGCAACTGTAAACAGAATGCTGTACGAAGTCTTTAAGACCTCTCTTGAAAATTACAAAATGGCCTTCAGAAGGCAAAGAAAACCAATTATAATAGAGAATGGTCGACTTCAAAAGGAAACAACATCCGAACATTTCACAACGAAGCTCTTCTCAGAAAAATGATGCTCTGTGCTCTAACCATCTGAATCCCCCCTCTTGGAAATGTGGCCAGAATCGTCTATTTAAGCGTTCAGTCGGAGGACAAGTAACCGGTTCGCTTCCTCCGCTACAGCTGTCATATTCTTCATTATCGTTACAACCATAAACTAAAACTGAACCATGCAATCCCGCCAAATCGTTGCATAAGCGTTATGTTACCACGACGTTCCATATCCCCAAACCGTTGCAACTAACTCCACGCTCATGTTGACTCACAACACGTGGCAATGACTGCCATGCACAGGTGTTTCACCATACTAAACCGGCACCAAATGCAAACCGCTTAACTGTTTGATGTCACCACTACTCCACAACTGTCGCAGCATCCGCGATATATGTGTCGCAGCAACTGTGACTGCACGAGATTTTCATGAACCATTCGAGGTTCCACTTGATGGTGCGCAAGCCAACTAACTGCGTGAGCATGTTACAACTGCGTGGCCCATGCTATAACTGCGCGCCATGCGATAATTGCGCGTCATGCGATAACTGCGCGGGCCATGCGATAACCGCGCAACCCATAACTGCGCGGGCCATGCGATAACCGCGCAGCCCATACTGCGCGGGCCATGCAATAACCGTGCAACCCATACGGCGCGGGCCATGCAATAACTGCGCAGCCCATAACTGCACGGGCCATGCGATAACCGCGCAGCCCATAACTGCGCAGGCTGTTCACATCTTAACCGCCAAGCTTAGTCCTTGCACTATGTTTAGCATATGAGTTAAAAACATATGATTAATAACCATTGTACCATATTGGATCAATGTAAATTATTGAAGATGAATAATCCACCGGATCATTCCTCCCCATTGAAGAGATTTTTGGACCACCAAAAGCCTGAATCATTCTGCAAGTAAGTGAGGGTACAACTCCCTCACTTTTCCAATCTCCATCCATCTTGCTTTGCTAGGATGCATGCATTTAAGCCCCACTCGAAGGTACTCAGCATTCCCCCTTCGTGAAGTCCTTACATTTCTGTCAAGAATTACATCATCCTGCAACTCTTTCATGTATTCAGGTGCCATATCATCAACCGAAGGAATCTGTATGTTAGTTTCCTCATCCATGATCATATGAGGCTCATACAGTTTAAGATTCTCAACATTGACAACTGAATAAATTTGCATGTATGGAGGTAAATTCAAGCGAAAAGCATTAGTACCGATCTTTTCCAAGATCTCAAAAGGACCATACCTGATAGGCTTAAGCTTTTTACCTTCACCTTTCATTCTTTCTTTGGTGATATGTAACCAAACTCTATCACCAACCTGAAATTGATGATCAACTTGATGCTTGTCATGCCTAGCTTTGTACTTTGCCTGGCTCTTCTCCAACTGTTCCTAAACTGCCTGCTGCACTACTTGGATTCTCTGAATGAATCTTAGAGCTTTATCTGCATCATGATGTCCATCCACTGCATCTTTGCCAAAGGAAAAGTCCATCGGTGTTTTTGGCAGATAACCAAAACAAGTTTCAAAAGGAGATATTTTCATGGAAGAATGAACTACATGATTGTAAGCATGTTGTATATATTGCAACTGCTCATCCCAAAGTTTAGGATGTTTACTACAATACCCTCTGAGCAGCTGAATCACTGTTCTATTTACTACCTCTGTTTTCCCATCGGTCTATGGATGAAAAGCTGTACTTTTCTTAAGTTTAGTATCCATAAGCTCCCATAAATTTGACCAGAATTCTCCTAAGAACCGAGAATCCCGATCAGATACAATAGACATGGGTAGCCCAAAATGTACCCAAACATTCTGAAAGAATAGATGAGTTGTTTGTTCAGCAATGATCTGTTTGTTACATGGCATTAAGATACACATTTTGCTGAATCTGTCCACAACAGCATATAGGTAATCATGCCTTTTTCTAGACATAGGTAGTCCTCCTACAAAGTCCATAGAAATGCTTTCCCAGGGACGAGAAGAAATTGGAAGAGGTGTGTACAAACCCAATTTCCTATTGCTAGGCTTACTTGTTGCACACATAACACAACCTCTTATGTATTTAGCTACAGTTTCTTGCCTTAGAGGCCAATAACAATGATTCTGCAATAATGACAGTGTTTTACTTACTCCAAAATGTCCTGCAATCAATGAACTATGTGCTTCTAGAATCACATGCACTCTCTCTTTCTCTGGAATACAAAGTTTACCGAGATGATACAGGAGTTGATTATGCACATAATAGTTGTCTTCCTGTTTACCATGTATTAGTGATGCATATACTTTCTTAAAATCTTTATCTTCTGCATACTGTTCAATATAACTTTCATGTGTTAATGAACCGTTTTGAAGAATGATTGAAGCATTTGTAGGAGGCCTTGATAACATGTCTGCTACCTTATTATGAATTCCCTTTTTGTACTTAATTACGAGATGAAACTGTTGTAAGAATCCCATCCATCTTAAATGCCTACTTTGTTGTACTTTAGTTTGAAATTGCAAATATTGAAGTGGCTGATGATCAGTATGTATGACTGTTTCTTTTCCCATGATATAATGTTTCTACTTCTTCACACTCTGTACTAAAGCATACAACTCTTTTTCATAAGTCGAATAGTTACTTACCGCAGTAGAGAACGTTTCTGAATGGTAACAGACTGGCTTCCTCCCTTGCATCAAAACGGCTCCCATGGCAAACCCGCTGGCATCGGTCTCGATCTCAAATGGCTGCTGCAAATATGGCAACGTCAAAACTGGTGCGGTGCTAATCCTTTCCTTCAAAGTGTCGAAGGCTCTCTGATGCTTGCCTCCCCACTGGAAAATTTCCTTAATGCTTGTCAACGCATGTAATGGAGCAACAATGGAAGAAAATCCAGAAATGAATTTTCTCCAATACTGAATCGCACCCAGAAAAATTCTGATTTCAGTAACGGTGTTAGGCCGTGGCCAGTTTACAATGACAACAACCTTGGCTGGGTCCACTCGCAGGTGGCCTCCACCAATAAGATGGCCCAGATATACTAAAGAAGTTTTAGCAAACTCACATTTAGACATTTTTACATAAAGCTTCTCCTTCTGCAGTACATCTAAAATTTTCTTCACTTGTACAATATGTTCCTCCCAGGTTTTGCTAAACACCAGGATATCATCCAGATATACAATTACAAAATCATCAATGAATGAACGAAATACATCATTCATGACCCGCATGAAAGTAGCAGGTGCATTACAGAGCCCGAAAGGCATCACAAGCCATTCATACAAACCCTGTTTTGTTTTAAACGCTGTTTTCCAGGCATCATTTTCAGGAACACGGATTTGATGATACCCACTACGCAGATCCAATTTTGTAAAGTAAGTTGCATGTTTCAACTGATAAAGCAAATCATCAATGCGAGGAAGAGGATACCTGTTTTTAATGGTGATTTTGTTAAGGGCCCTATAGTCAATGGACATCCTCCAAGACCCATCCTTCTTCGGAACCAAGACTATAGGAGAGCCACAAGGAGAAGTGCTTGGCCGGATGACCCCCTTCTCAATCAGCTCCTGAACCTGCTTCTTGATTTCCTCGTTCTGCATTACAGACATCCGGTACATGGCTATGTTCGGGAGTGGCACATCCTGCTGCAAATGTATCTCATGCTAAATTTCTCTCTTTGGTGGTAACCCTTTCGGATCTTGAAATAAATCATCATACTCAGAGATAATTTCAATCAGTTCAGATTTATGTTTAGGATCACATCCTTCAAAAGATTTAGAGATCTCAACATTTTTCACCTTAACCATCATTAACACAAAATTCTTACTAGCATTTACCAGCCTCTTCATTTGTCCTGCAGAAACTATTGCTAGGTTTGTTTTTGTCTTATGTGCTCGTACAATATATTCCACACCATCTTTAAAAAGATGATACTTATTATGCTCTCTATAAAAGACTGCTTTCCGGTCATACAAATACGGGATCCCAAGTACAATTCCACAAATGTCAAGTGGTACTACATCTAGTTCTACCTCATCCATGAACTTTTCAGTGATTGCAAATTTCAAAACACATTTCTTGGTAACTTGCAATTGTGTATCATTAGTAACCCAACCAAGAGGATAGGGTTTTTCATGAGGCATAATAACTAAATGCAATTTCTTAACCACTTCTTCTGATATCAAATTTACTTGTGAACCACTATCAAACAATGTATCAATCTTTGTGTGATTTGCAATGACACGAACATGAAACAATGCACTTCTATTTTTATCATTTTGCTTAGAAGTAGATGGCAGATTTGTACTTGCACTAGAACTTGATTTTGCATCAATGGGAAGTGAGATACCTTTATTCCTACCCTAGATGTCGACAGCTGTAACCTTTGTTTCATCACTTGAGTCGGATCCCAAGTCTTGAATAACTGCTGCAGTAGCTTTTGCTTTGCCTTTATCTTTGTTTCCTGCGTACTTCTTTGGCCTTAACTCCGGATGAAGTTTCCAACACTTAGATACATCATGTCCCTTCTGACAATGCGAACATGTAGGCATTTCACCCTCTTTTTTAACAGTATCCATCTTCTTTTTCCCCTTCGATTTGCTGTCAGTTTTAAAGGATTTCTTCACAAAAGTATCATTAGCATGCTTACCCCTAGCTTCTAAATGTGTAGCTTGAACACATACATCATCCAAATTACTGGGGTTAAACATCAACAAAGTATGTCTCAAATAAGAATGCATGCCACCAATGTACTTAAGAAGAGTTTCCTATGTATCTAATGAAACATTCAATGCAATAGCCCTCTTTCTGAATTCATGAGTATAATCTTGAATGCTTTGTCCTTTAGCTTGTCTAAACATTTGCCAACTCATGGTTAATTGTTGCATGTGACCTAAAGGATAAAATTTCTTTCTTAACACTTCGATGAATTCATTCCAAACTGAAATAATTTTACCATTCTTTCGAAGATCTTGCTGAATCTTGCTCTCCCACCAAGTAAGAGCCATCCCACTCATCCTCAAAGTGGCCAATTGAATCCTAGAAGGGTCATCATAAATGCCCTGCACCTTGCAATAGACTTCAAGCTGCTTGATCCAATTGTCTAACTTTTCAGCATCTAAATCTCCATTATAAATTGGTAATTCAAACTTTACATCCAATTTGAAATAAGGCATACTAGGATTTGCATTATTTGAGTGAGAAGGATGAGAAGAAGAGAAAGTTTGATTAGTTTCAGGAGGATCACCATCACCTCCTACTCCTTTACCCTTTTCTTCCTTCTTCACTTCTGCATCTTTGGATGAATATCCTTCTTCTTTCTTCTTCCTTTCTGCTCACTCATCGAGTAGAATTTCCATCATGGCTTTCATGCTAATAAAAGCCTCCAAAAACTCAGTTTCAGAAATAACATGTTTTTCCCGTTCTGTATGTCCTTCTTCTTCCCCTCGTGGAGAAGACATGGTTCTTGAGAATGTTCTCCTTGAGCCAATCTCAGGAGCTCCTTCAATTAATTCTCCTTCACCAAGCTTTAACCTGGACCTGGTAAGCATTCACAAACTTGCACAAGCAGTTAACCTGCTCTGATACCATAACATGATCAGTTGGATCTCAACTTATGTGCATTAAAAAGTTTAATGAATGCGTTTAATCAGTTTACTTAATTCCTGGAATAGCATTAACCTCAATTGAATGCTTAGAAACAAAAATGAACAACAAACTGAGATAGGAATGAGAAACCGAAATGAGAACAACAAAACTAGTAAATAGATATAAAAAGAAACACAGAATCAGAGAGTCACAAACAAAAGTTGATAACGGAGTTCACCCCCTTCACTGGGCTACGTCTCCGGGTCCCTCTCCAATGGGTACCGATCCAATTAATCTCTTTAAAATGGTACAAAAATGGTTCTGCAATCAACTTCAGCAACTGTAAATAGAATGCTGTACGAAATCTGTAAGACCTCTCTTGAAAATTACAAAATGGCCTTCAGAAGGCAAAGAAAACCAATTATAACAGAGAATGGTGGACTTCAAAAGGAAACAACATCCGGACATTTCACAGTGAAGCTCTTCTCAGAAAAATGATGCTCTGTGCTCTAACCATCTGAATCCCCCCTCTTGGAAATGTGGCCAGAATCGTCTATTTAAGCGTTCAGTCGGAGGACAAGTAACCGGTTCGCTTCCTCCGCTACAGCTGTCATCTTCTTCATTATCGTTACAACCATAAACTAAAACTGAACCATGCAATCCCGCCAAATCATTGCACAAGCGTTATGTTAACTGCGCGGGCTGTTCACATCTTAACCGCCAAGCTTAGTCCTTGCACTATGTTTAGCATATGAGTTAAAAACATATGATTAATAACCATTGTACCATATTGGATCAGTGTAAATTATTGAAGATGAATAATCCACCGGATCAATGGTATGGCTTCAAGGCACATTGTACCTCTCTCATCCATGGTATTTCACAACTTATGGTATGTCCCCAAGGCACATTGTAATAGTGTTGTAAAAATCATCCATGTATTCTCAATAAAGCGTTCAAGGATTTTTGGCATCCTACCTTTCTGGTCTTATTATTCTGTGTTAATCATTGTGAATTATTCTTGGCTAATCAATTTGAGTTGATGTTTTGAGAGGTGGGGCTCTTTGAGACTCACCTCCTATCTCAATATGGATACATTGATAACAATTTGCAAGTTTACTCTCCTCCTCTCTCGGTATCCAAGTCTTCTAGGTCTCATCCCCCAAGATGGAGATCAGTGGTATCAGAATAGGTATGCTCTCCATGGGAATGAGGGTTTGAGCATAGTTCAGGTTCAAATATATGAAGGAATTTCCATCCTCCTTTTAGCACGCTCGGACTCCATTTTCTGGTCCATACACTGTAAGCATCACAGTTGGTCCTTAGGCACTATAGGCTATCTAAGTTTCATAAAAAATTTCCATGATCTCTACAACATCTCATGTTGCTCTACAAACCCTTGACATCTTTTGTGTCTCTCTACACTCTCAGATCAAGCATTACTCCATTTGCATATGGCCATCGAATGTATTAAAATACTTATCTCATTGCATGTTAGATATTGAGAGACCTCATTCCATCCCTTTCTCAAACTATCTGTTGTTGTATGGCTGCCATAGAAGGTCAGTGATAGACAAATAGAAGGTCAACACGTATCTGCAAACTTCAAACATATGCTTCAACTTGAAAAAAGAGTTTCATAGGCTCTTCCATAGCTCATTGGAAATATATTTTCTTCATCTAAAATGGGTATTTTTTGGTTTTTCATTTACCTTCCTGGTTTGTGAGATATGCTTGTTTGAAGCAACATATGTCTGTACACAGTGCGACATCACGTACAACAAATTTAAACAATTATCATGAAATTTAAAAAACATATCATAGGTTCTGCCATGTCTCATTGGAAATTTATTTCCGTTAGCTAAAATGGGTATTTTACAGTTTTTCATTTGGCTTCTTGGTTTGTGAGATATACTTGTTTGAAGCAACATGTGTGTGTACACAATGTGACCTCACATACAACAACTTTAAACAAATACCACGGTCTCCACATAACATATAAAATTCTCTACCATAGCTCATTGGAAAGGTATTTTCGTTAGATAAAATGATTATTTTGTGTTGTTCCATTTGGATCTCTGGTTTGAGAGATATCATCAATTGAAGCAACACATGTCTGCAAAAACAGTGCGCGTGCGTCCCCTGAGATTCAACAAAAGTTTTCTCATTCCTTGCACCACCAAAGAGAAAATATGTTATATGGATGGAAATGTCTCTTTGATATCTCAAATGGGTCTTCAACTAAATTCAATTTCATCACCTGCATCAGAAGCTATGAATGTATTTGCAACGAGACATCAATTGCACCAAATACCATTTTTGGATTTTTATTAAATTCTATTGTAATCACGGTTATGGGTCAAACACACAAAACCCACGGTTATATATTGTAATCATGGTTAAGGTTAAACCACACAAAATCTACGGTTATGGGTTAGCCACACAAAATCGAAGGTTATGGGTGAACTGCACAAAACCCAGAGTCATAGTTATGGTTACGGGTTAGCCACAAAAAACCTATGGTTATTGGTCACCCACACAAAACACGTAGACATGGTTATGGTTATGGGTCAACCTTACAAAACCCATGGTTATAGGTTAACCACACAAAACCCATGGTCATGGTCACGGTTATGGGTCAACCACACAAAACCCACGGTTATGGGTTAACCTCACAAAACCCTTCTCTTCATTGGCAATTGGCACATTGTAATCATGGGTCTCTTTTTAGCATGAAACAATGGGGACCATCATTTTCTAAAGGGGGTAGAATGATCTGAATTTCAGGGGGCATATGGTCTAAATTTGGATGTATGAGTCATAAAAGCATTAAATGGAGAGGCCACCCTCTCTCAGTCATCATAAAAGCATTAAATGGAGAGGCCACCCTCTACCATCCATGGTAATTGACAACCCATGGTTTTGTTCCATGGTATGGCTTCAATGCACATTGTACCTCTCTCATCCATGGTATTTCACAACCCATGGTATGGCCCCATGGAACATTGTAATAATGTTATAAAAAGGCTATATGCCTTCTCACTAAAACATTCAAGGATTTTTTGCATCCTACCTTTTTGGTCTTATTATTTTGTGTTAATCATTGTGAATTATTCTTGGATAATCCATTTGATTTTATGTTTTGAGAGGTGGAGCTCTTTGAGCCTAACCTTTGATCTCAATCATGGATACATTGATAACAATTCGCAGGTTTACTCTCCTCCTCTCTAGGTATCCAAGCTTTTTGGGTCTCAGCCCCCAAGATCCGGATCAACGTTGCAGTGAACTCAATCTCTACAACACAATGTAGTCTCTTTGATCCTATCATTGATTGATTATCGATACCACAATCCTCAACAAACAAGCATGAATTCAATATATATTTAAAACATTTACATATTTAAAGGTTGTTGGACATATGTTGTCATTGATGTTAAAGATGAAAAATATGTCAAGGATCAAAGATGAACAAGACAAGATGATGTCAAATATCAAAGCTGAGAAAGACAAACAAAAGTAAAAAGATGTCAAAGATCAAGAGGTTAAAGGACAATCATGACACTGGTCACATTTGCGCACATATTCATCCACATAAAATAATAATTGAATATAACACAGATGCGCAAATACTAGTTATGAGACTTATATATTAAGTAAATTGTGTGTGATAGTACCAAAAAGAAGTCAATAAAAAGGTTTGTTTAGTAACATATGTGTGCAATATTACCACAAAGAAGTCATTAAAAAGGTTTATTTAGCAACATATGTGTGTGAAAGTCCCACAAAAGCATTAGCATATATGTGTCTTAAACTACAAAGATGAATTACAAATGTGGCACACCGTTGCAAACATTAACTTATCAAAGACACAAATTTAGTGGGATGATATCCGAAGTAAAGGGACTTCACCAAGTGGATACATTTCTCGAGTCAAGAAGATTATAAATAAGCAAGAGATGGATGCAGTGAAGTAAGCTTGTGGAATATGAAGATCTAACTGTTTGACAAGCTTCAAAGTTCTTGTTTTTCGCGGTATCAATGGCTCGTTGATTGCAGATGGATAGCTTTTTGTAGCGAAGCCGCAGTACGAGATGAGCAACATTGAATGATTGGATACCCATAGTTCGGATGTGCAAATTTCTCACTCAGTGAAGACACATATTGTTGCGCCGAGAGGCGCATTCTACAGCCCGGTATGAGGTAGAAGTGTGATTCCGTGCTCAACGTGGAGATGACACGTGTCACATAAAAAAGTCGGCTTATATATCTATATATATACAAGTCGGCTTAATAATTATTAATAATTAATAATCTTACGTGTGTATATATATATATATATATATATTTGTAAGTAAATCAAAACACCTATACACACTTCAAAACAATACGTACAAGCTGGACCTTCGGAATAAGGCTGAAAGCAATTACAGATTTGTCTCAGGTATGCGAATGCGTATAATTTAAGTTTCTATATCAAGTATGCATATGAGAAACGATTGAATTATAGAAACTGATACGAGTAGATTATTATAAACCAATCTGAGTTTGAATGGTGATCTCCATAGCTGCGGTTGCATTGTTATAAAAAAATCTGAGTTTGAATCGTGATCTCCATTGGCTGCGGCTGCATTGTTATAAACAAATCTCAGGTATGGATTGTGATCTCTTTTTTTTGCATTTTGAATAAATCGGAATGTTGAATATTCCAGGGCTTTGATTCTTAACCCCGACCTGGATGTCTGCATTTTGAATAAATATGAATGGTGAATATTCCAGCGTTTGATTCTTAACCCCGATATGGATGTCTGCATTTTGAATAAATCTGAATCTTGAATGTTTCCAGCATTTTACCAATACCAACGTCTGCAATTTGATAAATGTTAAAACGTTGCTGTTGACCATCCCATTTCCCTTTTCTGCTTCACTTTTATGCGTGTAAATGACGTTCTTGGTCCTCTATTTTCTCTGTCAGGTACATCTCCATCAACTTGGCGCATAGTACAACGTTGATAGCTGCTACCCTCACAATCTGTGTTGCAAAGTTCAGAAATCCGCAATTAAGTCGATGGCACAAAATAGGAACATAATCAGAATAATTTGGCAATTAACTGGATGTAACAAAATTGAAACTGGCAATTAACTAGATGTAACATGATCAGAATTATTTGGAAATTAAATAGATGCAGCATAATCAAAATTATTTGTTCATTGTGTTAAATACAAAACAAACCTCACGCAAATTTGGTCACCAGTAGTGTAGCTAACGACATTTTCTTCAATTCTTTGACGGTGTTTTTTTAGTGCTACCAACTTCTGTGCTCTTATTCCTGTTTCCAATTACAGATCTTCATAATTGTAAAAATTCAAGGAGGAAAAAATTGAATATATTGATGCTATTGTATCGAAACGAGAACTAAGCATAATGCAAATTATTGTTAACTGAGATTTGTAGGCGGGGTTGTGGTGCTTTCACAGTGTCGATTTTTTAGATATACAACATATTTTCATATATAAAGAGCACAGCATAGATGAAGATAAAAGTCAGGAAAATTTGCAAATGAGTTATTTTATTTTTCCTTTGAGAGTAGTTATAGTAGTCACTTACATTTAGATGGTGTAACACACTAAAATCCTACACAAACCTGTTGTATTCCCCTGCTTTATTGCAGTATCGCCGCTCTGCTTGCTAACATTGTGCTCATCTTTTTCAAAACATATCTATGCAATTGATATTTAAATAAATGTGATAATAAAGAAAATAAATTCATTACAAATTTATTTTTAAAATATTATGATATACTAATAAAACTCCTGCTATATAAAAAATAAAAATATTAAATTTTATGGTATTTAGCTATGACTTGTAAATATATATATCTTATCTTAACAATAATTAAAATTAAAATTTTTACATCTAAAACCTTTTCGAGTTAAATAAACAAACTACAACTCATAAATCTATTTGAAATACCTTCTCATAAACAGTACTTGATAGATGTTGAACATGGACTTACCTTGCTATAAATATTTCTCATAACTTGAATTAACAAATATTTTTGCCAGTCCTAGAATATGAGCTTTTGGAAACCTCTTACAATTTCTACTAGCGGTAATCCAGCTCTTAAAAAAGCCAGTAACATTGCCTGTTGAAGAATGGCACAATGACAATCAACGCAAGGAAGACAATTGCAATAGCCCATCTAATCTGTTGGCCATATCTAAAGCCGAATTTAAAATATCTGAGATTCTACCATAATAACTTTTGCTTCAATTTTCACTATGGGAGCTATTTTCCAAACCCTAAATCTTTGCAACGACCAGGAATTTGGAGGGGGGAGTTATTTTCCAACCCCTAAATCTTTGCAACGACCAGGAATTTGAAGGGGAGAAAGCTTCTTAAATAGAACTCTCCTGCAACTTGCTCAATAATGCTACTGCTCAACCCTAAAAAAACAATGAATAATGTAAACCCTCACTCTGCCGACAGGGAAATGACAAACTCAGTAAGAAGTCCCACAACATAATGAAAAGAATAAGATCTATGTAATCCAAATAAAATCAATTTCAGGAAGTGCCAGAACATAATGAATAATAAATAATGAAAATAATAAGATCGATGTAATCCACTGAATATGGACCACTTTTGTTGCTATCGCATTGCTATTCCATACCACCAATCATCTGGTCCAAGCTGCACTAAGAAATGTCGTCTCTTTTGATTCCATTTATGCTTCAAAAATTTTCTGCCGTTGGAAGCCATACAAAGGGAGGCTTCTCGAATATTTACAATCCCAAGACACCGAAACCATTTTAGGTTGGTGAGACTTAACTTCGAAGAATATATAAAATATTTTTTTAGGTTGGTGAACTTGTGTGTGAAGAATATATACCAGTGTAGATCCAGCTTTACCCTGCTCTATCATGCATCGAGAGGGATCAAATATTTCGAGGTGCAAACCCTGCTTCAACAATTGCACTCCAAAAAAGGGTTTGCACCTCGAAATATATTTGATCCCTCTCGGCGCATGATAGAGCCGGGTAAAGCTGGATCTACGCTGGTAGTTATCTTCACACATCGTATTTTGGATGAAGTCTGACGCCGATATAAAGACACATACGTATTTTGAAGAAAGGTTTGACACATATATAAATATGTATATGTATTTTGAAGAAAGGTATAACACAGATATAAAGATGTAGACGTATTTTAAAGAAAGGTCTGATGGAGATTTAAAGATGCAGGTGTATTTTGAAGAAATGCTTGATGCAGATATTCAGACACTGACTCATAAATGCAGATCTGAATTGTTTTGAGCAACTGCCTTATGCAGGACAAAGAAGCAGATCAAGTATTGCATCACTTGCGTAATTTGAAAAGGAATATGCATATATGAATTATTTTGGGCAACTGTCCAACGCAGATACATAGACGCAGAACATAAGAATTCAACATGTGCGGTACTTGAATAAAAGACATTTCTCTACTTGCCATATAATAATATTTCATATCATGAGGGTCAGATGGGGAAAGGAGTAGGAGATTAGAATCCTCCTTCCAATAGGTGCTAGAAAATTCAATTAGGGTGAAACAACGTCCTTTATGTGGGTGCAGATAAAATTCAGGCGATCACAATCTCCTTCCAATGGGTGCTGGAGAACAAAAATGAAGTTGTAACTTCCACGCCTAGAGAGCGTAGTTCTTCCACAGATCAGATCTTGAAGACACAAGTCGTAATTTTTGGGACCAGATTGATATATGTTCAGGTCGGTGCCTGGAGATTGTGAGTTGGATCTTACACGGATAGAAGTTGTTGCAGGTTGGTTCGAGTAGACCGCAATTTGAACTTGAAGATAAGTGAATATCAAGTAAAGTTTCTAAATCTAAGAAAATATGCATAATTTGTATGTATCTACATAATTACAGATTCACCCCCCTCTAAGTAATAACTTAATACCAACAATTGGTATCATAGCGGGTGTCTTTAGTAAACAGACAAACATATGGAAGACTAATCCAGTGCACATATGGATGAGATAGAAGGCTTGTCCACTTATAGAGATCCAAGATTCGACTACTAAAATTATACCTTCTAGAAAATGAAAATGGAGGTCTATTTGTAGTCACTTGGCATGGGCGTATGGACATTATTAGAGGAAGGATATAAAGTTCCAAAAGTTGTAGATGAGACAGAAGAGAACGAAAATGAGTCAAAAGAGAATCATGAGACCATTGCCCCTAGAACTGTGACTTTAGATCCATAGAATAGAAAACAATATAAAATATGTGAGTGAAGAATGACATTCTATGTGGATTAGCAGATGCTGAATTTACTAAGGTAATGTTGTGCACCGCCATGAAGGAATTATGGGATAAATTACGAAGTATTTATGAAGGCAATGACAAGGCCAAAAATCCAAATTGAAAATGTTATATGCGTAGTTCGAAACCATCAAAATTAGGGAAGAAGAAGATGCAACCTCATACTTTCTGAGAGTAGTTGAAATAGTGAAATCCATAATAGGGCTAGGAGCTACAATTAAAGAGAAGCGTGTTTTGCAAAAAATCATGAAAACTCTTCCAGGCTCCTGCTACAATTAAAGAGAAGCGTGTTGTACAATTAAATTTATGTTTTGCAGGCTCCTGCTACCAGCTCCAGGCTATGGGTGGAAATGCAAGCTTGTGCACCAGTTATTTTTGTGGGCTTCCATCTAGTAAGCCTCAGTCCCATCGAGTCTCCCTGCATGCGGTTTGGGTTGTTGGATGTGGTTCCTGTGGGTGGATACAAGGCTTCAGTTCTTTGTTGGTTATGATTTTTAGTTTGTGAAGTATTATCCATGTTTTAATTAAAATCATCACGATACTTTGCTGGGTAACACAGGCTCTTGAAGTTGTGATGTAAATGTGGTTTTTGTTATGAATTTTCAGCCTTACGGCTTAAGCGATGTAAAAGCTTTTCTTTAATATTTATAAAGAGCACAGCTCTGAGCTTAGAGATGCTAAATGACCTCTGTCTAGTGTTACTTCAGTTTTCCTTTTTACATTTGAACTTAGTGAAATGAAGACTGTGGAACAGTTGAGTTGTAAAGTGAGCTGGGTTTTACTTTTCTTGTCAGTAATGTATCTTATTTACAGTTTAATATAAAAGACTTTTGTATAATCAGTTTTACTAGCAGGCTCGGGTTTCGACCCTTCGACTTTACAGGCTATAAGCCTATCCTTGATTAAGGATTTTATATTGTAATTGGTTAACTATTACTGGTTTATTTGTCCATGATTTACCTATGTAGTGTCTTTATTAATATTCTATATTTATAATTATTTTTAAAGCACTGTTTAAGAGATGATATTTTAATTCTAGAACTCAGCTTTTTAAGGGTTAAAATTGCTATATAACCCTACAGTTTATGAAGTCCTTGTTTCTACTTACAACATTCTTGACTCTGTTTTAAAAATAGGATAATGGATAATGAAATGACTTACAGTTATATGTTTGATGCTAGCTCTGTTAAAATAAGAAATCCTAAACAATTTTTACAATTTTTGCTTCTAGTTTTTAGTTAAGAAAAATACTTAGGGTTTTAGTGCAGCCTACTCGAAAACTAGGATATTGTTAACTTTCAACAAAGTTTGTAATTTCAAAAGGATTGTAGAAGAATCCTTTGGTCTTGGATAAAGACACACACTAGTATGCAATGTTAATGTTTATAACCTGTTTTACAAATTCCTTTTCACATGGTTTTTAGATGCTAATTTACTTACTTTACTTCTGTTAACTATAATTTCTATATTTTATCAGCATACTAATATTGGAATAATAATAATATTTACTGTTTTCTTTCATACCTATTTTTCTATTTAGTTAGTTGAAGTAAATAAATGCATACAATACATAGCACTGCTATTTAGTAAAATTCATAAACAATGAAGTAAAATCTATCTACTGTTTTCATTCAAATAAAAGAATCATTTCATTCACCTAAGCAATCCAGCTGTACTAGAGTACGACCTGAGTTCAGGTGTGGAAAAATACAGCTTGGAATTTTTAATTCTATCTGTTCCACTTTTCACATAATCATTTCTATTTCTACTATAATCTATAATTTTACTGAATCCAACATTACTCAGTTACTCTTCATTCATAAACCCTAAAATACGAACATGCCTATAGTAGAAAAACTGAAGACAATAAAATAAAATAGAACCTGTTGAGGACAAGGCAACAATAGCTTAAGGAGGTTGTTCCTCCCAACCAAACTCCTGGAGAGCGCTCAGACAACACTTCCTCAAGACCCCCGAGCTTGTTCCTGGTCTTCTTAGCTGAGAATTGGGTGGATAATGCAACTGTAAGACCTTTGTCACCTGACTGGTCCAATTACCTCAGTAATCAAAATCTGCTCTCAGGAGTATGAACCTTAGCTTAGAAGCCGCAACTAGTTCAATCTCAACAGTTAACCCCTCAAACACACTCCATTGAATTTCTCTTGAGTAAATTCATTCACCCTGAATGATCACCTCTCTAGAATGAGCAGACTCAACTCTCTTCAACGAAATTTTTTATAGAGATGCCTAGGTCTTATGGGTCAGTTTTCATTTAGTGAGCCACTTGCTCTGATTCCACTTTCTTGAGGAATCATGACCACAAATATAGGGAAGTTGCCACCTGCAATAGTTGGAAATGGTTTGAGGATGCTGCCACTTGTCAGTTTGCTCTCAACCCAATCTCCTCCACCAATTAACCAGTAAACACTCTTTTAACAGCTTCCCTAAGCTGTTGTCTCCTCATTTATTTATTTATAAATAAAATATTCTGAATTTACATTAAATATTCTTGACCCCACTAGGTCATCAATTACAATTTAGCATAAAATTTAACACAATGTTCCTCAAATATTATAAAATTGTTTTTGCAAATTGGGGCATGTGACAAAGCAACTCCAATCGTAGCTTTGGTCGATGCGTTTACTGCTTTGATGCTAACATTGCATCTCTTCTTCTTCAACGCTATCTTTTCTGCAACTTCTTTCCTCACAAAGTTGTGAGAAGTGCATGTGTCAACTAGGGCTCTCACCTGTCTCCCTTTTACCATAACATCCACAAAACTTAGTGCATTTTGGCCACTTCTTATGGCGCCGAGGTGATAGCGACTTCCCTTCACCTTGCAACATGTTTCTGTTGTTTGTCCAAGAGAACACCAAGCTGCAACACTCTTTGTTGTTGTGTACTTTGTTCTCGCACATTATGTTGCTGCACGCTCTGTCGCATGCCTGTTTGCAGCGTCCCCAAGTATGCACACTTGGGCACTTGTGGATTTTGAGCTCCACGTCCATAAGACTTCCATTGCATCCATTCGTAGACACGTCAACAACACTTCTTTCCAACGCGATGCATCCAATGCTCTCGACAACAAAGATAGGCGCTCAATTCTAGCGGTCCGCGTCTCGGCTACCAAGGCATGCATCCAACGTTTCGTCGTCGACTATCTCGGCACCTTCAGAGTCTCTTCCGGGATGAGCGTCGATGCTCTTCGGTGCCTTCGTCGCATCTTTCGCAGTTCCAACGTCTCGGTGGTGTGGAGTAACCATAATGTTCACTCTGATACCATCTGTCACAGCTAAGCGCAACACGTCTTAGGACGTCACTCACTAGTGCTATGCGACACTTCCCAGGACACTCCTTGAGGGATTGGCCAGCTCAAGGGAGTTTCGACAGACTACGCCTAACCAACCTACAGAATTTGTTTGACCTTTGACACTTATTGCATTAGCCTTTCAATGCACATAAACAAGATACATGCACAATAGACAATTTACACAAGTGTATGGGTGGGGTTTCCAAAACCAGCGAACCCCGTTTAGCTTTTATTAATACAGAAGAAATTACATCAGTGGAGTTTCCAAATCGACAAAGCTCCGGCGTGGCTAAACCAATAGCATGCCTATTACAACAAATACAAAGAGATAGTCATCTCTTGTTTGCGGATGCCCAACACTCTAGCCCCTGAAATCAGAGCTCTCTGTGTGCTAACTAACTTCCCTCTTACTTTTATCTTGGATTATGCCTTGGGATTTTTATACTAGGAGCACGCGACCCTTGAGTGGGCGCGCACCCACCTAACATGTTTACAAAGGGAGCCGGTCGCCCAACTTCATGACCTGCCATCCACGGTACTTGCTTGTGTGCGCGTGCGCCTGCCGAGGACGCTTCCCATCATGCATCTTGCCAAGGCGGTTACCAAAGTGCTTGCTGGTGCCTATGACCAATCATTATGGGGAGCGTGCCCCACCCTGCCAGCACGCCCCTTATTGTGTGTGCTTCAAGTGTACTTAACAGAGGGGCCATGACAATGGTGATTTAAAAAAATTATTTTTATCTCAAATTTCTTTTAATGTAAATATGATTTGACTTATATTATTATTATTTTCTTAATTTTTTTATTATCCCAAATCTCTTTTAATATGAACCGTCTTAGCATTATAATAAATGTGTTTAGCATTATAATAAATGTATTAAAAACAAAAAACGATTCTATTATAACACATGAATGAATTATATATTTTAAAAAAATGAGTAGATGTCATTCCAAGAAAAATGAGACACATTATTGCCACGTATAAAGTCATTAATCTTTTGATAAATTAGAAAAAGCTAGTTGAGTGACATTCTAACAAGGATGGGAGCCATTTGTCACAGCTAAGCGCAACACGTCTTAGGACGTCACTCGCTAGTGCTATGCGACACTTCCCAGGACACTCCTTGAGGGCTTGGCCAGCTCAAGGGAGTTTCGGCAGACTACGCCTAACCAACCTACAGAATTTGTTTGACCTTTGACACTTATCGCATTAGCCTTTCGATGCACATAAACAAGATACATGCACAATAGACAATTTACACAAGTGTATGGGTGGGGTTGCCAAAACTAGCGAACCCCGTTTAGGTTTTATTAATACAGAAGAAATTACATCAGTGGAGTTTCCAAATCGACAAAGCTCTGGCGTGGCTAAACCATTAGCACGCCTATTACAACAAATACAAAGAGATAGTCATCTCTTGTTTGCGGACGCCCAACACTCTAGCCCTTGAAATCAGAGCTCTTTGTGTGCTAACTAACTTCCCTCTTACTTTTATCTTGGCTTATGCCTTGGGATCTTTATACTAGGAGCGCGTGACCCTTGAGTGGGCGCGCACCCACCTAACATGTTTACAAAGGGAGCCGGTCGCCCAACTTCATGACCTGCCATCCACGGTACTTGCTTGTGTGCGCGTGTGCCTGTCGAGGACGCTTCCCATCATGCATCTTGCCAAGGCGGTTACCGAAGTGCTTGCTGGTGCCCATGACCAATCATTATGGGGAGTGTGCCCCACCCTACCAGCACGCCCCTTATTGTGTGTGCTTCAAGTGTACTTAACAAAGGGGCCATGACAATGGTGATTTAAAAAAAATTATTTTTATCTCAAATTTCTTTTAATGTAAATATGATGTGACTTATATTATTATTATTTTCTTAATTTTTTTTTATCCCAAATCTCTTTTAATATGAACCGTCTTAGCATTATAATAAATGTATTAAAAACAAAAAACGATTGTATAACACACGAATGAATTATATATTTAAAAAAAATGAGTAGATGTCATTCCAAGAAAAATGAGACACATTATTGCCACGTATAAAGTCATTAATCTTTTGATAAAGTAGAAAAAGATTGTTGAGTGACATTCTAACCAGGATGGGAGCCATTATTACCATGCATCCAAGTATTTATATTTTTATAAGTGGTTAGTATTGATATTTTCATAAGTGGAAAGTTTACCTATGAATTTGAAAATATTATAAACAAAGGAAAGTTTTATAGCAAGTATTCTCTAATTTAGGTGATATTGTGACAAGTTAAAATCATGCATTTAAATATTGTGAAAAAGGAAAGTTGTATAGCAATTAGTCTCTACTTTAGGTGACATTGTGAAAAGTATAAAACATGAATGGAGGGTTGAAAGCTTCCATATGTGACAAGTTTAGAAATGTAAGATTGAAAACACCACTATACAAAGCCGATGACCCATGGAACTTTAGTGACTTGAATAAACATAATTAGATCCCTCTTCCTAATAGGGTTATCATTTGGCTGACCTATCTAATAGATACTAGGTGTAATCTATCGTAGTGAGGGCCCAAGCTAAGGCCATGTTCCTTGCCAAGCCAAAGGTAGGTAAGGTTAAGCCAAAGCCAATGTCAAGAAATTAAGGTAAGAATAAGGTTTTCACTGTGACTAATTTCATTTTGATGATAAGGTAATAAAATATGTCAGGTAAATATTAAATAAAATTTAAAAATTGAATTTTGTATTAAAATGAATAGAAATGAGTTTTTCATTGCAATTTTAATTTATATTCATTATTAATAATTAATCGATCAAACCCAATTCAAAAGATATTTTTATTTAAGAAAATATAAGATAAATTATTGTTTTATTTATTTTGATTTTTTTATTGTCACACCAAAAATAATAAGCATAAAGCTTGATAAATATAGATTTAAAATAAATCTAAGCTAGTTTAATAAATTTGACAATAAAATAAATATCACAACTTTTACTAATTTTAATTATTAATATATGACAAACTATTATTGTAAAAAAATGGTTATTTTATTTTATTTTAATATTTTTATTATCTAATAAATTTGATAATAAGATAAATATTTCAACTTTTACCAATTTTAATTATAAATGTTTTTTTGGGCCATAGTCAATCTATAAATTATAAATTAAAATAGGGACATGTTAATAAATTAAATTTTATATATTTATAATAATTTTTTTTTAAATCCCATTAACTCAACTTTAATAAACTCGTAATGTAAATCAATTAATTACGTTGAAGACGTTCTTTCGACACGGTTTCCAAGTTTTCGTCGCCCCTCTGCCTAATAAAAACCAAGCATATATTTCCAAAAATTTATTTTTTACTAAAATTTAGGAATTATAACTTGTGGTCTACTCTCCGTTCTGTAGTGTCGTGTTCCCTGAGGTTTCCTCCATTTCATTGTTCTAAGCTTTGGGTATGTTTCACATGATTTCTTCTACCCGCCGCCTCATTACCACTGTGCCTGCGATTGCGATTTAGGCACATTACTTATACAAGTAAAATTACTTTAAAGTAAGAAACAAATTATAAACAATTTATCAATTATTAAAACCACAAAGATTATATTTCATTAAAAATAATCTTAAACATCAGATTTTTTTTTTCTGAATTCACATGTCTATGCAAATGAGTAATAACCCAGCAGGCCGGACATCATCTTCTTTGTTTTCGTCTTCCTCCGACGAAACAACAAAACCAAATTTTCTTTAAAAAAGGGAAAAACCACAAAACACAAAATTTGACCAAGAAAGGAAAACAAAAAGCATTGTCTGGCAAGTCACGGGTTCAAATCCCGGGGGAAAGGGAGCGCAGTAACGAGCATCCAAGATCGACGGCACCCTAGAAGCAATCTCCTTGTTTCCCTCCTCATCACTTGGGGTCACTAGTGAAATAAAACCCTGCACTATTCCTCTTTGAGGCATAAATAACAACAAAAGAAACAGAACTCTGGTGCCCTGGTTTGCTTTGAGTTGCTTGTTTTCTTTTGTGTTTCATTGATTATGATGTGAATTCAAGGAGTACTTCAGACGTTGAGGTCAAACGATTATGTTTAGGACAGCTGCGGCGATGGCTATTAGCATGACTATGAGGATGAGCAGGCATAAAATACAAGTGAAGCAGCAACAATTAGAATTTCGGCGGCAATGGTGAGGCTGAGCATTATCTGAGCGTTGTTGTGGTGGAGCAGCTTTGTATGGAAGAAAAAGAGATCTTTGTCTTTGTGGGTCATTTGCATTTTCATCCGGGTCTATTGGTGTTCTGAGTCATGGGAACTTGAATGGTTGCTTTCTTCGCCGCCACCCCAACAACATCACGAGTCCACCCTCTACAACGCTAGAATTTAGATGCCAAATACTCCCTCTGTTCTTTCCTCACCCGTGCATGCTTGTATTCCACAGGATTGAACCTTCCTTCTTGCTCTCTCCATCACCAGATTTTGATGCACCATTGTGTCTCATCCTCTATGACTGCAATTATGAGGATTTTTCTCTGCGATCTCCTCTTGCAAGCACAGACTTCAACAAGAGCTCAACAACTCGATAGTCAAGAGTAAATCAACTACAGTTTTGACTATTACCACCAAGAATTTGTCATCGTCTCTCCAAGCAAGCATACTCAACTTATAGATTTCATGACGACGCACAAGACTTTTTCATTGTCTCTCCAAGCAAGCATACTCAACTTTTTGCTTCCATGACCACAGACATACCACATTCCCTCTGCTTGCGTCCTTTAATACAATTAGGGTACTCTCAGGCGAAGTGAACCAAAGTCATCGCATGTACATATGACCAGGTGCTAAGGGCTCACAAATCCCACTTCATTAACTACCTGGTAATCCAGAGTCAGGTCCAGCTTCTCCTCCTTCATTAACTACCTGGTAATCCAGAGTCAGGTCCAGCTTCTCCTCCAGAGCCTAGTCATAGACATGCTTCCATGGGTAACACAACAACCCCGTCAAGCGACGCCCAGATCGCGATAGTGTCGCCTGTTGCGAAATCCATTCGATTGCCATCCATTCTTACCCATTTCTCTCCACATAGGCGGTCCATAATCTCGTAGTAAAGAGCCTTCCTGTAGAGCGCTTGCTCTGACATCCCCAACAGAACACGGAGCTCCCTGGTATGTATCGAGTCCAGCAGAACCGATAAATCGGAGGGATTTATAGCTTCATCATATGTGGTTGATCAATGAGCCACTGGAATCCCAAACGCCTGAGCTTAAAAAATATGTACGTTTAAAAACTATGTACGTTTGGTCCATCCAATGGACCAACAGTGGTTAACTTTGCTGTTGGTCCGTTGGATAGACCGAACGTACATGTTTGTTAAGGATGGCCCCAAACGCCAAACTACTCAAACTGCTATCTCCACTTGTCCATGGATTTGTTGAAATATTGAATTTGAAACAATAGAATTATAGGTGAAAATAAAATATTTATAATTTTACGACTCAATTGAAATGTAGTTTTTCTTAAAAAAATATAGAACGTAAAAAATTAGTCTTAGACGAATAAATTTCTAAAACTAGATATGTGAACTCTAACAATTAGGAGAGATTAGAATTAGGATTTTATGATAATATGAAAGCATAATTTAAATATTATACAATTTGAAATAGTGTATTATCAATAATTTATATTTGTAGTTTTAACTATTTTTCTCAATTTTTTTTTATAGACGTAAAAAAATTAGTCTTAGACGAATAAATTTGTAAAACTAGATATGTGAACTCTAACAATTAGAGAGATTAGAATTAGGATTTATGATAATATGAAAGGATAGTTTAAATATTATACAATTTCAAAATTGTGTATTATCAATAATTTATATTTGTAGTTTCAACTATTTTTCTCAATTTTTTTTATAAAATTTCAAACAAAAATGATTATAAAAATGTGACACATAAAATTGTGGAAAGTAATTCAACAAGTGTTAGAATATCTTGTAAATTATTATGCGATCTTATAATGTACTATTGTGAATAATTGTATTCATATAAATGTTTATACAATGTTTGTGGAAGTTGGTCCCACTATTGTATTCATATAAATCTTTATATAACGTTTGTGGAAGGTGGTCCCACATATATTTGGTGATTTATTATATAAGTAAGATAATTAACCATGAGAAAATGAAAAATCATTTTTATTAATAGCTCCATTTATGAATTGGAAACTATTTGTATCAATTGTTAATTTTTTTTTGGGTCTGTTTGTTAGTTTGGCTAGAAAAGAATGATGAAGTTTTCCAAATAAATTCCATTTGGCGTAGCTAAAAAAACTAAAACATTGCATAACATTTCAACGAAGTGTTTACATGAGGTAATCTATAAAATCCAAAAGTTTTTTTCCCCTATTATGTATTTTTTTAGGAGTTACACATTTTTGAAATTTAAATGTTTCTACTTGTTTTGGTTTTTGGACTTAGATGGTTAGAATAAGTCTAGAGAAATCACATTTTAGAATTTAAAAACAATTCAAATATTATAGATTTGGATTGTTGGGACATGATGATATGCTCTTTAAAAGTGAAGAATGGTTTGTTGAGATTCCTATCCTAATTAATTTAAAAATGAGATCCTTCTTTAAGCTTCCAAACTTGTTTAAGGGTTTACGATGAATTTGTTTTTAAAGAGCCCCTAAACAATGTTTTTTTAAAAGAGCGTTGAACTAAAAACAACAACAAGAAAATATGAAAGCTTGTGAAGGCCATGGAGGTATGCCTTTTGATATGAACTTATGCAACAATTGAATATAAACATAGGTCATGGAGGTATGCCTTTTCATATGGACTTATGCAACAATAGACTACAAACATATGTCAACAATTATATTATAGATTGATGTTTTTTTTGTAAGTAAAAGTACTCACGTGGGATTTGAACTTGTGACCTTTCATTTACAACTTCTCGTCTCAATTACTCATTATCAATTTCTATAACCCCCATGGAATTATTATGGATTGGTGTTAATATAATATATCAATACCCTTTTTATGTTGAAATAGAAATTTCCATAACAATTTGATATATCAATATCAATAGCACAAACACATTTTATTAAAGTGAGTTTCATATTCAATTAACACCACTACAACCAATCTTCATATGGCTACGATTAGTTGAGCAAAATCTTCACGAACTACCACTTGAAGACTTAACTTATGACTGCTGCAAGATAACTTGCCAACAACTCTATCTACCCCCACAATCACCGACATCCACCACCACAACTAAAATCAAGCCATTCTAAGATGCCAAAGGTTTTTTTCTCATTTTGAGGAAGATAGTTTTTTACACCAAAATTGGAAGTTGAGTAATTATCTCAATACCCTTAACTTATTTTCTTTCACACCATAGATTTTAAAAATTATGAAATCTTGCCAATATTTCTTAATTTTTTATTGAAACCTTTGGAGCTAGAGTATCTATTGCTTTAACTATTCTATATGTCACAAACTAGCATATAAATAATGTTATCTCTTCTTTTGACTTGCTTTAATATATTTTCTTAAAGAACTTTGTAATTTAATAAGATAATAAGTTACAACTAAAGTTATAACATTTTTACTAACTTAGATCAGCATAAATTTTAAAAAGATTATTAATATTTAATGCCAATTTATTGTAAAATAATTTACTTTATTACCATTTTTTTTCAAAACAAAATATTTCCTCTCACAATTATAAAAACACTTTAAACTTGCAATGTCTTGAAAATTATTTTTATATAGTATTCATAGAGTCAAAAAATACATAATTAAATTAAGCAATAAATAATTTTGAAAAAGCAATATAGTGTTTATAAACATTGCCTAAATGCATAATTTTTTTTAGAAATAATCAATTATGCACTAAATAATGTGTAGTGAACTCGTTAGTTAAGGAGCAATCAAATATACATTTCCACGTGATAACTCCAACAAGTATCACATATGAAGCTTTGATTTACATGGGTTAAGGCTAGTACCTTTGACCACCTTATACGAAAGATTATCACCTAACTTGAGTAACACCATTTTACACATGCGAATATATAGAAGCAGAGGAAGTTAAAATATATCCACATCAATGGATACAATACCAATTAATTCAAATTTATTACAAATATGTATTCAAGAAATGATTTAAAATGTTTTAAATAAAGTTTTATTTATAGTATAATAATTGAAAATGAATTTTAAGTCCATTATTTATACATTCTTTTTTGTGATCTAAGATGAGAGTAGTATAGACATATTTTTTTTTTATACTTTCTTTTAAGTAATATTGGGATCTTTGTTGAGTGATAAACTATGATTTTTTTTAAATGTATAAAGTGGTTCATTTTAATAAAATGGGTTATCATTTTTTTTCGTTAAAAAAAAACTTTGTTGCATGAAAAAGTTTTATGACTAATATTCAAGCTTGCATAATAAATTTATATAACATCATAATTTAATAAATATTATTATAGTTTTATGTTCATCATACATTTTTTTATAACTTTGAAAGTTAAAAATGATGGTCCAAAAGATTAATGGAGGGCGAAAAGCCTATTTTGGTAAATAACTCTAAATTAGCTAACATGGTTATGTGGGATAAAAATAAGTTCCTCTTTGAAACTCTTGTCATTCATGTTATCTTATATGGTTGTGAAGTATGGGGGTGCAACATTTCTAGAGAATCTTGGAGGAAGATTGAGCAAATCTAGAAGTGGTTTATACCTTATAACCTCAAAATTAAAAGCATTACACCTTATCCTATTCTCCTCATAGAAGTGGGTCTTTGCCCCATTGAGAGCATGACTATGACTAGGTGCCTGATGTACAAGCATAAGATAAATAACATGGGAAACATGAGACTTCCTAAAATTGCTTTAAACTCAAGTCAAAACCAACTAAGCCTCAAGTGGTGTTGGTGTAAAGATACGTAGCTTGGTCAAACCATTGGGGCATTGATGAAAATGACATTTTGCTTAACATTGCTAATGTAAAAAATATTATTACTTCTAAGTTTAAAAATAAATTGTGGTGTGAGGAAAATATAGCGGGTAAGAGAAAATTAAGATACTATAAGGAGATCATTAATCCTAATTTGGAAGACCATAAGTATCTCTCGGTAGTAACTAGCTCACGGAAGAAAATTAATATAGCCAAGATTAGAACTAACTCTCATGAACTCCATAGCGAAATAGGGCGTTGGTATATTCCTAAAACTCCATGTGCAGAAAGGGTTTTCCGTTTGTGTGAGTCTATGAGAATCACTTTCTCTTAGAGTGCTTTGCTTACACTCACATTGGATCTAAGTTTAATAGTATTTGTTACAATACAAACCTTTATAACCTCCTACCTTGTCAAAACTATAATGAGCTTAGAAAGCTTTTTGAGCATAAGAACAAGATTTTAAAGTAAACCAAGTATTATCCTTCTTAAAGCCTGATAGACCAAAGTTAGTCTCAATAAACGTTAATATAATAATCATCATCAATGCCTATCCATTTATTTATTTAAAATGTTAACTTTAAAATATATCAATTTAAAATAATATTTTATAAAAAACAAAAAAAAATATTAAACATTTTAATATCAAATTAAATATTTTTTTTTCAATTTGCCATCCACAATTTCTTTGGTTTAAGTCATATCGACCATCGTCAGCAACTCGTTGACTACCACTTAGGGGCTTGTCACTTCTAGTAGGTTACTACTACTTAAGGGCTTGTACCTCTTAGCAAATATAAGGTCTTCTTGTTGTTTTGAGATCCGACTGCTTTGTTGAAAAACCCTAACTAGTGCATTTGAGACTATCTGTAAAATGCTTAGACTTGAAACTTAAACCTCCCAGCACCCTAAATAAATAATTGGAAAAAAATGGATTTGTAAATTTACGTGTAAACTAAGTCTAAAATACATTTATTTAAACACATTAATCAGTTCTCAACTTAAAAAAATTTAAACACAAAAATATTTATATACCACTTTTTTATTATTTCTTTTAACACTTATTTAAGTAAAATTAAAATTAACATATATAAATAATTTCCTCTCACATATTCAAACACTTCATAAATAAACCAACCAAAAATAAGCTTAAACTTCTTTCTCTTAACATTATTAAAATGCAATTTTATTATAATATAATTATTCATGACATAGACATTATTCCCTCCACTAAAATTACAGTCATAATCATAATCATAATGAAAACAAATATATTATTAAATAATTTTTAGGATCATAATGAAAACAAATATATTATTAAATAATTTTTAAAGCTAAATCAGAAGAACAATTAATTAAAACCATAATCATAACCATAATGAAAAAAACCATTATTAAATTTATTTTAAAGTTATAATAATGAGAACAATTAATTAGAAAGTATACTTTTAAAATATATAAGAGACACTTACCACTGCGGCTGTCTCTTCCAACCTCACAAACCATGTTCTTAATATAATAAATATAGTTTTTTTTTTTTAAATCATTGTAATTAATCCATAAAAATACTAATGGGATTTCAGAGGAATTGATTTTTCCTTTTTTCATGACCATTCTTTGCAATATTTATCCATTTGAAATGTAATTATTGACTTTGTTTAAAATTAAAAAAATTATTAATATAATTATAGATAATATAAAAATAAATTAAATTAAAAATTAGAAAAATTAAAACACTTGTATATTTAAATATAAATTATATTTATAAAATGAAATAATGGAAAAATAGATTTCTTATAAACATCCACAATTTATTGAAAAGATTGATATATGCATATGTGGATGAAACACTATGTATATTGTAAAATGTATAAATTTCAACTTAAAGATTAACCTACTAATAAATGTGATCATTGCATTAAAATATTATTACAAGTATAAATTATTATAAAGTCAAAGTATATACACAAATAATTGATGTATATAGAGTTTAATACTTAATAACAATGTTGTGGTTAAGTGTATATGTGCCACTCTAATTTATTTATTTTATCTTCAACATAAAAAAAAATCAAGCATTATTAAAGGTAGTCATTGTTGAAAAAAATGCCAAAAAACTAAAAATTTGCATTGATACCCTAATATATGTTTAAAGTAGGTGGTATAACATCTTAAAAATACAAAAACATACCTTTGAACCTAGCTATAATAATAAATTTCCCAAATTGTGTAGTAAAATACACCTTCTGATTGATTTTCAAAGAGAGTGATTTAAAAAAAAAATAGTAAAATCCACCTTAGAGTAAATTTTAAAGAGAATGTGTGGAAAAAAGAGGGTTTCACTTTATGAATAAGTAATTTTTTCTAAGGAAAAAAAATAATTCGCAGTATCATTTGTATTGAAATAAACCACATAGTTTAGATGCACTTCCATGCCTTACACATATAATAAGACAAAAAGGAATGCCCTTTGTTTAAAAAAAAAAAGACTTCAAACTTGAGGAGGAAAGTATCTTGGTAAAAAAAAGGCACAATAGCAACATATACACAATCAATACTTTATTGTCCACCTGTAGGATATCATGGGTATGTAGTAACTTGAAATAAAATATAGATCATCCAGGGTGGGGTTTTGGATCACACTCCATCATACTAACATTGGCATGTTCCCATCTGTGAGACAAATATTTCCGCTTACCTGCAATCCATTCTTGGACAACAAGTCATCCTGAGAACTTCTCTCTCTCTATCTATTTTAATTTTTTTTCTCAAGAAACATGTTTGCAATAAGTATCAACTCCTTGTAGATAGGCATCGACAAAATGTTTTTAGGGGGGCCTTCTCGGATGCATCCAATCCACCACTAATTGGGGAATCCCCAATGACTTGCAATTTATGAACCCCATTTAACTGCGTAAGGAGCGAAGATATTTTTAAGTCCAACGATTCAACTCTGTTATTAGTACAAGGGTTGATACTTGCTAAAAAGTTTGTACACTAATCATTTGAAAAGTATAAGATACCCCTTGCCCCACCCAATGTTGGATTGCCTTGAGAGGCACCATCAAAATACAACCAACTACCAGATCTATCAATGACTTCCTCAACAACTTTCCTTACCTTTGAAGGACCATTAACCTATGGGAAATGGCTAAGGATATCCAAGCCATTTGAAGTAGTCATTGAGGATATGATTGAGATCTCATCAAATATAGAATTATTCTTGGATAGCTAGGTACCCCATATAAAGATAACATGCAATGGCAATGTTTTTTTATAAACCACATTATTAATCCATACCTATAGAGCCCCTGATAAATCCGGTCCATCCTAGATAAAGTGAACACCCTTAACAACATAAGCAAATTCCCACATTTTGATAATATAGGAACAACTGAGAAACACATGACTAACACTCTCATTGTTGAGGTTGCATAAAGAGAAACTACCTAGGCCCACCCAAAATATTCTAACCATAGAGTGCCACACAATCACCTTATTAGATAAAGCTAGCCATATGAACAACTTCGATTTTAATGGAATATTTAAGTTCCATAACACTAAAAAACACTAAGTAGGATCGAAGAGGTATTCTTCCTCCCTTATTACTCTATACCTAAGACTGGGGTTGTAAACACCACCCACAACATTTCTGGATCACACTAGAACAAAGAGAAATATTTGAATTGTAAACCACTTACTCCAAATATTATTGTATCAATTAATAATCCTAAACACATAATTATACATAAAGCATAAAAGGGTATTTTTCTTTTTTCTTTTGATGGCCACCCAAGTAGAGTGACGATTCTCTATAACATATGCAAAGTTGAGTGTTCCACCAAAAATGATTTTGACTCCCATGTGAATGGCCCCTCCTTTTTATTTTTACTTTATGATTTGTATTCTACAAAGGTTTGTCAGTTCACCTCAAGAATGCCATAAAGCTCCAATATTAACTTGCCTTTGTCATCCATGACAATGATGTTTGTTTGGGAAACCACCTTTCACTAACTTCTTTTTTAAACATGATACATGTACGAAATCATGAATTCTTACTTTGTTGGAATGCTCAATGCATATGCAACCTCTGCAACTTTTGTTCACACTTAGTATAGGTCATTGGACATTAGTTGAACCTTGTTCTTACCTATTGGTAGTGAGTTGTTTGTTTGTATGGTTGCAAATAAACACAAACCATATATTTAATTATGAATTTT
>LPNX010805835.1:62975-115311 GCA_001517045.1 Pseudotsuga menziesii | reverse complement strand
ACATTTTAAATGACGCAATGCTTGGGCAATGAGGGTGTAGAATGATGTTTAGAGTGAGGTACTATTCTACTACAAGGAGTAAGAATGGACCAGACTCACCACATGGTTTTGGGGTAAAGTTGAGAAACCTTAAAAGGGGAACAAAGAAAGAGAAGAGATAGAGAGAATAGGGTTGATTAAGTTATATATGGATGTAGAATAATTATATTAATTAAATTATGGTTTTTTAACAAATTGAAAAGAAAAAAAATTAACATAGGGAAATAATTTGACTAGGTTCAATTCATCAATTTCCCTTGGTGATCTAATTAACCTAATTATCGAAGATGAAAGAGAGGGGAAAAGGAAGGAACAAACCCCAAAAATGTTGTTGTAAGTATTTTAGAGAGTGAGGTGAAAGAGTTCCAAGAGAGTGTTTCTCCACCCAAATAGACTCACCACACTTCTACACATTCCTATAGAATAGACTTGATGTTGATCTTTAATACAATGAAACAAAAAAGAGTGGATCTACAATGTAAAATAATAAAACAATGAACTATTGGATGGTGATCCAGTGTGCCCTCAGAATGTGATACTAGCCTTGTGCTATCTATTTTGAAATCTGCCTTGAGATAGACGAGTACAATTGTTGAAAATGTGATAGGGAAAAACCCAATGGAGATGCTCTATGATAACAAAAGAAGCATTCAAGGAAGAATCCAAACTAGAAGTAAGAGACATATGTAAAGGGTTTGTAGTTGATAGCCCAAGTAGAACAAGAGGGGAGACGATTAGAGTAGCTAGATGACAATTTGGTGTTAATACGTAAGTGTTCCTGTGAGATATCAAGAGAGAGATCCAAGAGTAATAAAAAAGTTCAAGAGTTCCATAGGCTTTATAAAGAGGAGGAGTCACACATAAATACGTTGGTAAGTGACCTCAAGGAATAAATGAATGTTATCTTAGTCCTTGAGAAAAGTATAATGTTTTTTGGAAGTGTACCATGGGTTAAAGCATTGTACCACATGTATTTCCATAAAAAATCACACCTTGATCCATGGATTGTTATTAAAAGACATGATGTGGCCTCTGAAATCTATTATTCACTTGGCACCAATAAGTTTAAAAAGGGGCAAGGGAGGTTTGTCCTAGTGGAACCCACTTTTAAGCGTTCCCAAATGGATTTGATCCATGAGGACCCAAAAAAAAGAATTCCAAATAATTATCCCCATATCAAGGGATTAAGTATAGTCCATCACAATTCAAAATTGCTAGGAGCATGTACCTAATGGGTGCTCCAAAAGATTTAATAGATTAAAATCAAAGATAAAGAATATAGATAAGGGTGAAGGATATAACTTATGGATTTCACACTTTGGTACTTGCTTAGACCTAACCACTTAGAGTTACCATGGGGTGACCTAATTTTGTTCTTTCGTCATACATGACCCACCCACTAATGACATTAACACCTTTGGTTCTTCATAAAAAACATCCACTATGTTGTACCACTATCTATTGAGTCAACTTGACTTAGCATAGATGTGTGACCTCCTTGTGATTTCTACTAATTAGGAAAGGTCCCATATCACCTCCTATCTTGTCTATGGACCTTCTTCAATGCTTTGGATTAGCTAGACTCTTTGTGGTATCCATTGGTGAATCTCTCTTACTAGTTGTGATTTGTCTCAATATTTGGTTGACAATTAGTTGGGTTACCTCATTTAAGGTCCTAAATGACCCAAATCCACTTGGATATGTTTAACAAGGGATCCATTGGGTTTAACCTTCCTTTCCCTTCCCAATTTCTTTGCACCAAGTGAAACATGAATTTATTAAGCCATACCATGATTGTAATTTGTGGCATACATAACAGAGTGTGATGTTCAGATCAATTATATGCGGTACATGGCTCAAACCTTCGTTTCACAATCAAAATCCATGTTATATTTCCAATGGATGACATACTACACCCAATGACTAAGCTAGTGTTTGAATTACACTTGGAGGCCATTTCCTAACCTAATTATATCACTCTCCTATTTGCAAAGTATCTTGGACATAGGAGTTCTCTCTTCGAATATCTGATCATTCTCTCAATATCTCATAGGAACACTTGTAGATTAATGCTAAATCTTGATCTAAAATATTCTCCATGCTCTTGGGATACTTATGACTGGAATCTATATTCCCTCAATAGGTATCTATTGCTTTTGGTTTAGTTTATTCCTTGAAGACTCATTTTCTTGTCCCAGGGTGTCTCCATTGGCTTTTCCTCCTCTCACACCTTAAAAAATTTGACTCTTCTACTCTAAGGGAGGTTCAAACATAACCAGGGTAAGAGAGGTACCAAATTTTTGAGCTGGCGAATTTGGACTCCAACAAACACTTCATGCATGTTTTAATAATTTATATGGTAAATCTAGTGTGTTATATTGCATTGTATTGGTGATTAGATCATGTTTGTTTTCCTTGACACTTTAATAGGGTGTGTTGGTCAAGTGGAAAAATACTCTCTTGAGCCCTTTTATCTTTGACCAAAGCAACTTCTCCTACAACAATTTTTTTCCAAGTTTGTTCCTTCAATTTCTCTTTCTTTCACCTTCAACAATTGGGTTAATTATCTCACCAAAGAGAACTTTTGAATTAACCCTATAGTATCACAAAAGTATATAAACTTTAATATATACAAGAGATACACAAAATAACACAATATGGTATTATGAGTAACTGGTGTATGTATTAAGTGTAGTTCACATCCTTATACACCAATGTTCAATGAGCAAGGAATTTCCACTTTTGAATGTGGGATAAATTTCTTCACATGACATAAAGTGAATATTAGCCCAATCCAAATTTATAAAGTGACTTAATGAAAAAGTAAGCCTTCTATTCTAACACCCCCTTTTAAGGCTTATATTACTAGAAGAAAACATACTGATTGAAGACAAAATACATTGTGTGAAAACTAAAAACATGAAAAACTAATAGAACAAAACTTTCTTAAGAAGCTTCTTCTTTGAAAACAATTCATGAATCATGCAACACCCCATCAATATGCGTCATCACCCTCGTAAATGTGTAGCTCCCAATTTGAATTCCCAAGTTTCCAGATTCCATCTCTTTGAACTCCCAAATTATAAAGCTCCCAAATTAAATTACTGGACAATTATCCACATGCATGTCTTATCACCCCATGAGGGATAATTCCCAAGACCCGCAAACTCTTGAACTAACTAGGAAACCATCCACGTTGACCTATATCTGCATTTGATACCATTCTGTCTTTGAAGTGTATACTTATTAAAATGCATAGAAGACCCTTTATTCAATAAGGTAATCATCATTGTTAGCATATGGTGGCTATTCAACAATGGCTACATTAACTACATGTGATTTTTGTTTGGCTTTTCCCTTCAAGACATCATTAGTTTAAAATATACATTTTCAAGCTATGTGACATATTTTTTTGCAGTAGCAGCATTCCATATCCCCCTTGTATTTAGTTGATATGCTTTGATTTTTTTGAGGTTGATTCCATCTCAAGTTGAGGATCACTTTCAGTCTCTCCTATAATGAATATGTTTAATTAATCTAAAGAGCAATGATAATATATTTTGTAGTTTGAGAAGGTAATTGTAAATTGACCAAGAGTATTGATTACAATGTTGTATTAGAGAAGCAATATTATTTAGTATAATGGATTTGGCATATTCTTATTCTACCATGGCTTTAAATTCAATTACTATATAATTAAATATATCAGATTATTTATGTGGCATGACATAGTGACCTTGATAGAAATCTCGAAGCTAAATAGTTTTGGCTTCAAAGATAACTTTGCATTGACTTCTTAATGTACTCCAAACGACTTATTTAGATTATCCGAGATTACCTTGAAGGATTTTTCCAAGCCTATATGATGCAATTCATAGTTTGAGAGGGAAATTCCAATAATAACCTTTGTTTTGTTGTCTTTGATTTCCATTCCAATAATTTGTTTGGATATGTCAGTGATGTCTTAGTCCGTTTAACAATTCCCCAAAAGTTTTATTCATCAATTTCTTTTGAAATGTTACTTTCCAAGTGTGAAAATTGAAGGAATAACATTTTTCTAATGGAATTTCCATTGTTTTACAGCCAAGTCTACTCAAACATAGACTATTTTTTCCATAAATTAGAAAAATAAAGCTAGAACATGTAAGAAATTTCTAGATCTGTTACTATTCTATCAAAGATGTTGTTGTTAGAATGGTATTTTATCCTAAGATGAAAAAAATAAATGATATATCTTGAAATCTAGCCATAGAAATAAAAATATAATGAGGAAGTTTGTTAATATCAAATCAGATTTACTCAACTAGAATTTAATTAGCAACTAAATTATTTGTAAAGAACTTATATGATAGATTGTACATAAATCATCTTAATGGATATCATATGTCTGACTGTATGATTGAATCTGAGTTGTATGATTGGTTTAAAAGACAAATTTTATGGTGGTGGAATTTATTCATACAGTTCAATGACTGAGTAAAATAATCAATGAGGACATAATTTGTATGACTAGATGGTTGTTGTACAAGAATTGGTGTCTATACAACGATTGAGTAAGACTGTACAATGGAATTCATATGGACATATGGTTATTGTATGTTAGGTTCAATAATGATTTCAATAAGTTCAAATGGTAGACTTAATATGACAATGACCTCAATCCTTAATCATGCCTTTCTGACTCTCCAAAACATTTTGCAACACAAGGGAAGAGGATACATAACAGGCTAGACATAGGCATTGTCTCACTCTGATATCATATTACAAAAAACCTAGAAACCCCAATGCATATGAGAGATACACAAAATAACACAATATTATATCTTGAGTAATTGGTGCACATATCACAATGGAGTCAACTCCTTATATACCACTGTTCACTGAGCAAGTCATTTCCACTTATGAATGTGGGATAAATTTCTTTACACATAAATTGAACATTAGCCCAAACTAAATTCATAACCGACTTTATTAAATAATAATCCTTATATGGTAAACCAAGTGTGCTATATTGCATTTTAATTGAGATCGAGATCATGATTGTTTTGCATGAATATTTAATAGGGTGTGTATATCCGTTCGAGTGGGAGAAACACTATCTTAAAGGTTGTTCATCATTGTCCCAAGTAGCTTCAACACCTACAACAATATTTTTCTAGGTGTGTTCCTTCAATTTCCCCTCTCTTTTATCTTCAACAATTGGGTTAAATGGATCTCTAAATAAATATTGTAAATTAACACATCAGTTTGTTGTCTTCTGTTAATTTTTTATTCTTTCTTACTTTTAGCTAAACCAAAATTGAATTGCCCTAACCAATTTACATACCTATTTAACCTAACCAACCCTAAAATATTAATCAATCTAGTGCTCTCTCTCTCTCTCTCTCTCTCTCTCTCTCTCTCTACTTTTCTCCTTTTCTAATAATATTTTATTTGTTTTACCCCAAAACAAATTTGAAACTCTACTCCCTCCTCCTTGTGGTAGCATGGTGTTCCACTCTAACTATCACACTACAAAGGAGATTAGGGACCCTACCTAAACCCTATACATCTTAAGGAGGTCACATATCTAGTTCACACAAAGTGACTCAAGGGAGAGTATTCCCACACAAAATAGCCTTCATATGAAGAATAAGAGATATCAATATCATCAACAAGTGATTCATGCACAGAAATAAAAAAAGTAGGTCACACCACAATAACTCCAAGCGGGTAGGTCTAGGTGAGAGCTAAAGCATGAAATACAAACACTACCTGTTACCTATGTTATAGGAGATGTTATCTATAAGACAATATAGTAGCAAGTTAATTGAAGGAGGAGAACAAATAATGTAAATGATAGAAGACAAAGATAAAACAAAGGAAAAAATCAAGAAAAATAAAGGATGCATGGACGGGATGTGGATGAAATGTCCTTACTATCAAATGTCAACAAGAGACAATAAGTTTCTATGCAAATATGGAAGATATAGTCCATTGTGCAACAAAAAATCAAGGACTCCATACAATTTGAGCTTGATGGTGTCAATTCCCTTGGGTTTGAGGCTAGATTTATTTGCAAAATATACTACACCATCTACATTGTTATTCAATTATTCAGATAAATCTGTTCTAAATTTAATGTGGTGTGATGAAAATGAAGTATTAATCAAAATTTCATCTATGTCAGCATTATAGTGTGAAACAATAAAATGAGTTGATTCATGAGCTTTAACTTTGTCTTCTTTCTACTCTTTCTTATGTGTGATCATATCCCATGGCATTTTTCATGTATTTTCCTCATGTCCTTTCTTGCCACATCAAGTACAATGAAAATTAGATCTCTCACCATGGTTGTGTTTACCCCCTGCCTCTGAAGTTATTTCTTCCATGTTCTCTTTTGCTAATATATACTCTAGAAGAATCATGCGATTGATTCTTCCATTTTTGTGAAAGATGCAATGTCTCTCAAATGATTTGAACTATCTTCTTTCAAAAGGGTTTCTCTAATTATGTTACCTTCTCCACTAGAGTCTCAAATTTGATTTTTTTGAGTTGGCCATGACTAGCTTGAAGTGATCGAAGATAGTGTGAAGATGTGGGATAGAGGAAATTGATATAGGTACTGAGAGGAAGGTTACCTTCACACTACTAGGATCAATGCCATGCATAATGGCTTTGATATCATATGCCACAACCATGGGATCATTATCCTTCAACTCCAAGTTGAAAAAATTCAACAACAACTATATTAGCTCTAATTTTGAGCGTGAGTCATACAAATATTTCAACTTCTTCAAAGAATCATAAAAATTCTTAGAAAACGAAATATGTTGACTTGCATCTTCACTTACTATAGAAACGATTAGTCCATATGCCTTCTTATTTTTGTTCTTCCATATGACAAACTCTTTGTCTGTTTTAAGCTCTTCGGGTGCAACATCACCTTCTCTAGCATCACATTTTCCTTCATAGATGTCATCCCACATGTTTTTGAATATGAGAGTGTGCTTGATCTTCCTCAACCATTTTGGGTAGTTTTCCTTTCCACTAAACACAATTGCAACAATAGAAACTAGAGAATACATTTTTAAGGACAAAATTACTTGAGCATAAAATAAAATCCCTTAAATACAATGTTATCTTCAAGGAGATTATGTAAGCTTCACTACAATTAATAATTGATCTCTGCAATACAATGCACTACAATAATATATGTGTACACATCTGCAATCCCTACAAAATCTTAAAATACAATGACAATACAATCTCTACAGTAGTTTACGAGTCTTACAATATGATCTTTGCAAGATACACTTGATCTGAATTTCAGGGGGCAGATGGTATAAATTTGAATGTATGAGTCATAAACAAATTAAATGGAGAGGCCACCCTCTCTCAGTCATCATAAAATCATTAAATGGAGAGGCCTCCCTCTCCCATCCATGGTAATTGACAACCCATGGTTTTGTTCCATGGTATGGCTTCAAGGCACATTATACCTCTCTCATCCATGGTATTTCACAACCCATGGTATGGCCCCAAGGCACATTGTAATAGTGTTGTAAAAATCATCCATGTATTCTCAATAAAGCGTTCAAGGATTTTTGGCATCCTACCTTTTCGGTCTTATTATTCTGTGTTAATCATTGTGAATTATTCTTGGCTAATCAATTTGAGTTGATGTTTTGAGAGGTGGGGCTCTTTGAGACTCGCCTCCTATCTCAATATGGATACATTGATAACAATTTGCAACTTTACTCTCCTCCTCTCTCGGTATCCAAGTGTTCTAGGTCTCATCCCCCAAGATATAGATCAGTGGTATCAGAATAGGTATGCTCTCCATGGGAATGAGGGTTTGAGCATAGTTCAGGTTCAAATATATGAAGGAATTTCCAGCCTCCTTTTAGCACACTCAGACTCCATTTGCTGGTCCATACACTGTAAGCATCACAGTTGGTCCTCAGGCACTATAGGCTATCTAAGTTGCATCAAAAATTTCCATGATCTCTACAACATCTCATGTTGCTCTACAAACCCTTGACATCTTTTGTGTCTCTCTACACTCTCATATCAAGCATTACTCCATCTGCATATGGCCATGGAATGGATTAAAATACTTATCTCATTGCATATTAGATATTGAGAGACCTCAGTCCATCCCTTTCTCAAACTTTATGTTGTTGTATGGCTTCCATAGAAGGTCAGTGATAGACAAATAGAAGGTCAACACGTATCTGCAAAATTCAAACATATGCTTCAACTTGAAAAAAGAGTTTCATAGGCTCTTCCATAGCTCATTGGAAATATATTTTCTTCATCTAAAATGGGTATTTTTTGGTTTTTCATTTACCTTCCTGGTTTGTGAGATATGCTTGTTTGAAGCAACATATGTCTGTACACAGTGCGACATCACGTACAACAACTTTAAACAAGTACCAAGGAATTTAAAAAATATATCATAGGTTCTACCATATCTCATTGGAAATATATTTCCATTAGCTAAAATGGGTATTTTACGGTTTTTCATTTGGCTTCTTGGTTTGTGAGATATACTTGTTTGAAGCAACATGTGTGTGTACACAATGCGACCTCACATACAACAAATTTAAACAAGTACCACGGACTCCACATAATATATAAAATTCTCTACCATAGCTCATTGGAAAGGTATTTTCTTTAGATAAAATGATTATTTTGTGTTTTTCCATTTGGATCTCTGGTTTGAGAGATATCATCAATTGAAGCAACATATGTCTGCAAAAATAGTGCGCGTTTGTCCCCTGAGATTTAGCAAAAATTTTCTCATTCCTTGCACCACCACAGAGAAAATATGTTATATGGATGGAAATGTCTCTTTGATATCTCAAATGGGTCTTCAACTAAATTCAATTTCATCACCTGCATCAGAAGCTATGAATGTATTTGCAACGAGACATCAATTGCACCAAATACCATTTTTGGATTTTTATTAAATTCTATTCTAATCACGGTTATGGGTCAAACACACAAAACCCACGGTTATATATTGTAATCATGGTTAAGGTTAAACCACACAAAATATGCGGTTATGGGTTAGCCACACAAAATCGAAGGTTATGGGTGAACTGCACAAAACCCAGAGTCATAGTTATGGTTACGGGTTAGCCACAAAAAACCTATGGTTATTGGTCAACCACACAAAACACGCAGCTATGGTTATGGTTATAGGTCAACCATACAAAACCCATGGTTACGGGTCAGCCACACAAAACCCATGGTCATGGTCACGGTTATGGGTCAACCACACAAAACCCACGGTTATGGGTTAACCTCACAAAACCCTTCTCTTCATTGGCAATTGGTACATTGTAATCATGGGTCTCTTTTTAGCATGAAATGATGGGGACCATCATTTTCTAAAGGGGGTAGAATAATCTGAATTTCAGGGGGCATATGGTCTAAATTTGGATGTATGAGTCATAAAAGCATTAAATGGAGAGGCCACCCTCTACCATCCATGGTAATTGACAACCCATGGTTTTGTTCCATGGTATGGCTACAATGCACATTGTACCTCTCTCATCCATGGTATTTCACAACCCATGGTTTTAACCCATGGTATGCCCCCATGGAACATTGTAATAATGTTATAAAAAGGCTATATGCCTTCTCACTAAAACATTCAAGGATTTTTTGCATCCTACCTTTTTGGTCTTATTATTTTGTGTTAATCATTGTGAATTATTCTTGGATAATCCATTTGATTTTATGTTTTGAGAGGTGGAGCTCTTTGAGCCTAATCTTCGATCTCAATCATGGATACATTGATAACAATTCGCAGGTTTACTCTCCTCCTCTCTAGGTATCCAAGATTTTTGGGTCTCAGCCCCCAAGATCCGGATCAACGTTGCAGTGAACTCAATCTCTACAACACAATGTAGTCTCTTTGATCCTATCATTGATTGATTATCGATACCACAATCCTCAACAAACAAGCATGAATTCAATATATATTTAAAACATTTATATATTTTAAGGTTGTTGGACATATGTTGTCATTGATGTTAAAGATGAAAAATATGTCAAGGATCAAAGATGAACAAGACAAGATGATGTCAAATATCAAAGATGAGAAAGACAAACAAAAGTAAAAAGATGTCAAAGATCAAGAGGTTAAAGGACAATCATGACACCGGTCACATTTGCGCACATATTCATCCACATAAAATAATAATTGAATATAACACATATGCACAAATACTAGTTATGAGATTGATATATTAAGTAAATTGTGTGTGATAGTCCCAAAAAGAAGTCAGTAAAAAGGTTTGTTTAGTAAGATATGTGTGCGATAGTACCACAAAGAAGTCATTAAAAAGGTTTATTTAGAAACATATGTGTGTGAAAGTCCCACAAAAGCATTAGCATATATGTGTCTTAAACTACAAAGATGAATTACAAATGTGGCACACCGACGCAAACATTAACTTATCAAAGATGCAAATTTAGTGGGATGATATCCGAAGTAAAGGGACTTCACCAAATGGATACATCTCTTGAGTCAAGAAGATTATAAATAAGCAAGAGATGGATGTGGTGAAGTAAGCTTGTGGAATATGAAGATCTAACTGTTTGACAAGCTTCAAAGTTCTCGTTTTTCACGGTATCAATGGCTCGTTGATCGTAGATGGATATCTTTTTGTAGTGAAGCCGCAGTGCGAGATGAGCAACATTGAATGATTGGATACCCGTAGTTCGGATGTGCAAATTTCTCACTCAGTGAAGACACATATTGTAGTTATTTTCACACATCGTATTTTGGATGAAGTCTGACGCAGATATAAAGACACATACATATTTTGAAGAAAGGTTTGACACAGATATAAATATGTATATGTATTTTGAAGAAAGGTATAACACATATATAAAGATGTAGACGTATTTTAAAGAAAGGTCTGATGGAGATTTAAAGATGCAGATGTATTTTGAAGAATTGCTTGATGCAGATATTCAGACACTGACTCATAAATGAATATCTGAATTGTTTTGAGCAACTGCCTTATGTAGGCACAAAGAAGTAGATCAAGTATTGCAACACTTGCGTAATTTGATAGGAATATGCATATATGAATTATTTTGGGCAACTATCTGATGCAGATACATAGACACAGAACATAAGAATTCAACATGTGCGGTACTTGAAGAAAATACATTTCTCTACTTGCCATATAATAATATTTCATATCATGAGGGTCAGATGGGGAAAGGAGTAGGAGATTAGAATCCTCCTTCCAATAGGTGCTAGAAAATTCAATTAGGGTGAAACAACGTTCTTTCTGTGGGTGTAGATAAAATTCAGGGGATCACAATCTCCTTCCAATGGGTGCTGGAGAACAAAAATGAAGTTGTAACTTCCACGCCTAGAGAGCGTAGTTCTTCCACAGATCAGATATTGAAGACACAAGTCGTAATTTTTGGGACCAGATTGATATATGTTCAGGTCGGTGCCTGGAGATCGTGAGTTGGATCTTACATAGATAGAATTTGTTGCAGGTTGGTTCCAGCAGACCGTAATTTGAACTTGAAGATAAGTGAATATCAAGTAAAGTTTCTAAATCTAAGAAAATATGCATAATTTGTATGTATCTACATAATTACAGATTCACCCCCCTCTAAGTAATAACTTAATACCAACAATTGGTATCATAGCGGGTGTCTTTAGTAAACAGACAAACATATGGAAGACTAATCCAATGCACATATGGATAAGATAGAAGGCTTGTCCACTTATAGAGATCCAAGATTTGACTATTAAAATTATACCTTCTAGAAAATGAAAATGGAGGTCTATTTGTAGTCACTTGGCATGGGAGTATGGAAACTATTAGAGGAAGGATATAAATTTCCAAAAGTTGTAGATGAGACAGAAGAGAACAAAAATGAGTCAAAAGAGAATCATGAGACCATTTCCCCTAGAACTGTGACTTTAGATCCATAGAATAGAAAACAATATAAAATACGTGAGTGAAGAATGACATTCTATGTGGATTAGCAGATGCTGAATTTACTAAGGTAATGTTGTGCACTGCCATGAAGGAAGTATGGGACAAATTACGAAGTATTTATGAAGGCAATGACAAGGCCAAAAATCCAAATTGAAAATGTTATATGCGTAGTTTGAAACCATCAAAATTAGGGAAGAAGAAGACGCAACCTCATACTTTCTGAGAGTAGTTGAAATAGTGAAATCCATAATAGGGCCAGGAGCTACAATTAAAGAGAAGCGTGTTGTGCAAAAAATCATGAAAACTCTTCCCACACACTTCAATCCAAAAGTGTCAGTTCTTGAAGACATAGGCAATCTGGACAATATAACCAATGATAAATTGTATGGAATACTTACAACATATGAAATGAGAGTTGAACCCAAAAATGGATCCAGAAAGGTAGCTGCATTCAAAGCAATAGGAAAGCCTAAATCCAACAGAAATGAATACATAAATATAGTTGACCCTTTAGACGAAGAAGAAGCCAACTTCATACGAATACTGAAGAGAGGAAAATGTAAGTATCAATGAAAAATTCCTTTTAAGTGTTCTAAATGTGGAAGAAATTGACACTTTTCTTCCAAATGCAAATATGATGAAAATCGAGAAATCGAAAGTGAGGAAGAGCCAGAGAATCGAGAACAAAAAGACAAGCATTAATATTACAAAGATATGAACAAGAAAAAATTCCATAAACAAAATAAAAGCTTGCACATCGAAGAAAAAAACTCTTCAGATGAAGAAGACAGTGGCAGTCCAAGAAATTTGTTATTTACGGCCTTAATCCAAGATGAGAATGCATCGTAAGGAAAATTATCAATCAAAAGAGCTCCTACAAGCATATCCAAAATAGAGAAGGAATGGATGTACAACAGAATCTATCTACCATCTCCAAAATCTGAGGAAAAGAAAAAATCAAGAGGCTTGAAGGAACTTTTCAAGATGGAGACAATGGTTAATAACAAAAACTATTTGGAGGAAGTCACACGAACTGCATCAAAGCTTGAAAAATATAGTTTCTTTGAAGGAAGTTCAAAGTACAAAGACGAATACAGACTTAATGTCGATTGGGAAGGTGATTTAATTAATGCTCTGGATGGATTGAAGAAGTCAAGAAAAGAAAATAAAGCATTGAAGGAGCAACTTGAAGCAGTAGAAAAATTGATTAAGCATAATAGAGATATGCATAAAGATTTGAAGGATCAATTGAAAATCAAGGAAGAAGAATTGCACTGCGCAATTTGAAAAAATAAAGGAATTCAAAGAAAACCAATGTGCGCTTGAAAGGTCCCAGAGGACGTCAAAAATGGTGAATGAATTGTTGTTGAAATAGATTGAGCTAAAAGAATCAGATGCGACTTGGGGAAAGGTTGAAGTAAGTATTAATGTAAAAACTCAACATAAGTTCAACAATAACTCGGTTATCTTGGAGGAAATACTAAGTCGTCAATAGTCTCCAAATGATAAGATATGTATTGGATTTGTGGAAGTAGGCAAGCCCATTTATGACAAAGACCTCAAACATTGGGACACACCCTTGACACATGCACAAGGGTGTGTTTTATTGAACTACCCCCAAGGAATGAAATAACCAAATAAGTGAAAAATTTCATACATAGTAAAAAAATTGATGTTGGAGATGTAACTTTGTCGGACATATAGAAAGGTATTGTCACTCTATAAAATGCCATGTGTGTGATAAGTATGGCCACAATTCCTCCAAATGTTTTCTAAAAAAACAACAGCATAAATCAGGTTGGTGCAAAACTATTGAAAGTTGTCTGACTCAGACGGAAAGAACATATTTGCGCCATAAACATTATGGAAGTCTGCAAAACAAAAATACCAAGAAGATATGGATGAAAATGACATCTTAGGAACATGTAAAAGATGAAAATAACAACTGTGTAGTATTGAAAACAAGCAATTGTTGCTCACACTAATCTGAAAGGATTGTACAAAATCCTTGAGTCCAAAACAAGTATATTCAAACACTCGAGGATTGACAAAGTAAGTAGATGTTCATTAAAATTTATTTGAAGTATTGTTATGTGTTATTATTATCATCCATGTATAAAACAATAGAGAGAAAATATATAAGTGACACACCATGACTACATACAAAGGAAAGTGTATGCATTATATTAAAAAATTATGGTTACAAAATTGTGGATCTTTGAAGCTTGTATTATGTCAGGCCACTATTGGGCACCAAAAACAAAAAATTGAAGATGATTAAAGTTGAATCACAAATACAGTTCAAGGTCGATGTATTCGACATGATTAGAAGACATAGGTGAAAGGTGCATATTTAATTTCATTGGAGTTGGCTCTACAGGTTCAGACGACTGCAACAGGGAAATACGATTTTGTTTTGAAACTGATGGATAGGAATCAAACCCACGATTACTCAAAATATTGTATGTGTTGTTGTTTATGTTCCAAAATTTCCACCCACCTACTCAAACTGGACAACATCTCTAAAGTAGTTCGGTTGAAACATGATTGTTCATGCCAAGGAAAGAAATTAGACTCTTTCACCTAATTTTGCCAAATTCCAATGTCCATCTGCAGTCGTCCAAGATATGCTTGCTGAGATTGAATGATTGTGCAAATATTGTCAACATAATTATTCAGACACTGGAAATAAGTCATTATGATGAGAAAGGAATGTAAAATTGAAAAGCAAGACACAAATGACAAGACAAGCTCGATAGAGTAAAACCAGGGTGGTGAACAGAATGAAAATACCACAAATTTATGGAACAAGGGAGAAGTCAATCACGCATTTGAACATAAATTGAAGAGACATTTAAGATAGAGAATTCATGCATTGTACAACCCAAGGCATAGCACACTAAGTTAAAATTAAATGCATAGGACAAAAGGTGTTTCGAAAGAATGATGTTGGAGTAAAGGCGACAATATGAACACACCACGTGGACAACACTTTTGGCACATCGACTTGTTCAATCCTGCAAAAGGTTGGAAATATGTGTAAATTTATTGCATGAAGTAAAAACATCTCTTATCCGCAGTCCAAGACAAGATATATTGAAGAATCCATTAAATCGAAGAAGGTGAAAGTAGTTAGTTCACCGCAAGTGATGCAGAGACAAAGTTATATGCGACTTGGCAAGCACAAATCCAAGGGGAGACAACAATGAAGAAGGACCATTTGCTATTGATTTCAAAGGGGGAGAGAAGTTGAAAGAAAGATATCATGAGTAAAGTTGAAAGAGCGAGAAAATCTAGAAATGAAGAAGATCCCAATGATAGGGGGAGCATAATTGTGTTGACATCAATGACACATGGAGAGAGTGTTAAACATATGTTGTCATTGATGTCAAAGATAAAAAATATGTCAAAGATAAAATATGAGCAAGACAAGCTGATGTCAAAGAACAAAGATGAACAAGACAAGCAAAAGTCAAAAGATGTCAAAGATCAAGAGGTTAAAGGACCATCATGACATTGGTCGCATTTGTGCACATATTCATGCAAATAAAACAGTAATTGAATATAACACAGATGCAAAAATACTAGTTATGAGAATTATAAATTAAGTAAAGTGTGTGTGTGTGTGTGATATACAACAAAGAAGTTAGAAAAAAGGTTTGTTTAACAACAAATGCGTAGGAAAATCCCACAAAAGAATTGGCATATGTGCGTCTTAAACTACAAAGCTGAATTACAAATGTGACACGTCAATGCAAACATTAACTTGTTAAAGATACACATTTAGTGGGATGATATCTGAAGTAAAGGGACTTCACCAAGTGGACACATCTCTTGAGTCAAGAATATTATAAATAAGTACGAGATGGATGTGGTGAAATAAGTTTGTGGAAGATGAATATATAATTGTTTGACAAGATTTGGAGTTTTTTTTCGGGGTATCTATGGATTGTTGATCACAGATGAATATCTTTTTGTTGCAGAACCGCGGTTTGAGATGAGCAACACTAAATGATTGGGTACCCGTAGTTCGAATGTGCGAAGTTCTTACTCAGTGAAGATGCATATTGTAGTTTTTTCACACATCATATTTTGGATGTAGTTCTTACGCATATATAAAGATGTTGACTTATTTTGAAGAAAGGTTTGAGACATATATAAAGATGCAGATGTAATTTGAAGAAAGGTCTGATGTAGATAAAATACATAGACATATTTTGAAGAGAGGTTTTGTTGGTTCTGGAGCTTGATATTCTTGATTCATAGGTGGTATTCTTCAGTCGTGTTTGTGTTTATTGTATTGTAGCATTGTAAAAACAATCTTTGTGATTGTGTGAGAGAGACTGTGAGAGAGTGAAGAGAAAGTGCAGCAAGGTTGATGCAGGTTGTATCCCATTATAATGGAACATATAATTATAAAGGACTAGAAATTTTTGTGTGGATGTTGCCCATCTTGGGTGAACCACGTTATATATGTGTCTCTCTTGTGATGTGTTTTAATATTTGCATCGTGTTTATTGTTTATCGATATTTCTCTTCGATCCTATTTTACTAACAATTGGTATCCGAGCCAAAAGGTATATTTGGTTGGTAAACTCGCAGGAAAGAAGGGTTCATGGTTCGAGTGGGAGAAGTAGAAAAAGAAGGAAAGTTTAGGGTTGAGAAATTTAACGACTAAAACTACTAGTTATGAAAGATGCAAATGGAGGACTATTTGTACCAGAAGGATCTATACCTATCGTTGCGTGGAAAAGCAAAACAACCAACGACTATGAAGGATGAAGAACAAGAGGTTCTTAATAGAAAGGCAATGGGAACAATATGGTTTTTCCTGAACTCGTTGGGTGTGGCTTTCAATATTTTGAAATAAAATACAATGGAGGGTGTGATGAGCGCATTGGATAAGATCTATGAAAAACCCTCAGCTTCCTACAAGGTACTTTTAATGAAGCGTTTATTTAATATGAAGATGACATAAGGTGGATCTGTTGCTGACCATTTAAATGAATTTAATACGATTACTACTCAGCTAAATTATGTAAAAGTGAACTTTGATGATGAGGTTAGGGCCCTTCAAATCTTGTGCTCATTGCCAGAAAGATGGAATGGATTGGTCATGGTTGTAAGTAACTTTGTCCCTAGTTCAAACACTCTTAAATTTGATGATGTTCTTGGTGTTATTCTTACTGAGGAAATGTGAAGCAAAAGCACAGGTGAGACATCAAGTAATGCGTTGACCATGGAGAGTAGGGGAAGACAAAGGGAGAGAGAAAGGATCCCAGGTAATCACAACAAGTATATAAAGGGCATATCCAAGTCTAGATTGGGAAATATAGAGTGTTGGAACTCTGGTAAGAGAGGACATGTGGGGAAAGATTGCAGAGCTCAAAGAAGAAAGGAGACGGGCATCAGGTTACTACTCAGGAAGAAAATGTAGTTGGTGATGTGTTACAAGATGATTTGGTTCTTGCATTAGATAATACTAGTGATTACTGGGTAGTATATTTAGGGGATTCATGTCATGCTACACCCCATAGTAAATTCTTTCATGATTATGTTCTAGGTGATTTTGGACATGTTTTATTGGGGGATGATGAACCATGTAAAATTGTTGGAATGGGTAAGGTACAGATTAAGTTGAATAATGGAAATGAATGGATGCTAAAATATATAAGGTATATTCCTTCTATGAAAATAAATATGATCTCAACAGTCCAGTTGGGAGATAGCAATTGTTTGTCTACGTTTGGAAAAATGTGGTGGAATATCACTAAAGGAGCACTAGTATTAGTAAAAGGATATAGGATATGTACGTTGTATTATGTCCTCAAATTCTTGATTATTCTATCTTTGTATCTTCCAAAGAAACAGGTGCAACATTGTGGCATCATAGGCTTGGCCACATGAGTGAGAAGGGGATGCGTATTCTTCACTCAAGGAAATTGCTTCAAGATCTGAAGCAGGTAAGTTTGGAATTTAATGAGAACTTTGTTTGGGAAAAATAAAAGAGAGTTAGATTTATCAAGGTTGGGAAACAGAAGAAGAATAAAAATTTAGATCTTGTCTATACAAATGTATGGGGACCGACTCAGGTACAATCTCTCAGTGGCTCTCATTATTATGTTACTTTGATTGATGATGCAACTATAAAAACTTGGATTTATTGCAGTAGACATAAATCTGATGTTTTTGCTACTTTTAAGAAGTGGAAAGATTTGGTTGAGAATGAGACATGGAAAAGGTTGAAATGTATCAGATATGATAATGGAGGTCAATACTGCAGCAATGATTTTGATAGTCATTGTTCATACCATGGGATCCGTATAGAGAAGACAATCCCATGAACACCACAAGAAAATGGTGTGTTAGAAATGATGAACAAAATGATCATGGAGCATGCAAGGTGTATGAGATTGCATGTAGGGTTTCCCTTGTAGTTTTGGGGTGATGTTGTAGATACTGCTATTTACTTAATAAATAAAGGACCTTCAAGCACTTTGGATGGTGGGATTCTAGAGGAGGCATGGAAAAGTAAAGAGGTAAACTACTAATTTCAAAGAACGTTTGGTTGTGAAGCATTTGTCCATATTGATAAAGAAAATAGAAAAAATATTGAGGCTAGATCCAAGAAATGTACCTTTATTGGATTCATGGTAGATGATTTTGGTTATCGCTTATGAGATTATGAAAATCAAAAAACCATTAGGAGTAGAGATGTAGTATTCAATGAAAAGGTTATCTACAAATATCAGTTGTAGGGAAAGTAAGACGAAAAGGAAAACACAGACTACACAGTGCTTCATGAAATCAAAGAAAATGAAGTTCCAAAGGCACTAGAAAATCAAGAGTAGCAGCAAGTATCTCAAACTCCGGCAAATGTAAGAAGATCTACCAGGTTAATTAGACCCCCTGAATGATTCTCTCCTGCACTGTAATATTTATTGATGACTAATTCTGGTTAACCAGAATGTTATGAAGAAGCAATGCATGAGGAAACTAAAAAGAAGCGGGAGCATGGCATGGATGAGGAGATGGACTCATTGGTAAGATACTAGACTTGGAATTTGGTTGATTTGCATGTAGGAAAAAGAGCATTGTAGAATAAATGGGTTCATCGGTTGAAGGAAGAAGATGGAGGCAAGAATTGGTACAAGGATAGACTTGTTGTAAAGGGGTTTGCACAAAAGAAAGGTATAGACTTTGATGAAACATTTCATCTTGTTGTTAGAATGACTTCAATTAAGACTATTTTAAGTCAAGTGGCGGTAGAAGATTTTCATCTTGAATAGTTAGATGTAAAAGCAACCTATCTCCATGGGGATTTGGAGGAAGAGATTTATATGTGGCATCCACAGGGGTATGAGGTCAATGGGAAGGGGAATTTGGTTTGCAAGTTGAAAAAGAGCTTGTATGGCCTGAAACAAGCTCCAAGAGAGTGGTATTTAAAATTTGATAAGTTTATGACAGAACATGGTTATAGTAGATGCCATTCTAACCACTGTGTTTATTTCAAGAGGCTAGATAATGGAATATATATTATATTGTTATTGTATATGGATGGTATGCTTATTGCAGGGTCTAACATGCAGGATATAAATGTGCTTAAAAGGAAACCAAATAAATCATTTGTGATGAAGGATTTGGGTGCTGCAAAGCAAATCCTTGGTATGAGAATAATAAGAGACAGGAAAAATCACAAATTGACATTGTCTCAAGGTAAGTACATAGAAAAGGTGTCGGAGAGGTTTAGAATGAAGAATGCAAAATCAATTAGTACATATTTTTCCATCCATTTGAAACTAAGTAAGGAGATGTGTCCCAAGGCATAGGAAGAGATAGAATACATGTCAATGGTTTTCTATTCATCAACAGTTGGTAGCTTGATGTATGCCATGGTGTGCATAAGACTAGATATCACACATGTAGTGGGAGTTGTGAGTAGGTATATGAACAATCCATGTAAAGAGAATTGGAAGACAGTACAATGGATTCTCAGTCCTTTGAGAGGTACCACTTCTCATGCATTATGTTTTGGAGGTTCAGACACTATTTTATTAGGATATTTTGATGCAGATATGGAAGGTGATAAAGATATCAGGAGGAGCAGCACAGGGTATGTTTTTATTGTAGGTGGAACAATAGTAAGTTATATATATATCTCATTAGTTGTCAATATATATCTCATTAAATGATATATTTTTGTGGAAATGTATAGTTCACGTAGAGTTCTTTCCTTTGTGGTAAGTGATCTAAGTTCAAATCACAACATTCTCTTACCGTTTTTCATTTTTTACTATTTCATATTTATGTTTCCATAAATTTTTTATTTTCACTAGGTTAGTCTAGTTTTAGTTCAAATCTACACTTTTAATGGTGTGAGAATGTAGCTCAAGTAGAGCTCCTACATTTTAGCAAGTTATTAGAGTCGAAATCACAGCATTCCCTTACCATTTTTCATTTTTTTATTATTTTTCATTTTTATTAGATCTAGACATTTGATGTTAAATCCAATGTGATATACAAAAAGTGGTTTAACATTGATGACATCAAGAAAATGATCTAACTTTAAAAATAGTGCATTAAAATTTGGTGCTAAACTTGTTTCCAGTGACTCTTTTTCTTGTGGTAACATAAGGAAGGATCCCCCTTAGACCCATAGTCAGTATGTATAGGGTAAGCAACCTATAAGCTCGCAAAACATCTAGCTGATAAACTCCAACCTTTGGCTGGTAATACAAGTTCCTGTGTGAAAAAATCTATGTTTTTTGTTAGTATGATCAAGGACATTAAACTTAACAAAAATGTCATCCTTGAACTTTTTTATGTAGCTCTTGTAACACATTATAAAACTTGATGAGAACCCTCAAGAGTTATCATTTTTTTAAAGGATGCATATAGTGGCTATTTTTTCCCCAAATTGAAAAGTGATGTTATTGGAAGCACCCCTTTGTTTTCCATAGCTAAAATTACAACTTTTTTGAAATCATGACCAATGCAATTACAATCAAAACCGTAAATCAACCCCTAAAATGAAAAGTGGTCCTCCCATAATCATCCTTGTTTTTATTTGAGGTTAAAATTACATGTTGTTTGAAATCATGTCCTTAACAATAAGTGTCATTGCAATCAAAACCATAAATAAAATGGTGCTACCATGGCATCTCCATTTTTCTTTCCAAAGCATAATTACAACTTGTTTGAAACTGTGGCATTAACAACTAGCATTGTTGCAACGAAAATGCCAAATCAACCCTCAAATTGAAAATAATGTTACCATTGGCACCCCTTTCTTCTATTGAGTTACAATTGTAAGCATTTCAAAAACATAGCCTAAAATATGTATTCTCTAAAAAATCACTTAAAAATGATATAAAAAAGACAAATTTAATTAAAAATATATTTTTTAAAAACATTAAAGATACAACAACAAAAAAATTGTAAACTTAGAAAACCCATTAAAAATTTGTAAAATTAGAAAACAAATTAAAATTTTGAAGGCTTAAAAATAAAAATAAAAATTAAAGGACCCCCTTTACATGTGTGGGGGAAGTTAGATGAAGGAGGTGGTGTGATTCCAGCCACCCATTTACACCCAAAGAGGGTAGGGAAGTGGATACAATGTGGGGCATGATTCTTAGCCCCTTTTCCTCCTCTTCCCCACCCGATTAACATGAAAGGGAGGTTTTAATTGTTAATTTATTAATTATAAGTTTAAAAAAATTAACAGAACCCAAGAAAAATATATTAAGAAAAAAAGGTTGTGCATAACCATTCATTACAAAACCAGAGAAACATGAGTTCCATGAAGTTCTAAAAAGAGAAGAAGGAAAAAACAACTATGTAAAAAAATAGTTTCCTGAAATTCCTAGTATGCTTCCCGATAGTGACCATAACATGGGAAGGGTATATTTTAACAAATTGTTGGTTCATATGGATACAAAAAAACATTAAGAGGTTGAATAGAAAGGAAAACTCTACATCTTCTTTCCTCTAAGACTAAGAGTTGGTTACGTGATAGAGAATTCTTGCATGGGAAGAGCACCTTCTTCTGGAGAATCCTGACAATGACTACACTAGGACATTTTGGACATTTTCAACACTTCATCCTTGATAATTTCCATTGTTCCCATAAGCTCCTTCAGGTCACATTCATGGTCATCAATTCTACAATTGTGGCCATCGATTTGGTTGGTGACATACTGTATATATGAATCCATCTCCCTATTCTCCTTCACGCCTACTCCAACAACCTATAAAACCCTGCGTAGATGTAGATTTATGTATTCCATACCAGAATTTAAACTAGTGGAATCATCATCTTCATCCTCCTTTGTCGTTGTTCCAATAGAACCAACTTCATTCCAATGTGAAAGACCTTCAAACAGACCCTGCAGATGTTGAATACCAAATTCTTCTTGGTCCTCATGCGGGATTGCATACAATGAATGGAGAATATATCTATTATCACAATAGAACTCTTCCATATTGCTTGTGCAAACAAGCTCGTCGAGACCCCAAAGTATTGCCGAAATAAAATCCCCTTCAATGCTAGCCAGAGAGAGGTACTCGCACTTGGAAGAAGCAGAGCCACACGTCTCAAATGGCGGAGAGGATTCAAATAGATGTTTCGACCATGAGGAAAGCCTAAGGTCCATCAGAGGATGGTTAAGGAAAAAAAATAAAATCCCTTTCTTGATTAGCATAAACAATGTTACCTTGGGTGCTTCGAGCGCCTTGATTGGATAGCTTGTCAGCTAGGCCATTTTTCTCTTGGGGTATATTAAAGAATAAAATTGAGATGGAAAATTGAGGAGGAGAATCCTATCATAAATTATTTTGCAACTAATAGATCCATTTTATAGCCGATTCTCATCTTCTAGATAACCTGTCTTGAGTCATCGAAGACCATTAGCTTTGAAATGGATTTCCCAACTATTAGTTCCAGCCCGTGGAAGAGTGATAACCATTCCACTTTATTATTTGTTTAGATTATAAGGCTCCAAGCAATGGAATTTACTATATTTCCTCTGGTATCAAATATGATCCCCCCACACCTGCCTCCCTTGAGTTTTTATTTTTTTAGTTATTTTTTAGTTGTACTTTTTAGCTCGTGGTTTCAATATGTCTGCAATTGTAACATGACATAAGAAATGGGTGTCATTGGTAACAACCATTTTCCTTTCAGGGGTTGATTTTGGTATTTTCATTGCAATGCAATCAATCATTAAGGCCAAGGTTTCAAATAATTCATCATTTTATCCTCAATAAGAAAAATGGGGTGCTATGGTAGGACCATTTTTTTTATTTGAGGGTTGATTTAGAGTTTTGGTTACAACTAAACAGGTTGTTAAGGACATATTTCAAAGAATATGTAATTATAACCTTGAATACAAATGAGGGTGATTATGAAAGAACCCTGAATAAAAATGAGGGTGATTCAGAGATCGATTTATGGTTTTGATTGCAATGGCATCGGTTAGGGATCTAAAAGTGATACTGATATAACCACTTTTCAATTTAAAAGTTATTTTTGGTGTTTTTGACACAAAACTATGAGTTTGATGGCTAGAGTTGTTGTTATGAGTAATAGTTCTCACCAAGTTGTATAACATGTTTTGTGTGAACTCATCAAAAATCCTATTGATAGAGCAGTGGAGGTTATTAATGAATATAGAGTAGGGAACAATGGAGTTAATTGAGATATGTATAAAATCAACATTTTTTATTTTCCAAGGGGAAACATTTGAACATACATGTTGGGTGGGTATGGGATCCACCCTTTTCCCCATAGTGGTTGAAAGAAATAAAGAAAATTTTGAAGACAAGAAGACAAAAAAATTGGAGCAAGAATTTAGGAGGGAAAAAATGGCCGAAGCCAAACCAAATCTCACATTCACATATAAAGTATAATTATAGTACATCTAACATTAACTACCTTTAACCGTCCATCACATAACGGTTAACTACGATTAGGTGAATAATTACTTCGAATGGAAACTATATCCCAAGATGCACATTAGGTGGTCTAGGACTTAATATTAGGGCCAAGTTCCAAACAACTCCCCCAACCCCCTAAAACATATGTTTGTACAAGCGTACCAACTAGGAAACATAGGCTAGTGCCAAAGCCGATAACATATCCAAGTCTCCAACCTATAATCCATGGTCTGAAACTTCATGAGCATTGGTGAAGATTTACCTGAAAAACAACCAAAGTGGATGTTGAAACCAAGTTTGGAAAACTCACTATGAAACCAAGGAGATATACAACCTATAAGTGCTCATTGAATTGAATTGATTAGAGAAAACCTTGAAGATAACTGTTTTTCTTCGTGTCCAACACATCCCATATCCTAAAAAACCCTAATGGTCCTATGCACCAAGCACAAATTCAAAAGAATCAATTGTCCTCTGCTAGATCCAAAAATCATCCCTATAAAATTCATCGATTATCAAGTGAACAAATAAGTTCACAAAACCACTCTTAGATATCAACACATAAAAAGTTGTCAAAAATCTAGTTGACAAAAAAAGTGTAATGCTCACATTGTTCATCCATTGCTTTCATCCATTTATATACATTCTAAAATTTTGTAGCTTCCTGAAATGGACTAGATTCAACATCATCAATTAACAAAGAAAAATATGATTGAGAATCAGAAGAATACCTTTCTGGATATCTCTTGGGATGTGTACATCTTCAAAGTTATGGTTGTTGAGCTTGTTGTTCTTCATGTTTATCGTAAGTTTCATTTTCATGTTCACTCATTTCTACTTCAATTGGTACAATTTCAATTATTCGTTGTACCTCTTTCATTTTTATGGATTTTTAATTAAAGATGAATTCAATAGGACCCGACAATCTATACCCCTGTATTGTATTATCATAACCGAGGAAAATAAATTTTCTTGAATTTGGGTCAAGCTTGGACCTCTTTTCTTTAGGAACATGGGAAAATGCATCACAACCAAACATATACAAATGAGAATAATCAACTAGCTTACCACACCAATCCTCCTTTGTAATCCTTCCATCCAATGAAGTTGCAGGTGATATGTTAATTAGATACATGGTTGTGTTAACCCTGTCCAGAATACATTATCTAACCCAGATGCACTTAACATACTTCTTACATGTTCTGTGATTGTGTGATTCATCTACTTAGCCACAACATTTTGTTGTGGCATGTATACAACCATCTTATGGTGCTTAATTCATTCCTATGTACTAAATTTATCAAATTCCTTGGAGCAATATTCTCCTCCATTATCATATCCGAGACTAAATAGACTTGCCCAAAATTTTCTCTACTTGTTCCTTGAACTATTTTAATTTATCAAAGGATTCTGACTTATTTTCCAGAAAATACATCCACACTATTCTATAATAATCATCTATAAAATGCATAAATTATCTAGCATCATTTATGGATAGAGTGGGGACTAGTCCAAATATATCAGAATGAATAAGTTGCAAAAGGTCAGAACTTTTACTAGAGCTTGTAGTAAACCAATCTCTCTTTTTTTAACAAAAATACAGTGTTCACACAAGTTGAAATCACAAGACTTAATTACAGAAAAATACCTTGATCATGCAAAAATTTCACATGTTTTCTCACTCATATGTCCAAGTCATTGATGCCTTAACATCACTGCATCCAGAACATTCATCGGGTATATTGTTGATGCATGATTTGTCACTATATCACCACATAAATGATACAGGGCCCCTAAGATTTTTCTTTTGTTGCCATGAGGGATCCTTTGGTAATTTTGCATTGAATGTTACCAAAGGTAGTATAATACACCAACTTATCCATCATCTTGACTAAGAGAAAATTCTTTCGTAGATTTGGTATATGTTGTACATTACACAACTTCTGTCACGTCCCCAAGCCTCCGATAGACAAAGAGGACGCGATCCCATGTCGTTAACCATCCGGGCTAAGAGCCCATGAACATGTACATGCATAAAAATTGCATAAACAGAATGCTGCAAGAAAATGCATTAAGGTAGAATAGGCACGAATGCCATTGTTTATCATACACAACTATCGTTATTTATCATGCACAGCGGAATCAACATGCATTCACACAAGCATTCATTTAACATGTTCATCATTTTCCTTAACAGAAATTACGATTGCAGAAGTAAAATGGACAAGATCACTTATCTTAAGAAAACTTCGCTCCGCAACCAGCTACGCCGCTGCAATGTTCCACCCAACCATAGGCTAGCGTGCTCCTTAATCTCTCAGCAGTGCTGCCACCCCCGAGCTGGGCATGATCCTCCAAGGAATAAGGGAACTAGCAGACTGACACATAGCCAAGGATAAATAAAACATAGCCAAGCCAACACAGTTGGGTTTATCAAGCCATCAAGGAGATTGGGAAAGGCTCAATGTTAAGCTGGTGAGCTCATTGCAGAGCTAAGAACACCTACACCAGAACAAGCCTTGTCACATACCCCAATTTTGTAAAATAATGTTAATTGTTTAATTATATTCCTGAGACATTATATTAAATTTAATGCTAAGTAGGAATTGATGACTCAGCAGAGTCAACAGAAGTGGAATGTAATTCAGAATATTTTATTATTAATATATAAATTACGAAAACTGTATAGTCAGATTATATTTCCAAGTTCAGGGTAAACCCTGTCAATTTTTAAAAGTAAGCATTGAGGTTCATAAAAAAGAAGGAGTTTTATCTCCCTTATACTTCACGACGATAAACATCATATTCAAAGTAAGGCTTTTGCAGCCTGTATAAACAAAATATACATGTACACATCACACAGAAAGCAAGTGAAGAACAAAAAATTCAGTCTCGGCTACAGCCAAAGATCCTTAATAAACGAAGAGCTGAAACTCTTTTAATAGCGTTCAAGTTCACTAACTGAACCAAAATAGTCGCAAGGGTTATAAACCATGAAGCCAAACCCTTGACTGCCCTAAAGGACCAGCAAGGAGGAGAATTCCATGGATTAAAACCAGGCTTACCGGGAATAGCAGCTGTTGAAGTCTCGTACCTCCACGCCAAGAGGAGAAGCCTAATCCTGCAACGAAGGTTAAACATAATATTAAAAACCTTTGCCAAAAACTGTTGTTTGTTAAGCTATTTACTTCGAAAAGAAAACGAATGGAAACCCTGTATCTTACCTCAACGTTTAACAGTTATACGCCCACTGAAGAACAGTAAGATAACCACCAGCAGGAAGAAAGGTAAACCCTTCATTTACCGCAGAAGAGAAGGAGCTCGCTGGAGCAAAAAGGTAACCTATCATGATGGAGAACGTTTTACAGCATCAAGTCAAGGCGACCACCTACACAGTGACGAGTTCGGGCAATGGATTCCAAGGGAGAAACCCTAAGTAAATCAACACGATTAAGCATTCGACAGCAAGCCTTTTGGACACAGTAACTCTCCTCACAATGCAGTAGATGAGCCACGAGGAGCCGAACCAACAAAGGGACTGCTAGCAGACAGAGCAAGCAGTGAAACGGACCAGGAGGTTTTGCAGAGCGGCCGGAGGCCCGAAGGAAGTGGAGGAATGACAACTAGGGTTTGAGTCAAACATTTTTAAACGATAGTGCATGGCTGGGAAGAGCCCACGTAACCCTTTTAATTATTGGCATGCAGTGGGTAGGAACTCTATAGTTCCACGATAAGATCACCAATGATTTTCACAACCCAAATCATATCGCGGGGATTCCATAAGGTCCGTTGTACCATAGTCAACCACCTGCATTATATAATCAACCACGTAAACATTAGAATAATGTTTATAAAACATTGTAATATAGATTTGGTTTATCGTTGGTCTCATACATTTAAGTATGGAGAGTTGTATTATTGTTAATGAGATATAATAACAAAGGAGTAATAATAGTTACCATGGCGTAGCTTATTGTAACTCTATTTCTATATTATCAATTGCCCTAGTTTACGATGGGAGGTAAAAGGCATCATAATATAAAAGTCTATAGCATTGTAATAATCCAATTAAGGGATCCATTGATCATGATTATGGTTTTACTCTTGACCATATGATCATCCCTTGCTTGTATAATAACAATCCTATTAATAGTCATAGAATCTTTCTGTGACAAATAGTCGTTTGTCAATTTCAAGCTCAAGGGTTATAAAAGATAATATGAAATCATTATATGATAGGTAACTTGGGTAAGTTAGCCTTCTTGGCTTACTAATACAGTTATGAAAATCATAAAGTGGTATTTGAGTATAATAATCTGGGCATGATCTATAAGTTTACCATCAAATCATTGACCTTGGATTAGAAATAATATCCTCAACATTACAGATTTCTAAATACTAAAGGAAGACTTTAAGAGTGACTTGTATCAAGTAGTAAACTTTGTAAATGCTTGAATTAAGAAAAGTATAAGTTTGATACTTAACCTCCTTATCATTCTACAATTGCAGTTGCAATTTCAAACATGGTATAGTGCAGTATTTAAAAATTAGATCTTTGATGTTGTGACCCTGCCATATTTACTATGCTAGTAAAGAAATATTTTATCGTATTGTACACTTGCAGTTAGTATGAATATCCAATGGGCTAGAACTCTACAAGAATATTAAATCTTACTGCTACGAAGGAAAAATAGTTGTTATCCTTACTAGTAGAGTTCATTTCATTATCAGTAAGACTTTAAAAGAAATCAGTAAATGCTTTACCTCTTTACGCTTGAGAAATCTGACTAGCATGTACACTCTTCTACTGAATTAAATTTGTATACATGAAATCTTTATTGAATACTTTAGAGATTCGTTAGCAGCACCCGAACATCTTACCTGTATATCTGTAATAGAGGGAAACTTCTATGTTAGCTCGGAAGCTAAGTAAGCCCAGTTTTTCCACTACAATTTAGGAATGGACTTTTTGGCACAAGAATCAATTCCTAGAGTGTGGTTCTAAGCACAATGATTGAATCTTGTAAACTTGGTCATCCATCTCATGGGTGGTTGGAAACTTCTTGGTTGAAATCCTTTGCATATTTTGAGGCCTTAACCTCTATGCATGGTCTCAATCCGAGCATGACTTGTATGGAATCCACAAAGGAGGAACCCTGTCATGGTAAGAAGAATTTAATGCTCATTGAGTCATGGTTTTTAGTTAATTTTACTAAATTGGGTACTTGTCTCTATAATGTAATTTTTTGGGTAAACTAGGCACACTATCCAAAATATTTCAAAGAGGTTTCAAAACTTTGAAATTTAAAGCATTCTTTCTCAACACCCTCATTGACAATGGATTTCACACGGGTTCCATGGTTATGAAACAAATGGGGAAGCTCACGGGAAGTGATAGTAGGTTTTAATAGGATTGAGAAACTGATATATGTGGCTTCTTAATATGGTGCAGTTGAGGACTTTTTACAAACAATTCACATAAATTCTTCTTCAATACTTTGTCTAGTTTCAAAACTAGGAAAAAGTAGTAAACTATTTTTCCTTGGCTTGGTTCCAAACACCATCGAAAATTTACAAATTTATTATGGAAGGAACCTATGGGGTTTAAAGAATCCTAACATACCTCATACAATCAATGGTCGAATCATACAACTCATTTTGACATGTTATTCAAGTTTGCACAATTTTGGCCAATTTCGAGCTTTGGACTAGTGAAACCCAAGGCGATCCAAATGCACCCAAATGAATTCAAATTATGTATGGAAGGGATTTAGGGGTATTAGGAAATACTAATACATATTATGAATTCTCATAGACTTTCCATATACTTCGGCAACTTACTTTTGACCCTAGGGAAAGAAGGACAAAAGCACTAGGAAAATCGATGGTAAAACCCCCAAGGGTAGATCACACTTTTAGCTCTCCAAATGTAGTACGAACCTCCCAAATTTTAGAAAAGAGTAAGGGGATGCATATCAGACATCAATGGCTGTCATCATTCATGGTTATTAATCTCTGCAAACTGATTATGGGTGCAACATCTGTATGGTAACTTTCATGGGAATTGCTTATAGGGAAATTGCATTACTAGCTTAAGTTCGACACATGAAAAGTAGAATAAATGGTTCATATAGTAACATGTAATATATTTTCCATATGCAGCATAAAAATTTATTTCCTAAAAGCATCAAACTCAGACAAAATCCCTCATACAAATACGATATAAAACTCTTTCAAGCTTCAAGCCAAATTCATGAAAACTAGTAATTCAATAGCATGAGAATGCAAGCTTTTCACAAACGGATTTATTATATTTCTAGGTATAGAGCATATGGAAATAATAGTACAACTCCATAATCACATACCCAATCTTGTACATCAAATAGACTCAACAAAGCATAAGCACCACTCCAACAAGTGCGCCATCAACATGAGAGTATAGGGGAATGGAGAAGAAGGAGTAGGAGAAGAGGGAGATGGATGAGAAGTCGTGCTATACAGACCTTTATCCTGAAAATAAACACCATCAATAAGCTCCATTGGGAGGTCTGAATGGCCTCTTGATCAACCAACTTGGAAAGGATTTGAACTCCCTCGAAATTGGTTCAAGCAGGGAGAGTAAACACTCATCGTTTAATGGACACGCAAAAGCTCTCCAAAATTCCAACGACCAATTAAAAAATGATCAAAATATCCTCCATTTCGGATTCCTCCTCTTTTAGTAACCTCCTTGGCCTCATTTCCCTCCAATAAAATCAAATTACCTTCACATTGGTTCATTAACTTGAATTAGTCCTAATCTAGGTCATTACATTAACCCAAGTGATACTTGTCTTGACTTTGCTTGCTCTCCCTTCATGAAATCTGACTTGAAGCCTTTCATGAAGCTTCCTTGGGCCCCACACACACCTCATGCATCCTCTTGGGTCTATTTTTAGCTCTTACATGTCATAGATGTCATAGTTGTAAGAGAATCTGGCATAAGTGTCATAAGGTGTAATAGAGTTGTCATAACTATCATAGAATATTGTCATTGCCTAAATTTATCCTATGAATATTCATCCACCACTTCGGAAGTAACTCCTTCCTCTAAATTCAAATTTGAGTATGATTCCATGTGTAAATGAGGAATATTCCCTCACGTGGACCCCACACATCCACTTATGCGTCCCCATGGCCAGCTATAACCCATTGCCACTTCATTTTTTAGCTTTTAATCTTTATTCCATAATTTATTGACCCATTTTCCACCTTCCACAAGTATGAGTTCAAATTTACATGTGAAACTATAGGCCTTGGGATTAAATATCAATAGTTTGATTTTCCACATAACTCTTAAGAATTGGATAGGACAACTTAACCATTTATTTGAAAATTATTTAATTGGGGAGATGAAAATCCTCCCCACCCAAGATTGCTTGTCCTCAAGCAATTTCAAACATGGATTTTGAAGAACCTTCTTTCCTTCCAAAACTTTGCTTCAAAACTTAGTTGCAATTTGAGTAGTGGCACTCATGTACTACAATTGTGTGTTTCCAAAAGTAAATATATGTGGACATTTTCATATTGATATATCCTTTGACATCACCGCTAACACCAAAAGGATTAATCAAATCCATCAAAACAAAATTTGCACAAATAATCTTTACCTCCTTCATATTTGGAAACCTTTTCTGAATTTTCAACCATTTTATGCTCACTGTATAATTCTTTGAAGTTGCAATTGAGTTGCCAAACTTTGAGTTTTTAATATTCCAATCATTTTTCAAAGAAGAAACACCATGTTTTTTGCTGCACTACTATGATTACAATCACCTTCTCAAGTGGTGAGTCAATCTTCCATACTGCTTGCCGCCCCCAAAATTGAAACCAAGCAATACCATAATCCCATTGCTTGTATTGAACCCTTCAAAACATCATGAGTACAAAAGATAAATCATGAAAGTACATAAAAACATCATACAAAATTACATCAAGAAGGTACCTCATCAAAGAAACATGAAAGTTCTTGTACATCTAGGTAAGTAGATCATCATGTGGCCCATACACACAAGCATCAACTATTATATGAAATCTACTCCAATGCCATAGGTGAGGATCCCATGTCCTATAATGCTGCTCCAAAAGAATTTAAGATGCATCAAAATAATCAGCCATGTGTTCTTTCATCCAAGAAGTGAATGAAGAACCTCCACCAAACTCTAAACCAAATAAGGATACACGAAAACATGAAGACTTCAATTGGCTCAAATAAGTCTCATCAATACAACCATGAATATGTATAGCATCAAGAAATAACAAAGGATGTTGCTGCCAATAATGATGTGCTTCAATCATATACCTCTTCACCCAAGTGTTAGATGAAGTTCCTCCAACATCAAATAGACTAAGTAAGGAGCAAGGAAAACCATGAGTCTTCAAGTGACTCAAGTGAACATCATAGGTGCATCCATGTAGATTTGTATCATCATATTGTAACAAAGGATGTTGCTGCATATGGAAGTTTAGGATGTAGGAGAAAGAACCAACTCACCCAAATGATTAGAAAGTGCAAAATTTTCATCATGTGAAGGGTCCATAAGGGTATGATTATGCATCTCCCTCAAAACTATGAAACTTTCCTCATATGTTGGTTCCAAGGTAGTGGAATCATGCACTTCTTCCAAAAGTTTGTAACCATTATCAAGAGGACACTCAAGTCCCTCTTCCACAATGACAAGTGATTGGCTCTCATCACCCTCATCTTCAAACACATCAAGAACATGCAATTTTCCATGTTTCTCATGATCCATCATGCCATGAGAATCCTCCAAGCAATCTACCATATGACAATATGAAACATAGGAGGAAGAACAAGTAATATCACAACCTCTAAAGAAGTTGCTCATTTTGAATTTTGAGCTCATGAATATCCTCATTATTATTCAAGTATCCTTCATGTAACCATTCATTAAGCTCATCCAAATTGTTTCTATAAAAAATCAAAGACATGAAATTGCCTTTGATGTTTCACATTGCACTTTGAATTTTCTCCATGACTTCAAGGAAGGATGGCTCCTCCAATGAAGAGAATTTCCAAAAAGAATTTGACATCAATGCTTGAGTGTTATGGAGTATGCTAAGGGCCATGATAGATATTCCTTTCACTCATATTTAAGGACTCTCCAATGAAGTATGGTTCATGGGATCAAACCTCCTCTTCTTCTTTCTTCTTGATTTGATCAACTTCTTGAAGCTCAAGTGGTGATGGGGAAGTTGATCTTGGTTCTTCATTATTTTCTACAAGGTATTCATCTTCATGCTCATGAGAACTTTGGATTGCAACAACATATTCAAAAGTGATATTTATGTCACTTACATATAGGTGTGAGAACCCATCAATAGGTACTCCTTCACAGTCCAAGCATCCGTCAATAGATGCTCTTTGATTTGCACAACCCCCATTAGTAAGAATTGTGTTCTTGTCTTCACTTCCCTCTTCCTGTTCTTCTCTACAATCACCTTGAGGTGATTTATGCTCCACTTCATGAGTCTCTGCTTATTCCTTTAATGGTGTATCTTGTATATTTTCATCTACTTTAGGAATAAATTTCTTCCCCACCCTCACCATGTGGTCCACAAACTTGTTTGTAATTTCCTCATCTATAGAGAAGGATATTTCACTGCTCTTTTCACAAGTAGGCTGATTTTTACTCCTTTCATTCTCCTCCAAACTTATGGGTTGTTGATTGTTCCTTAATGAGTTCACATCTGCACTATTAGTCCTATATCCAAACACCCATTCAACAAAGTCTTGAAAAAAAAAGGTTTTATGTGCCTCTCCCATCAAAGAAATATATGCTTGATATTTTTGGGGCAAAGTTTTACATGTTGCTCTCAATATTTCTAATCCATTCATAGGATTAGATCATGGTGGTTTGGAACATACATATTCATAATAAACAGGGTCATAATAACAACTCTCATCCCTTATGAATTTGTAAGAAGTGTTGCAAAATGGAAACCCTTCCTCATACCATTCACATTCTTCTTCATATTGCTCATAATCGTCTTCAGAGGAGTCATCATAATAGTAAGATATGGATGAAAATTTTTAATCAATGGATGGTCTTAATGCATAGGTGAAAGGATCATTCTCTGATACCACTATAATGTACCTTTCTGGTGAAACTAGGCACACTATCCAAAATATTTCAAATAGGTTTCAAAACTTTGAAATTTAAAGCATTCTTTCTCAACACCCTCATTGACAATGGATTTCACACTGACTCCATGGTTATGAGACAAATGGGGTAGCTCAAGGGAATTTATATTAGGTTTTGATAGGATTGAAAAAATGATATATGTGGATTCTTAATATGGTGTGGCTAAGGACTTTTTACAAACATTTCACATACATTCCCCTTCAATACTTTGTCTAGTTTCAAAACTAGGAAAAAGTAGTAAACTAGTCTTTCTTGGTTTGGTTCCAAACATCACCGAAACTTTCCAAATTGATTATGGAAGGACCCAAATGGAATTAAAGCATACTAACAGACATCATACACTCAATGGTAGAATCATAAAACTCATTTTGACATGTTATTCAAGTTTGCACAATTTTGGCCAGTTTCAAGTTTTGGTCTAGTGAAACCCAAGGTGATCCAAATGCACCCAAATGACTTCAAATTATGTATGGAAGGGGTTGAGGGGTATTAGGAAATAATAATTCATATTATGAATTATCATATACTTTACATATACTTCTTCAAATTTCTTTTGACCCTAGGGAAAGAAGGACAAAAACACTAGGAAAATCAATGGTAAAACCCCCAAGGGTAGATGCCACTTTTGGCTCTCCAAATGCAGTACGAACCTCCAAAATTTTAGAAAAAGGTATGGGGATTAATATAATAAATAAATGGATTTCATTATTCATGGTTATTAAGATTTTAAAACTGATTATGGGGTGCAACATCTGTATGGTAACTTTCATGGAAATTGCTTATGGGGAAATTCCATCACTAGCTTAAGTTTGACACATGAAAAGTAGAATAAATGGTTCAGATAGTAACATGACATACAATAGCCATATAAAAAAAAAATCTATCTTAAAAGAATCAAACTTAGATAAGATCCCTCATACAAATCTGATATAAAACTCTTTCAAGCTTGAATCCAAATTCATGAAAACTAGTGATTCAATAGCATGAAAATGCAAGCTTTTCACACATGGATTTTTTAGATTTCGAGTTAAAGAGCCTATGTAAATAAGATTACAGATCCATACATCATATACCCAATCTTGGACATCAAATATACTTAGTAAAGTGCAATCACCCCTCCAACTAGTGAACCATCAACATGAGATTACGGGGGAATGGAGAAGAAAGAGCGAGAGAAGAGGGAGATAGATGAGAAATTGAGATGTTTGGACATTAAAACTGCAAATAAACACCATCAATTATATCCACTGAGAGTTATGAATGGCCTCTCCATCAGCCAACTTGGAAAGGAATCCAATTCCTTCGAAATTGGTTCAAGCAAGGAGAGTAAACACTCATGGTGCAATGGACAAGAAAAGCTTTCCAAAATGCCAAAGGCCAATTAACAAATGATTAGAAGTTTCTCCATTTCAAATTCCTCCTCTTTTAATAACCTCCTCGGCCTCATTTCCATCCAATAAACTCGAATTACCTTCCCATTGGTTATTAGATTTGTTAAAATAACAGCAACAGGGAAGGTCTTCTTGCATGCATGTGTCCTTTCATGCAGAAAACTTAAATTAGGAAACCAATTGTAATTAATTTACTTTTACTAAGTTTACTTTGGAAAATAAATTAAGGTGACCTAATTTGTAATTGACTTTAATGAAACACTTTTAATAAAGTGAAAGTGAAATTAGGGTTTTCGCTTAGCATAAAGTTATATAAGAAAGGTCAATTGGTGGAGAGGACACAGTTGCATTCCTACAGAGATGGAGGAAGAAGCAGAGAGAGAGAATTTTAGTGAAGAAGATGGAGGAGCAGAAATTCAGGAAGGAGACCAAAGACAGAGGAGAGAAACGGGTAGAGTAGGCAGAGGATCATACAGCTGGCAGGGAGGCCGTACAATAAGAGGCCATACAAACCCTATAACTGTATGGATCCGTACAGCAGGCCGTACGGATTCCATACATATCGTACAACAACTGTTCATACAGAGCAGGACCAGACAGTAGGAGTTGTACGATTGACTTGGGATCCATGCCCTACCTCCAGGTTTTTCTTAGTGTGTTTTGGGTGATTTGATTTTTCCGTCTAGGGCATAAATCAAAATTTCTGATTTGTAAAAGCTCCATATTTTCTTAATAAAATATCATCCCATACCGCTGCATCAGTTTTCCCATCTTGGGTTTTGTCTGGGGCTTTCTACCAAAAAATATTGTGTCGTTCCTATTGATGTGATTGATGTTGTAAATGTTTCTCAGTTTTATATTCTGTTGCATACTGTAAAGAATTTCATGTGTGGTTATTTAAGTTAAATTTAAATATATTGTTTTAGCCCTAGTTGAGCTTTAAAGGAAAAAATACATGGTATCAGAGCTCTGATGAGCTAAAGCTGAGATATTTGTAATAACAATGATAGATCAAGGGAATATCTATTGAAGACACAAACCTAGATTGCAAATCTAGGGTTTTAAAGGTACACTAGCATATAAACAATGTTACAAACTATTCTATATGTCACAAACTAGCATATAAACAATGTTATCTCTTCTTTTGACTTGCTTTAATATATTTTCGTAAGGAACTTTGTAATTTAATAAGATAATAAGTTACAACTATAGTTATAACATTTTTACTAACTTAGATCAGCATAAATTTTAAAAAGATTATTAATATTTAATGCCAATTTATTGTAAAATAATTTACTTTATTACCAATTTTTTTCAAAACAAAATATTTCCTCTCACAATTATAAAAACACTTTAAACTTGCAATAACTTGAAAATTATTTTTATATAGTATTCATAGAGTCAAAAAAAATACATAATTAAATTAAGCAATAAATAATTTTGAAAAAACAATATAGTGTTCATAAACATGGCCTAAATGCATAATTTTTTTTAAAAATGATCAATTATGCACTAAATAATGTGTAGTGAACTCGTTAGTTAAGGAGCAATCAAATATACATTTCCACGTGATAACTCCAACAAGTATCACATATGAAGCTTTGATTTACATGGGTTAAGGCTAGTACCTTGGACCACCTTATACGAAATATTATCACCTAACTTGAGTAACACCATTTTACACATGCGAATATATAGAAGCAGAGGAAGTTAAAATATATCCACATCAATGGATACAATACCAATTAATTCAAATTTATTACAAATATGTATTTAAGAAATGATTTAAAATGTTTTAAATAAAGTTTTATTTATAGTATAATAATTGAAAATGAATTTTAAGTCCATTATTTATACATTCTATTTTGTGATCTAAGATGAGAGTACTATAGACATTTTTTTTTTTAGACTTTCTTTTAAGTAATATTGGGATCTTTGTTGAGTGATAAACTATGAATTTTTTTAAATGTATAAAGTGGTTCATTTTAATAAAATGGGTTATCATTTAATATTCAGGCTTTCATAATAAATTTATATAACATTGTAAATTTAATAAATATTATTATAGTTTTATGTTCATCATACATTTTTTATCACTTTGAAAGTTAAAAATGATGGTCCAAAAGGATTAATGGAGGGTGAAAAGTCTATTTTGGTAAATAACTCTAAATTAGCTAATATGGTTATGTGGGATAAAAATAAGTTCCTCTTTGAAACTCTTGTCATTCATGTTATCTTATATGGTTGTGAAGTATGGGGGTGCAACATTTCTAGAGAATCTTGGAGGAAGATTGAGCAAATCTAGAAGTGGTTTATAACATATAACCTCAAAATTAAAAGCATTACACCTTATCCTATTCTCCTCATAGAAGTGGGTCTTTGCCCCATCGAGAGCATGACTATGACTAGGTGCCTGATGTACAAGCATAAGATAAATAACATGGGAAACATGAGACTTTCAAAAATTGCTTTAAACTCAAGTCAAAACCAACTAAGCCTCAAGTGGTGTTGGTGTAAAGATACGTAGCTTGGTCAAACCATTGGGGCATTGATGAAAATGAATTGCTAATGTAAAAAATATTATTACTTCTAAGTTTAAAAAGAAATTGTGGTGTGAGGAAAATATAGTGGGTAAGAGAAAATTAAGATACTATAAGGAGATCATTAATCCTAATTTAGAAGACCATAAGTATCTCTCAGTAGTAACTAGCCCACAGAAGAAAATTAATATAGCCAAGATTAGAACAAACTCTCATGAACTCCATAGTGAAACAGGCGTTGGTATATTCCTAAAACTCCATGGGCGGAAAGGATTTTCCATTTGTGTGAGTCTATAAGGCGTTGATGATGAAAATCACTTTCTCTTAGAGTGCTCTGCTTACACCCACATTGGATCTGAGTTTAATAGTATTTGTTATAATACAAACCTTTATAACCTCCTAGTCAAAACTATAATGAGCTTAGAAAGCTTTTTGAGCATAAGAACACGATTTTAAAGTAAACCAAGTATTATCCTTCTTAAAGCTTGATAGACCAAAGTTAGTCTCAATAAACGTTAATATAATAATCATCATCAATGCCTATCCATTTATTTATTTAAAATGTTAACTTTAAAATATATCAATTTAAAATAATATTTTATAAAAAACAAAAAGAAATATTAAACATTTTAATATCAAATTTTTTTTTTTTTTTCAATTTACCATCCACAATTTCTTTGGTTTAAGTCATATCGACCATCGTCAGCAACTCGTTGACTACCACTTAAGGGCTTGTCACTTCTAGTAGGTTACTACTACTTAAGGGCTTGTACCTCTTAGCAAATATAAGGTCTTCTTGTTGTTTTGAGATCTGACTGCTTTGTTGAAAAACCCTAACTAGTGCATTTGAGACTATCTGTAAAATGCTTAGACTTGAAACTTAAAGCTCCCAGCACCCTAAATAAATAATTGGAAAAAAATGGATTTGTACATTTACGTGTAAACTAAGTCTAAAATACATTTATTTAAACACATTAATCCGTTCTAAACTTAAAAAAAATTAAACATAAAAATATTTATATACCACTTTTTTATTATTTCTTTTAACACTTATTTAACTAAAATTAAAATTAACATATATAAATAATTTCCTCTCACATATTCAAACACTTCATAAATAAACCAACCAAAAATAAGCTTAAACTTCTTTCTCTTAACATTATTAATATGCAATTTTATTATAATATAATTATTCATGACATAGACATTATTCCCTACACTAGAATTACAGTCATAATCATAATGAAAACAAATATATTATTAAATAATTTTTAAAGCTAAATCAGAAGAACAATTAATTAAAACCATAATCATAATCATAATGAAAAAAAACCATTATTAAATTTATTTTAAAGTTATAATAATGAGAACAATTAATTAGAAAGTATACTTTTAAAATATATAAGAGACACTTACCACTGCGGCTGTCTCTTCCAACCTCACAAACCATGTTCTTAATATAATAAATATAGTTTTTTTTTTTTTAAATCATTGTAATTAATCCATAAAAATACTAATGGGATTTCAGAGGAATTGATTTTTCCTTTTTTCATGACCATTCTTTGCAATATTTATCCATTTGAAATTTATCCATTTGAAATGTAATTATTGACTTTGTTTAGATAATATAAAAATAAATTAAATTAAAAATTAGAAAAATTAAAACACTTGTATATTTAAATATAAATTATATTTACAAAATGAAATAATGGAAAAATAGATTTCTTATAAACATCCACAATTTATTGAAAAGATTGATATAATGCATATGTGGATGAAACACTGTGTATATTGTAAAATGTATAAATTTCAACTTAAAGATTAACTTACTAATAAATGTGATCATTGCATTAAAATATTATTACAAGTATAAATTATTATAAAGTCAAAGTATATATACAAATAATTGATGTATATAGAGTTTAATACTTAATAACAATGTTGTGGTTAAGTGTATATGTGCCACTCTAATTTATTTATTTTATCTTCAACATAAAAAATCAAACATTATTAAAGGTAGTCATTGTTGAAAAAAATGCCAAAAAAACTAAAAAATTGCATTGATACCCTAATATATGTTTAAAGTAGGTGGTATAACACCTTAAAAATACAAAAACATACCTTTGAACCTAGCTATAATAATAAATTTCCCAAATTGTGTAGTAAAATACACCTTTTGAGTGATTTTCAAGGAGAGTGATTTTTAAAAAAAATAGTAAAATCCACCTTAGAGTAAATTTTAAAGAGAATGTGTGGAAAAAAGAGGGTTGCACTTTATGAATAAGTAATTTTTTCTGAGGAAAAATAATTATTCGCAATATCATTTGTATTGAAATAAACCACATAGTTTAGAGGCACTTCCATGCCTTACACATATAATAAGACAAAAAGGAATGCCCTTTGTTACAAAAAAAAAAAAGACTTCAAACTTGAGGAGGAAAGTATCTTGGTTTAAAAAAAGGCACAATAGCAACAAATACACAATCAATACTTTATTGATATCATGGGTATGTAGTAACTTGAAATAAAATATAGATCATGCAGGGCGGGGTTTTGGATCACACTCCATAATACTAACATTGGCATGTTCCCATCTGTGAGACAAATATTGCCGCCTACCTGCAATCCATTATTGGACAACAAATCATCCTGAGAACTTCTCTCTCTATAACTATTTTAATTTTTTTTTTCTCAAGAAACATGTTTGCAATAAGTATCAACTCCTTGTAGATAGGCATCGACAAAATGCTTTTAGGGGGCCTTCTTGGATGCATCCAATCCACCACTAGCATCTCGAAGGATACAGAGTATTATGGGCCTGAGTGAGAGAGCAAATATACAGAGTCTTCCAGGTAAGACCGCAGATCTTCAGGGAGACTGAAGGAGGACTGTAGACCAACGATAGGGTCAATACCTAAGAGAATATTTTCACCATTTCCCACCTGCCAAGACAAATGTAAGCCCATCCAAGGGAGGGTCTGAACAAAGCCTCTCCAAATAGCTGAAGCGCAGCGAATGCTAAAATTCTTCTTTCTGAGCCATTCAACCACAGTGGAGCATTTAATATATTTAGAAAGAAGGACCTGAGACCACAATCCATTGGAATGAAGAACTCTCCAAAAACTTTTGAGACGAAGAGAAATACTGAACCAATGAAGGTTTTTGATACCCCAGCCCCCACATGCCTTAGGCCATGATAGGTCATTCCAGCTTGCCAAGTGAAACTTTTTGTTTTTATCAGAGGACCCCCAGAGAAAGTTAAACATGATACTTCTGAGCTTCTGCAAAATGGTGGCAGGGATAGGAGCAAGTCCCATCCAATAAACAGGAATGCTAGAAAGGACAGATTGAACTAGAACTAGTTTTCCTCCCAAGGATAGATACTGAAAGGACCAGTTACTAATTCTCTTTTCTAGTTTTTGGAGAAGCCAAAACCAGTCATTTACACGATACCCAAGAGGTTTCAGAAAATAACCCAGGTAAGAGAAACCAGAATGAAGAGGTAACATTCTGTAGGGCATAGAACTAGCAAAGGCATTTTGGCAGGCATTGTCCATATTACAAAAGAGAAGACAATACTTTTCAGCATTGATTTTCATACCAGAGGCCTTGCTGAAAGTTTCAAGAATCACTTCAAAGGACGACCAATCAAGGAGAGTACCTGAGCCCATCAAGATAACATCATCCACAAAGAGAAGGTGAGAGAGGACAAGGGAAGGAGTTATTTGAATGCCTCTAATGAGACCATTGCTTCTGGCATCCCGAACGAGAAGACTAAGGCCCTCTATGACAAGAATAAAGAGGAGGGGGGATAAAGGACAGCCTTGACGAATACCTCGCGAAGCAGTGAAGAAAGGTGAGGGGGTTCCATTAACCAGGACCGCGAAATTGACTGAAGTGATACAACCCATAATCCAATTAACAGTAAGAAGGGGAGTACCGATTTGGATCAGAATGAGTCTGACATAAGACCAGTCCACACGGTCGAAAGCCTTGGTAAGGTCGAGCTTAAGAACGAAGGCACATAGATTCTTAGTCTTAATGGAGTGAAGAACCTCCTGAACAATACCAATAGGCTCTGAGATTTGACGATCCTTAAGGAATCCAAATTGTTCCCAAGAGATACCCACATCCAAAAAGGGCTTAAGCCTCCCTGCAATGATTTTGGCAATAAGTTTATAGAGCAGGTTGCATAAAGAAATGGGACGAAAATCGGCAAAGGTACGAGGTTTGTCTTTCTTAGGGATGAGGGCCAGGAAAGTCGAGTTCAAGGAAGGGGGAACAAACCCCAAGACCCTTGTCTGGTCAATAACCTTGAGAAGAATAGGGCTCAAGAGATCAAATAAATGTAAGTAAAACTCAACAGGCCATCCATCAGGACCAAGGCTACGGTCTTTTTTAAAATCTTTGAGAGCAAGTTCAATTTCTAGGAGACTCATCGGCTTAGAGAGGAGAGATGACTGATCAGAGGGAATAAGTCTGGGAAAGAGCGAGATAACTTTAAGTTGATGCTCAAGGCTAGTGGAACCCTCATCTTTGTAAATATTCGCAAAGAAATATTTACCCATCTCCTTTAGAGATACCCCATTCTCAATCAAATTCCCATCATGGTCTTCAAGAGACTAGATAGAGTTATGAGCCCTTCTCCCCGAGGCAACAGCATGAAAAAACTTTGTGTTCTAGTCACCCTGAGAAGCCCATTTAATTCTACTTTTCAACTGCCAAGTGAGAAGGAAATGATTCAGAATTCAAAAGGGACAGGGAGACAATCTGTTTAGCAGAGAGAATTCCCTTAGTAGGACCAACAAGGATGGATTCAATAGCTGATTCCAGATTGGTGGAGTCCAAAACCAGACTGTCAGATTTTTCTTTAGTCCACCTCTTAGTGGCAGACTTGAACTTTCTTAAAGAGAGGCAAAGATCTTCAATGTCAACAAAAGAATCCAGATTAAAGGAAGAAGCCCACTCTCGCATAAACCAAGCAATAAAGTTCGGGTCCTCAAGCCAAGATTAATTAAATTTGAAAGGATAATCATGGGACCCCTTCCAGTTATTCCACTAAAAAACAATGGGGAAATGATCAGAGAGATCCAAGCATTTAATCCAAGTCTTATAGGCCCCCAGAGAGGGAATCAGAGAGTTTGAGATAAGGAATCTGTCTAATCGCTTACTGATACCCTCACTGCCAGCTCTGCCATTGCGCCAAGTAGGCCCAGACACACTAGGAGCCACATCCACCAAACCAACAGACTCAAAGAGAGAAAGGAAGTGGTTCGATAGTGGGTCCAAGGAGGCTTTGACTCCCCAAACTTCAGAAGAACGAAGGATAATATTTAGATCCCCTCCAATCACCAGATGCGGTAAGTTGAGAATGCACCCTCTGAGAGCATTGTCCCAGAAAATTTCTTGGTCCCTATAAGGACCATAAAAATTCAGGATATTGAGAGGGATAGACATCCCCCGAATGGAGGCCTGGAGCAGTATACCTGCACAAGTATGGTAAGCCTTACAATTAACCAACGATGGATTCCATGCTGAGAGAAGGCCGCCCGAAAGCCCCTGTGCACTGATAGCACAATACTCCCAGGAGGGGAGTAATTTTGAAAAAGAAATAAGAGCGGGAGAATCACTGCACATTGTTTCTTGTAATAGGATAATATCAGGTTTAAGAGAATTGAAAAGATCACGAAGGCTGAGAGATTTGGTCCGCCCTCCTAGACCTCGAGAGTTAAGGGAGAGAATCATCATTTAGAAAACTCTCTAGGGGGGGTCAGTGCTCTAAGTCCCCTGGAAGTGTCTCTGTCAGCTTCATCAATACGTACAGATAGAGGGATGTAAGGGGGAGAAGCAGAGGAAAGTTCTTCCTTTAAGCTCCTTTTCCCTTTGGGAGGCTTCCTCACAGTCACATTGGCAAACCTAATGGAGTTTATGTGCAGGGTGGAGGGAGAAGAGGGGGAGGTGGCCATGAAAATAGGGAGGGATTTTTTGAGGGAGGGGTCAGAGAAGGAGGGGGAAGAGGTAGGGCTGGGGGGGGGAAGGGTTAAGACCACGTGGAGGAGGATCATGAGATAGCGGGGGGAAATCCACAGTCGAGTCGAGAGCATGAACACCCGTACGAGGAGAGGGTTGTTGAATGTTCAGAGGATGAGCAATGACAGGAATGTGAGGGAGAGGAATAATCTCGGCTACAGGGGAGGTGGATTCATGAGGGAGAAGGGGGATCGAGTTAGCAGGAGGAGTCAAATGCGACTGGGAGGGAAGCACTGAAGAGAGAAGAGAAGAGGGAGGAGCAGACTTTTTATGAGACAAAATTAAGTTATCCACAGCCTCAAAAAAAGAGTCAGGAACCAAAGCAGATGGCAGGGGGGTGTCTTTCGACAAACCTAGAGAACTACGGATTTCCTCCAAAAACTCGGCAGGAGATGAGGGCGATCCAAAATCAGAGGTGTCTGGTGAAGTTCCTGAAGAGAGCCTTTGAGGGAAAGTTTTCCTCAAATGTCCCACCGAGCGACAACCACTGCACCTAAAGGGAACGTGCATGTAATCTAATTTCTGAACCAATAGGCGTTCATTGCATAGTACCTCCACTTCAGCTGGTAGTCCACGTGATATATCTAGCTCCACAAGAATTTTGGCAACTCTCTTATCATAGATTAAATGGAAATCGTCCTCAACCGAGATAAACCTCCCAATGGTATTTCCAATTCCTTCGAGAATTTGCCTGCTCCAGAGCGGGAAGGGGAGGTGGGGTAAGAGGACTCACAAGTGCCTCTTAGTAATCCTCTCCCTCAAGGGATCAAAACTGGAGTGCCATCTACCGAGCACTAAGGACCCCTTACCAACACGCCATATGCCTTCAAGAGCCCGCGTACAGTGATCAGCATCCAAAAAAACGAACACGATCCAACCATTAGATAACAGGCTGACAGTCGGAATGTAATCAAACAAAGGCTTCCAATGCTCCGTAGCCCAGCTAACCCACGAAGCTTTGTCCATACGACAATATTCCAGACGTCCAATAAGAGCGCGAGAGCAGAGAGACGCAACTCGATCCAAAAATACATCATGACCAAGGACGAACCTGAAACACCCCTCAAGGGCCTTAACACACTTGGTCTTTCTCTTTCCGCGATAGCGGGTCTGAATAGTTGACTCAGCCATAAGAGGAGCCTCCACTAATAAACCCTAGCAACAAGGGGGCCGACAGAGAACAAGACCCAGAAGACAATGGAGGGTCTAGGGAAAACGCCAAGGGACATGAAGGAGACCCACGTCAGAAAAACCCTGACCCAAGAGCGCACAGAGTGAAGACACGAACCACAAAAAACAGTCACAGGCCAAGAATACCCAAAGGTCAATGGCCACCAAAGAGAACCATGCCTAAACCCAGAGAGAAGGAAAAAAAACAAAGCAGAACAAAACCCACCAAACTCCGTATGCAAGTGACTAAGAGAATAAAACTCGAACCATGGCGGGTAACCAGTCAACGAAATCTGGGAAAGTGACAGACAGGGACAAAGAAGCTTCTAGGAGGGTTGAGAAAGAGAACCCAAAAAATCAGGACCACCTCATCATAAAGTAGAGAAGCGAAGTCAACCCAACACTCGAAAAACCGGCGGAGGAAAAAGAGAAAAAAAAATCCCCATGCAAGGGTGGTGAAAAAGACGACGACCACCAGCGTAGCCCGAAAAACGATTTACTTCCCACTTTTTTAGAAATCTTGGTTGGTACTAGTCCCCCATTGAAGGGGAGGGACTCCAAGAGGGGCTAGCAAGTTGGTATCCACCCTTAAAAGCAAAGGAAACTAAGACAAGAAGAACCCTAAGGACATAAATAACAAGAAACACAGAAAGATGGCAAAGAGTGACCAATAACCACTTACCCGGATACCCAAAAACCAGAGCGTGGCTAACTCGCAAGAGGCATCGATGCCGCGAAGAAGGAATAAGACATCGACATAATACACAGGCCCTGGCGACGGTTCAAGGGTGCAGAGTGAGGAATCCTTAAGTGACAAGAAAGGCAGGAAACTCAACACCGCCATGGAGATCTTGGCCGGAACAGAAGGAGAGCTGAAGGTCGCCATGGAGTCACCACCAGAGCTGAGAGGATTCTGGAGGTCGCCATTCAACCATGCTTCACGACACCTCCTTATCTCATGTACGTATTCTATGCAACAATTACATACTTCTCCTCCAGAGCTTAGTCATAGACATGCTTCCATGGGAAACGTAACAACCCCGCCAAGCGACGCCCAGATCGCTCATGCTTCATTTTAATAAAATGGGTTATCATTTTTTTTCGTAAAAAAAAAAAACTTTGTTGCATGAAAAAGTTTTATGACTAATATTCAAGCTTGCATAATAAATTTATATAACATCGTAATCTAATAAATATTATTATAGTTTTATGTTCATTATACATTTTTTTATAACTTTGAAAGTTAAAAATGATGGTCCAAAAGGATTAATGGAGGGCGAAAAGCCTATTTTGGTTTTGAAAATAACTCTAAATTAGCTAATATGGTTATGTGGGATAAAAATAAGCTCCTCTTTGAAACTCTTGTCATTCATGTTATCTTATATGGTTGTGAAGTATGGGGGTGCAACATTTCTAGAGAATCTTGGAGGAAGATTGAGCAAATCTAGAAGTGGTTTATAACTTATAACCTCAAAATTAAAAGCATTACACCTTATCCTATTCTCCTCATAGAAGTGGGTCTTTGCCCCATCGAGAGCATGACTATGACTAGGTGCCTGATGTACAAGCATAAGATAAATAACATGGGAAACATGAGACTTCCCAAAATTGCTTTAAACTCAAGTCAAAACCAACTAAGCCTCAAGTGGTGTTGGTGTAAAGATACGTAGCTTGGTCAAACCATTGGGGCATTGATGAAAATGACATTTTGCTTAACATTGCTAATGTAAAAAATATTATTACTTCTAAGTTTAAAAAGAAATTGTGGTGTGAGGAAAATATAGCGGGTAAGAGAAAATTAAGATACTATAAGGAGATCATTAATCCTAATTTGGAAGACCATAAGTATCTCTCGGTAGTAACTAGCTCACGGAAGAAAATTAATATAGCCAAGATTAGAACGAACTCTCATGAACTCCATGGCGAAATAGGGCATTGGTATATTCCTAAAACTCCATGGGCGGAAAGGGTTTTCCATTTGTGTGAGTCTATGAGCGTTGATGATGAAAATCACTTTCTCTTAGAGTGCTCTGCTTACACTCACATTGGATTTGAGTTTAATAGTATTTGTTACAATACAAACCTTTATAACCTCCTACCTTGTCAAAACTATAATGAGCTTAGAAAGCTTTTTGAGCATAAGAACACAATTTTAAAGTAAACCAAGTATTATCCTTCTTAAAGCTTGATAGACCAAAGTTAGTCTCAATAAACGTTAATATAATCATCATCATCAATGCCTATCCATTTGTTTATTTAAAATGTTAACTTTAAAATATATCAATTTAAAATAATATTTTATAAAAAACAAAAAAAAAATATTAAAATTTTTAATATCAAATTTATTTTTTTTCAATTTACCATCCACAATTTCTTTGGTTTAAGTCATATCGACAATCATCAACAATTCGTTGACTACCACTTAGGGGTTTGTCACTTTTAGTAGGTTACTACTACTTAAGGGCTTGTACCCAATTCGTTGACTACCACTTAGGGGTTTGTCACTTTTAGTAGGTTACTACTACTTAAGGGCTTGTACCTCTTAGCAAATATAAGGTCTTCTTGTTGTTTTGAGATCCGACTACTTTGTTGAAAAACCCTAACTAGTGCATTTGAGAATATCTCTAAAATGCTTAGACTTGAAACTTAAAGCTCCCAGCACCCTAAATAAATAATTGGAAAAAAATGGATTTGTAAATTTACGTGTAAACTAAGTCTAAAATACATTTATTTAAACACATTAATCCGTTCTAAACTTAAAAAAAATTAAACATAAAAATATTTATATACCACTTTTTTATTATTTCTTTTAACACTTATTTAACTAAAATTAAAATTAACATATATAAATAATTTCCTCTCACATATTCAAACACTTCATAAATAAACCAACCAAAAATAAGCTTAAACTTCTTTCTCTTAACATTATTAATATGCAATTTTATTATAATATAATTATTCATGACATAGACATTATTCCCTACACTAGAATTACAGTCATAATCATAATGAAAACAAATATATTATTAAATAATTTTTAAAGCTAAATCAGAAGAACAATTAATTAAAACCATAATCATAATCATAATGAAAAAAACCATTATTAAATTTATTTTAAAGTTATAATAATGAGAACAATTAATTAGAAAGTATACTTTTAAAATATATAAGAGACACTTACCACTGCGGCTGTCTCTTCCAACCTCACAAACCATGTTCTTAATATAATAAATATAGTTTTTTTTTTTAAATCATTGTAATTAATCCATAAAAATACTAATGGGATTTTAGAGGAATTGATTTTTCCCTTTTTCATGACCATTCTTTGCAATATTTATCCATTTGAAATGTAATTATTGACTTTGTTTAAAATTAAAAAAATTATTAATATAATTATAGATAATATAAAAATAAATTAAATTAAAAATTAGAAAAATTAAAACACTTGTATATTTAAATATAAATTATATTTACAAAATGAAATAATGGAAAAATAGATTTCTTATAAACATCCACAATTTATTGAAAAGATTGATATAATGCATATGTGGATGAAACACTATGTATATTGTAAAATGTATAAATTTCAACTTAAAGATTAACTTACTAATAAATGTGATCATTGCATTAAAATATTATTACAAGTATAAATTATTATAAAGTCAAAGTATATATACAAATAATTGATGTATATAGAGTGTAATACTTAATAACAATGTTGTGGTTAAGTGTATCTGTGCCACTCTAATTTATTTATTTTATCTTCAACATAAAAAAATCAAACATTATTAAAGGTAGTCATTGTTGAAAAAAATACCAAAAAAACTAAAAAATTGCATTGATACCCTAATATATGTTTAAAGTAGGTGGTATAACACCTTAAAAATACAAAAACATACCTTTGAACCTAGCTATAATAATAAATTTCCCAAATTGTGTAGTAAAATACACCTTTTGAGTGATTTTCAAGGAGAGTGATTTTTAAAAAAATAGTAAAATCCACCTTAGAGTAAATTTTAAAGAGAATGTGTGGAAAAAAGAGGGTTGCACTTTATGAATAAGTAATTTTTTCTGAGGAAAAATAATAATTCGCAGTATCATTTGTATTGAAATAAACCACATAGTTTAGAGGCACTTCCATGCCTTACACATATAATAAGACAAAAAGGAATGCCCTTTGTTACAAAAAAAAAAGACTTCAAACTTGAGGAGGAAAGTATCTTGGTTAAAAAAAAGGCACAATAGCAACAAATACACAATCAATACTTTATTGTCCACCTGCAGGATATCATGGGTATGTAGTAACTTGAAATAAAATATAGATCATCCAGGGCGGGGTTTTGGATCACACTCCATAATACTAACATTGGCATGTTCCCATCTGTGAGACAAATATTGCCGCCTACCTGCAATCCATTCTTGGGCAACAAATCATCCTGAGAACTTCTCTCTCTATAACTATTTTAATTTTTTTTTCTCAAGAAACATGTTTGCAATAAGTATCAACTCCTTGTAGATAGGCATCGACAAAATGCTTTTAGGGGGCCTTCTCGGATGCATCCAATCCACCACTAATTGGGGAAGAAAGTATCTTGGTAAAAAAAAGGCACAATAGCAACAAATACACAATCAATACTTTATTGTCCACCGGTAGGATATCATGGGTATGTAGTAACTTGAAATAAAATATAGATCATCCAGGGCGGGGTTTTGGATCACACTCAATAATACTAACATTGGCATGTTCCCATCTATGAGACAAATATTGCTGCCTACCTGCAATCCATTCTTGGACAACAAATCATCCTGAGAACTTCTCTCTCTATAACTATATTAATTTTTTTTCTCAAGAAACATGTTTGCAATAAGTATCAACTCCTTGTAGATAGGCATCGACAAAATGCTTTTAGGGGGTCTTCTCGTATGCATCCAATCCACCACTAATTGGGGAAGAAAGTATCTTGGTAAAAAAAAAGGCACAATAGCAACAAATACACAATCAATACTTTATTGTCCACCTGCAGGATATCATGGGTATGTAGTAACTTGAAATAAAATATAGATCATCCAGGGCGGGGTTTTGGATCACACTCCATAATACTAACATTGGCATGTTCCCATCTGTGAGACAAATATTGCCGCCTACCTGCAATCCATTCTTGGACAACAAATCATCCTGAGAACTTCTCTCTCTATAACTATTTTAATTTTTTTTCTCAAGAAACATGTTTGCAATAAGTATCAACTCCTTGTAGATAGGCATCGACAAAATGCTTTTAGGGGGCCTTCTCGGATGCATCCAATCCACCACTAATTGGGGAAGAAAGTATCTTGGTAAAAAAAAAGGCACAATAGAAACAAATACACAATCAATACTTTATTGTCCACCTGCAGGATATCATGGGTATGTAGTAACTTGAAATAAAATATAGATCATCCAGGGCGGGGTTTTGGATCACACTCCATAATACTAACATTGGCATGTTCCCATCTGTGAGACAAATATTGCTGCCTACCTGCAATCCATTCTTGGACAACAAATCATCCTGAGAACTTCTCTCTCTATAACTATTTTAATTTTTTTTTCTCAAGAAACATGTTTGCAATAAGTATCAACTCCTTGTAGATAGGCATCGACAAAATGCTTTTAAGGGGCCTTCTCGGATGCATCCAATCCACCACTAATTGGGGAAGAAAGTATCTTGGTAAAAAAAAAGGCACAATAGCAACAAATACACAATCAATACTTTATTGTCCACCTGCAGGATATCATGGGTATGTAGTAACTTGAAATAAAATATAGATCATCCAGGGCGGGGTTTTGGATCACACTCCATAATATTAACATTGGCATGTTCCCATCTGTGAGAAAAATATTGCCGCCTACCTGCAATCCATTCTTGGACAACAAATCATCCTGAGAACTTCTCTCTCTATAACTATTTTAATTTTTTTTTCTCAAGAAACATGTTTGCAATAAGTATCAACTCCTTGTAGATAGGCATCGACAAAATGCTTTTAGGGGGCCTTCTCGGATGCATCCAATCCACCACTAATTGGGGAAGAAAGTATCTTGGTAAAAAAAAGGCACAATAGCAACAAATACACAATCAATACTTTATTGTCCACCTACAGGATATCATGGGTATGTAGTAACTTGAAATAAAATATAGATCATCCAGGGCGGGGTTTTGGATCACACTCCATAATACTAACATTGGCATGTTCCCATCCGTGAGAAAAATATTGCCGCCTACCTACAATCCATTCTTGGACAACAAATCATCCTGAGAACTTCTCTCTCTATAAATATTTTAAATTTTTTTTTTCTCAAGAAACATGTTTGCAATAAGTATCAACTCCTTGTAGATAGGCATCGACAAAATGCTTTTAGGGGGCCTTCTCGGATGCATCCAATCCACCACTAATTGGGGAAGAATGTATCTTGGTAAAAAAAAAGGCACAATAGCAACACATACACAATCAATACTTTATTGTCCACCTGCAGGATATCATGGGTATGTAGTAACTTGAAATAAAATATAGATCATCTAGGGCGGGGTTTTGGATCACACTCCATAATACTAACATTGGCATGTTCCCATCCATGAGACAAATATTGCTGCCTACCTGCAATCCATTCTTGGACAACAAATCATCCTGAGAACTTCTCTCTCTATAACTATTTTAAATTTTTTTTTCTCAAGAAACATGTTTGCAATAAGTATCAACTCCTTGTAGATAGGCATCGACAAAATGCTTTTAGGGGGCCTTCTCGGATGCATCCAATCCACTAATTGGGGAAGAATGTATCTTGGTAAAAAAAAAGGCACAATAGCAACAAATACACAATCAATACTTTATTGTCCACCTGCAGGATATCATGGGTATGTAGTAACTTGAAATAAAATATAGATCATCCAGGGCGGGGTTTTGGATCACACTCCATAATACTAACATTGGCATGTTCCCATCCGTGAGACAAATATTGCCGCCTACCTGCAATCCATTCTTGGACAACAAATCATCCTGAGAACTTCTCTCTCTATAACTATATT